>VXBO01002540.1:185775-229066 GCA_013400135.1 Rhinoptilus africanus | reverse complement strand
CCCAGGCGATTTTTTTTTTTTTTTTTTTTTTGGCTAAAGAAGTCAGAACAAAAGGGCAACCTCGGAAAGGGAAGAGACCACACACACCTGGTAGATCAGAATAAGTGCCAGGAAGAAGCAAATTCCTTCTTAACAACTACTAGAAGCATTGCTTAGATTTTCAGAAGTGTAAAAAATAAAGACTTAATGCAACCCACAAATTTGCCTGTCCTCTACTTCCTAAAAACACTCAGAACTGGCCAGGTAGTCAGCACATTTGATCTTCTATTTTGTCTCATATTCATACATACGGCCCAGATACATTGCTCATATGGCTTTGGACAAAAGGTTGGACTATTTGGGGCAAGAAAAAGAACTTTTTTTAAAAAAAAATATGGTCTGCATAGCACTCAGTGGTAACAAGATCCAACCCTTAACAATAGCAGTAATAAGTCACATAAAATGTGAGACTGTTAATACATTTAATACAACAGTTACCCGTTGTAACTAGAGAGAAGCTCTTGATGTTAACTTTAAACCAAACAAAAATTACTGCAAAGCTGAAAAAATTTAAATTCAAGAACTTGCTTCCTTCTGCTACAAAAAATATTTCATTATGGTAAAAACTACTTTGTCTAGACAACAAAATAGAAAAATTTCTTTTGCTTTGAAACAATATCAAAATCTGACTTCAAAATGCGATCTGACTGCATTGATACCACTTTTTGTTAACTGAGATTTCACAAAATGAACCACAGTCCTGTCCTGTAGGTTAGACCAGCCTTTTAAATCTGCTAATACTTTCATTTACTAACAATAGACACATAGTGATCAGAACTGGATACATGTTTTTTTGTTGCACTGAAATAACTCAGGCTTTCCTCTCCTTATGCCAGGAATCCTCTAATAGCATTTTATCCCTGCCCTTGATCCCTTTTCACAGGGACCATGCAAGATTTGAGAATCACATTGTAAGGTGCCACCTGCCCCACAAAGCCAAAGAATATCCCTAGGACTGCAACAAAATGCAGAAGTCCCTTTGTGTGATAATAATGGTCTCAAGAATGACAAAAAAGAGCAAAGCTACAGTCCTAGGGAAAAGTCCAAGTGAACTTTCAGGTCCAGAAAACGGTATTCCTACTTACCAAACTCAAGCTTCGTTAGACCTTTAGCTCACCAAAACCCGTGAGATGACCCACACACTGGCCCCTTCCAAAAATTTTTCAAATAAGAATTACCTACCCTTAAATTATGTAGTAATTAACTACCCTCATTACTAACTGAAGTACAGCGATGCCATCTCACTTCTTCATTCTTTAATATATCCATAAATTCAGTGGCATCAACACATGCAAAAGTAATTTAGAAGAAAACATAACCAAAAGGACACCTATTTGAGTGCAGCAGCACTCTTCCCATGGCTCCTAAACAGAAAGTCTTAGATATAAACCCATACCTCTCCTATAATGGTGCTGCTGACATGCTGATTGACACCATTCTACCTCCCTTATCCCTGACAAACAATATATCAAATTTTGAATTGTTTCATACTCATATCATCCCAAAATAAGCTGTTCTAGCAGCAAACTGACAGAGAAATGGTGCTGTGCAGCTCTTGTTGCCAACCAAATAACAAGTGGAATCAAAGGAACAAGAGGAAGGGGAGCAAACTGTGCCTACCTGGCAATAAATGGCATGGGCTGCTTCCAATAAATCCAGTGCTGAAGAGTCACCTGGTATGTAAAGCGGAGCAGAGATTTTCAAAGCAGTCTAAAAGATTTAGAAAAAACATCAGTGAAAGATGTCTGTTTACCCTCCACAGCTTTGAAAATCACCGCTTATGTCTCTGCTTAAGAGGTCAGCAGTCCATCTAGACCTATATTGCATCTCAGATGGTGGCAATAAATAGGTCACGCTATTCAAAGACAGCAAATGGACCTCACCACTTTCTGTGGTCTCTTCTGCTCATTGTCCTGCAAGACCTGCAATGGATGTATTAGGAATGGCAGAGGGACAGGCCTTTACTTGTGGACCTGCTGTCACTGAGTTTGTTTGATCGCTATTTGAACCTGCAGACACCATCTGCGTAAAACTTTCTGTGGCAGCAAATACCAGAACTTCATTGCTAACCACAGAAGAAAAGTATACTCTCCTATCTGTGTTAAGCTGATTTCTTGCTAATTTCAGCAAGCACCCTCTGGTTCCAGCATTAAGGAATTTGGGAAATAACCCTTCTTCCTTCATTTAATCCAGCACCTTTGTGATTTTGTAAGTTTTTACCATCTCCTCCCTTACACCTTCCCCATCTTCTCTCCAAATTGAAGCAATTCAATCTTTTTAGCCTCTCTTTATAGGATATCATCCATTCGGCAGTCTCTAAGCTGTTTTCCTTGCCCTTCTCTGGACCTTGTCTAGCTCCACTATATCCTCCTCAAGATGCAGAACCACACAACATACCTCAGATACTGTCATGACAGCAGTTTTCTGTAGCAAGAAAATAGCACTCTTTCTCTTGTTATTCATATTCTTCCTTGCGATAGCCAATGCTTTGCTGGCTCTTTAGGCTGCTACTTCACACTGAGTAGATGATGCCTGAGAACTGTTACTGGTGATGCTAAGGTCTCTTTCCTGCACTGGAGCCACCCGAGTTAGGCATCATGAAGGCATAGTTTAGATTATTTCTCCAAAGATGCATTACCTTTCATTTGTCTACCTGGTGCTCGTCTACCACCTTTTTGTCCACTCATTTGGTCCTTCTGAACCTAGCATGGCATTTGCCTACAGAGAATTCCTTCATATTATCTGCAGACATGCACATTTCACCATTCACTCCCTTCTCTCTTCATTATCAGTGAAGACGCAGCACGCATTCCTGAGGACTCTCCGCTGCTGAATATAATCCTCTGGCCAGTTACTTTCTTCAATAACCTTTAGCGTGGAACCTTGTAAACAGCTTTTGAAAAATCAGGTGTTTTGAAAATTACGCTGATAGGATTCCTTTCACCCTGTGATACCAACACCCTGCTAGAGACCCAGAAGACAACTCTTTCCCAAAAGATCTGCAGGGCCATTTATCATCTCCCCAGGGATGGAAGCCAGATCAGCTTGGCTTCCCAATTCTGGTCTGTAGTTCCCAATTTTAAAGCTAAATTAAAACAAACATTTGAAGTCAAGAGAATTTCCTTCTCCACTTAAGACTAAGAATATAGACAGACCACACAGATTAATTTGTCTGTTTATTCACTAGGTTTTAGGTTGTCATAGACAGTAGAAAAAAAAGTGTAATGAAGTAATTTTGGAAAGTTGAAAAAACCAATTTGCTCAGTCCCAGGGGTCCTTGGTTTTGCACTCCAAATTCTTAAGTTGTAAGGCCATTTTCTAATTCAGAACGACTTCCTAAGAGGCCATTCTTTCACTCCTTTCTGCAAGGGGGCACAAGCATCCTGCATGTTTAACTGCAAGCATACAATGTTATCTGCTCCTTCTCTCTTATGTAATTTTGCAGGAATGCTGAAAGACTTTCCGGGCTCTGAGAGGTTAGGGGTTGGAATCAGGTCCCTTGTATATCACCGCATTGGCTTTTTGGGACGTGAAGTTATTGCAATTAAGATACTGGCCGGATGTGTGGGCTAAAGAACCCAACTGATATCACAGGCATTTATTGATAATGCAACTTCTGAGGAAGAAATCTGGGGAATTGTTGTTCTTCAAGTTTTCCTCTGCAAGCAAGCAAACCATATGGATTTATCAGAAACACACAATGCTTTATCTAGCTCAAGAGAAAAAGAATAGTGTTTATTTTACCATGGAGGAATGTTCTCTTTCAGTTTTGAGAGCCAGTTGCCTGAGCTGGCACTGTGTACTATTTGGCCTCCAATAGACACATTGCTCTGGTTTAATTCAGTGCTATCTTTAACCTGATTATTATTTACTATTAGTATTGTGATAATGTCTCCAAGCTGCAGTCAAGGAGAAGGGCTTCACTGTGTTAGGCGCTGTACAAACACACAATTGAAAGATAAGTCTTGCCTTGAACCGTGCAACTAAGCAGCTCCTAAGCCGAGTGCTGGCACACAAGGAGGAACACATCAGCCAGGGTTTGCCTCCCTTTGCCACCCGTGCAATCTCAAACAAGCAGCTTTTCCCCCCATCTCATTTACCGTGTGCACCACAAAGCCCAGACGAAAGGCTCCAAAGGGTGGTGGGAAGAGCTTCCTATGTCCTGGTTCTTCCCTCTTGTGGCACCTGATATTTAAGCAGATAATCTTCATCTGCTTTCTCCATGTGCTGGTGGGCACACAGGAAGAAAATGGTAACAAAATTGAAAATCAAAGCCATCACTAGCCTAATAGTCACTCTGCAAAGTATTAAGATGACCTTTCTGTGAAAAGAAAAATCCTTTTGCAGAAATCTTACCAGAGTGCTGAGAACATTTTGTTTGGCAACAGACGTAGAGTAGCCTTCTGCTCCAACAATGTTTTGGGTCCTTCTTGCTGCTCAAGGACAGCATCCAGAAGGCCATTGGGGAAGGGTAGTGTTCGGTTTAGTTTCACCATTTACTACATTGTGGTCTGAGCTCTCAGGGGTCTGGCAGGATGGAGCCTCTTGCCAGAAGAGGTTTGGTTGGGTCAGTGTCCACTGTCTGGGTCTGGCAGCAGGGATCCAAAAGTTTTCTCAGAGACATTGATTGCAAGACCGCCCCTGAGAAACAGACTTTGAGCAGTGCCGGAGTGCAGGTAAAAGTGTTTTCTTCTGTGCCTCGGGATGAGTCATGGCACCATAAACCCATTCTCACTTTCCAGTACATGAACTTAAATTCCAAGAGTCTGAAATAAATGAACACCCATGCTCGATGTGGTTTCAGGCAACCCAGGGGAGGTGGAGGAAGGAAGACCGGCATACTAACTCTATTCCAGCATTGGACTAGTTTTCCTGATTTTCTGTTAAATATGTCTCTCTGTTTCAGCAATATTTCAACTCTGTCTAGGTTTTGATATTCCCCAGGTGGAGATTTACTGAGTCATTTCCATCTGCACTGCGAGGATGAGTGTTAGATGGTGCTGCCGAGGAAAATGGAGCAAAATAACACGAGTGGGAGTGCAGTTCTGTGGCCTCTTCACATGGAGCTTGGACCCTTCTGTTAAACTAAAGCAGCACTTTGCTCTTCTTGAACTTTTCCCCTACTTTATGCTAAAATATACTACTGCAAATATCCTACAAATAAACCCGTGGGGAAAAAAGAGGCTAATGTGAACTGGTACCTTTGGTAACAGAATAATAGAAAGTCTGTGATGGGGCACATAAAGTCCATCTCTACAGAGTCTGTGGGGACAGTATATATAACTACTACATGCAAAATTCAAGAAAGAAGATATAAAGAAAAGCATTGTTTTTTACAGAAGTACATCAATTGCTGGAAGATGTAGTAGCAAAACAGCAATTGATGTTTGCCTTCTTTCACTTACATTACTGTCATTTTACAACAAAATACATGCAGTAGACTGGGTACTTCTATGCTTTGTTCATCTAGATCCGAATAAAATGTATTCAAGACTGTGTTTGTGTTTTCTTGAAGCCTCAACAATTTTCCAGCTCCTGCATATGCTTCTTCGCTGGCTTTACCTCAGTGGATTGCAGGCTCTCTTGGGGGAACTGGGTGTAGGATGGAGAGGTCTTTTTTGTATTCCTGAAGTGGATAGCATGTTTTTAGCAGTACTCTAATCTTAATATATATAGAAAATAATTAAAGTAATTGTCTCCTAATAGGACTTTCATAAGTAGCTTATGGCACACTGCCCTTATTGTAGAAAAGTAAGTCCTTGCAGATAAGAAATGTCAATTAAAATCTAAGCTTTGCAGAGCACTGATAAGAGTTTAATAAAAAAATTCAAGAACATTTACTACTTTTCTGTGTTTTGTTGTTTGGGTTTTTTTTTTTTAAAAAACACAGCCATGAGTGGTAAAGGAAAAGTTATGTGCAGGAACTGAATCAGCATACTGTACAAACACAGTAAATAGTATCATAATGACTATGTTATCTTATCATAGTGGTGCATAGTTTTGTATGCAAATGTTACCTCAAATATAGTCAACTATCTACAATAACGAGCATTTATGGTAGGAAATGTAAGAATCATTTTATATTCTTTCATTATTATAATTGGCTTTCAAAATAGCATCGTAAATCTACACAAATCTGTGTCTAAGTTAACAGACACTCACTAGATTTTAGATTTTGCTGCTTGTGTGTAGGATATCATGCGAGACTTATTAAAATACAGCAGGGGACACGGGCTGAATGGAGACAGAGGTACAGTTACACACTCCCCTGTGCCAATATCATGTGCTACTAACAGAGGGCAAGGTGGAGCTCATGGAGTTGCCCTGATGCCATAGTTCATTGCCAGATAATTTTATAATAATTCGATTTGTGCACTGTCCAAGGCACCACTTTCCTAAGATTACTACTCTCTTGGGCGCTCTAAGAAATAAAACTCCAGGTCTCTGAAGACACAGGAAGAGACAATGGGAAATGATTTTGTCAGGCTATGGTCCCCCTGTGACACAAGCGGCTAAAGCATGGCCTAAACCAGACTTACCCAACCCTTACCTCCATAGGAGGTCAATGAGAAGTTTCACACAGAGATGCTGCAAACAGGATTCTGAGTGAAGCCTATTTGTAGCTACCCAAAGATGACTTGTGACATGCTTTTTGAGGGCTTTCAGGATTTTACATAGGGGGGACAGTTAGAGTAGAAAGCCCAGTAAATACTCTCTGAACAGAAAAAAACCTGAGGAAGTTATTGATCTCAAAGTTACAGATGCAAAAATAATTATAAGACTTTTTCACAGCCTTTACACTCTAAAAGTAGTAGTATTTGCTTTTAATGTAATTTAAAAATAACACAATTGACCAGCTTGTGTGGTAGCATCATAATAGTGGGGTTGAAAGTGGGCCCTATGTTTCTAACAGTCACATACAATTGAAATGTTTAAAGCAAGGAAAATTTTGCTCTTCCTTTCAACATTCCATTCAAAAAAATTACTTTCCTAAAATCCTTCATTTAGCAGAATTTCTGACTGAGATGGTCTGCTTTTTCCCTTTCTGAATTCCTGGCACAATATAAATCAAACAAATTCCAAGATAGCAAAACCGGGAAAATCATTATTATAATCGTAAAACCAGCAAAGAGGTCAACAAGAAGGAGAACAACAATAGGATTCTGGTAACTGTTTGGGAAGAAACTATTCTTGCTGCAGTCAAACTCACTGTTTTCATAACAACAAATTAAATTCCAAGGTAATTCCCCAGAGTCTTCAGCAGCGTGGCTGTATTGCAGCAGTAGAATCCACTCCGGCACAATGCACAGTATAATTAGGAAAACCTCCCAGCCGCTGAGCCACCAAGCAGCTCAGGGATGTCTGAAGTTAAGCTGGAGTCAAGCCTACCTTTTCAAAGCACCGCATTGTTATTTTTATTTTCCTCCCATTCCTGTCCATTTCCCTGTCTTCCTCTCTTACTTTCCCCTGTCAGGCAGACGCATTTTAGACTCCATTCATAATATGAGAAGCTGTAAAAGGTAGTATTGCTATACTGGCACAGAGATGGTTGGACTGCTGGCTTCACAAGTTGGGTATGAGGGACTCGCAGCTGCACCTCTCTTTTCAGTATTTTATCTGCTTGTCAGTCTGTGTACCCTAAACATGTGTAACCAATCAGTTTTAAGCTGTTATCTTACACTCAAATGACCCAGGAGACAGGTCAGCAAGGCAAGTGCTCTGCAAACAGCCATTCTGAAAACAAGTAGCATTTGTATTTTCTCTGGCTGTTTGACTTTGGAGAATGAAGAAACAAGACTTTTTCCATGGTCTGGCCTCTTTGAGAGTCCTTTTACTCTTGCTATCATAGAATCATAGAATAGTTTGGGTTGGAAGGGACCTTTAAAGGTTATCTAGTCTAATCCCCCTGCAATGACCAGTGACATCTTCAACTAGATCAGGTTTCTCAGAGCACACCCAACCTAACCTTGAGTGTTTCCAGGGATGGGGCACCTACCACCTCTCTTGGCAGCCTGTTCCAGTGTTTCACCACCTTAATTGTAAAAAACATCTTCCTTATATCTAGTCTAAATCTACCTTCTTTTAGTTTAAAGTCACTACCCCTCATTCTATCACAACAGGCCCTGCTATAAAGCTTGTCCCTATCTTTTTTGTAAGACCCCTTGAACTATTCAAAGGCTGCAATAAGGTCTCTTATTCTCTTCTCCACATTGACAACTCCAACTCTCTCAGCCTGTCCTCATAGGAGGGGTGCTCTAGCCCTCTGATCATCTTTGCAGCCCTCCTCTGGACTCACTCCAACAGGTCCATGTTCTTCTTATGTTGGGGGCCCCAGAGCTGGATGCAGTACTCTGGGTGTTCTCACCAGAGCAGAGGGGCAAAATCACCTCCCTCGACCTGCTGGACACTATTCTTTTCATGCAGCCCAGAATACGGTAGGCCTTCTGGGCTGACAGAGCACACTGTTGACTCATGTCCAGCTTCTCATCCATCAGTACCTCCAAGTGTTTCTCTTCAGGGCTGCTCTCAGTCCCTTCATCTCCCAGCCTGTATTGACACCAGGTTGCCCCAACTCAGGTGCAGGACCTTACACTTGGCCTTGTTGAACCTTATGAGGTTCACAGAGGCTCACTTCTTGAGCTTGTCTAGGTCCCTCTGGGTGGCCTCCCTTCCCTCAGGTGTGTCAACAGCACCACTCAGCTTGGTGCCATGAATAAATAAAATGTGATGTTCTCTATATCAAAGTTTTTCAATTAAAGTTTCCAAGGAACTGAAGGTATCAAAGCAACTTAATATTTTGCATTGAGAAATTTAGATTTTCCTAACAAATGTGCAAAACCAAGTATATTGTATCATTTACTGGGTGAGTAGATGTGTCTACAATACTATATCAGTCCTCCTCTTGAGCAATAGAGAGTAACATAACTGGTAAATGGACAGAATTAACAGAAAGAAATCATTATTACAAAAAAACTTCAATTAACTGTCAGATAAAGAACATATTGCATCAATACAATTGAAAGGGAAGACTGGAATAGTTAGTCCCTGACAATTAGCAGATTTAATAAAAGCTTTCTCATGCAATTAATAGCTATAAAGGCTTCACCAGGTAAATACCCATGTAACAAGAATAGGCTGCTTTATCATCCAAAACTATTTAACATGCAGCCGAAGGCTTGGTTTATAAAGTCTGAAATATATATGTTCTCTGTGTTGTTTCACAGCATTTTCAGGTAAATATCTGCTTTACCTTGCAGACCAGGCCTAGTACCTCCAGTCCTTTCAGATAGGCTCCTGGCTAATTTAATTCAATGAGAGTCACAGTGATACAGGATGAGCACAGCAAAATGAAGACTCAGTGAATTGGCAGGAGGGAAGATGTTTCTGCACCTTCTGCAGGCTCATCAGTTTCTTTTTTCCTCAATTCTCTGAACTGTAATCTCATGCTTGCTGTGCTCATGAAAGACAGACTGCCTTTTGCTAGGAGTCAGGCACTCCTGGAGCCTTTTGACCCACACTTAGCTCTTCTGAGCTAAATGAAGACAAATGGAATTGAATAGACCTTTACCAAGATTGTCTTCAAAAGAAATTGTCACACAACATCAAAGTTTGAAATCAAACAGCCAAAACAGGAGACATTTTGAAAAATTGAACTTAACATGTGCTAGAATTTAAACATGGACATCTAGTCTGTCTCCTACATACTTGAACTCTCCCTCTCACAGGTATCTTCTGCATCTAGGCCAGAACTTCTGTCTGAGTTAAAGAAACTTCTAACATTTTTTCTGGTTCTCTCTAGAGACTTCAAGTGATCTATCAAATGCCTAAAATAATTATTCAGGGGATTTGCGGTTAAAAACAGTTCCCATTCTGAACTAGTTTTGAAAAAATTTGGAAAAAAGCTAGTATTTTATTTCCTACCAATGGTTTGCTGTTGGAGACTATCATCATGGTCCAACCAGGTAAAAACTGAGACTGCATGCTTTATCCCTATTGACAGGGAAAGAAAATACTCCAGATTTGAATATCTGTCAGATTCCAGAACTGTGTATTCAGAACAGATTCTGACTCTGTGTGTTCTATTTTGGAGCATCGACTCTAAAATCTGCTTTAAGAAGTGACCTTTTTTCCGACGAGCTGTTACAAGCACAAGTAAGCATGAGCTCAACATAATTTCAGAAAATCGAGCTGAGAATTGCTTTATATCAGTTGTCTGTGCATTTGTACTCTTCAGATGCTACANGAGCTCAACATAATTTCAGAAAATCGAACTGAGAAGTGCTCTATATCAGTTGTCTGTTTATCCCTACCAGGGATAAACATTTCTTGGGATAGTGGAGGAATAACNTTTACTTCACTTGGCGTGAAGTCCTAGGGTAAAACGGGTTGATGAGAACATCACAGAGGTATGGAAAGTACTGGATGAAGAAACTGAAGGAGCTCCTGGGGAACCCCTAGTTTCATTTTGATTGCCTAGTATGCAACATAATGAAGACAGCCTTGCCTGTTCATGCAGTGACTTCTCCCCTTACTTTTGCTAAATTCCTACCAGGGATAAACGTTTCTTGGGATAGTGGAGGAATAACCAGTGAATCAGATACACACACAGTAGGTATCCTGTGATAATAGCAATAATATGGATGAAAATACTCCCCAGACCATCATCTTTATACAAGTTAGCTGTTGACCTTGTAGTGCAACATACCTTAATTTTTCCTAATTCCAAACATTCCTAACACATACAGTTGCAGAAGTCTGCTTGCTAGTAGCCAGACCAACATAGTTACTAGAGAATAGCTGCATTTAAAAGGAAAAACAAGTCTGTTCGCTCCAGGAAAACATCCTCCTCCACTTCCAGGGATTTATAACACATTAAGCAGAACTTAATCACCAGAACTCTGTTAAAAACATTTGTCTGAAGTTACCAAGCAGTAGCATGCATAACAGGACAGGGAGAAGCTTCTATTTCAGGCTGATCAGAAAGGGCTGGCATAGGAAAGCAAACCCAATCCGTATTTGCTTTTCTTATCGATCAGGCTCTCTGCAGCGCATCCCACCTCACCATGAACGTAAAACAAAATCTGTAGAGAAGTCCCAGTGCAAATATAGAGTGTTGAAAGTCTAGCCCTGTTGAATACAACAGCAAGATCCCAACTGGCTTTAATTCACTATTATTTCATCCGTTGTCTTTGCTTATTATGTAGGCCATTGTTAATTAACTTCATCTTTCAACTGTCTCTTGACATTATGGAAAACACTTTCCACCCAATACTTGCTTTGCTTTCTAGAGGTGAAATGCTAAACTTAGAATCACCATTTAATCATATGTTTCCTATGCATTCCACCTAAATGCTGCTGAGGCAAGCTTTCCTTCTAATTACAAAGGTGATCTGAGGAACTGGTGATTAAAACAAGATCAGCTTTTTGTTAAATACTATGGTACTTAGGAGAATGATCAAAGCCAGTGGTTGCTTCCAGAGATATGTTAGTTTACAGCAGATGAACCTCTTAAATGAAGAATAGTAAACCCTCTTTTTCTTGCTTAGATTTAAGAAAAAAAACAAAACAACAAAACCAAAGAGTTTGGTCTACTGGGCAATCCTTCTATTAAAAAACCTCTGCCTTCCTTTCAGGCTAACAGGGGACACATCCCAAATAAGGCTAAAGGATTTGCCAAAAGGCCTCAGGGAACACTCTGTCTATAATTTTGTTGTCAGAATAATAGCCATTAATTTTTTTTTCATAAGGAAAAGGAGATTTTTGTGCTTTCAGATCCACGGTGAAATGATGTGCATCATATACATGCATATGCACAACAGCACAGGTATGCATAGTGTTAGACCATAATTTTTTTCATTTCCTCCCAATTCTTGGTTGCTTGCGAAGCATGATCATAGCATCTAAAACCAAAACTAAACCCAGAATAATTTGTCAGATATGCTGGAAGAATTCTAGTAACCCAAGAGAAGCCTTAATGAAGCCCAAAGTCCCATTATTCCTCAGGGCACCTGCCGTGGGCTCTGCACTGCGCAAATGCCAGAACACAAGCAAAATAAAAGATTCCCTCTAAGTATGTCTAATACTATGGAAATGGCCACTGCCAAGATATCTTGGCTCTGTATTTGGGGACAGCAATTTTTAGGATCAGTCCCACTAACCTGCAGTGGAACTTTGCTGTGTGCCAAAATGAACACATTTTCACAATAGCTGCAAGAGAGGGCAGCGAAGTCTGCTTCCATAGCAAAATGCTGACAGAAAAGCAGCTCATTTAAATAACTATAAAACTGCACGGTATTTAGAGCTTCTGATGCACCGTAAAAACATCCAGGGCATATTTGCTATGTAGACTACAGAAGCATAGTGTCACAGGTTTTTCCTTGGTAATAAGTGATCCTATTGATGACTATTTGGAGTTATACTGTGATGGAGTCATTTAAAATCAGAATGTCCAGCTAATGGTGTTCAGATCTGACATGGGCTGTTTTAACCATCCAAAACAAATGATAGGGTGGGCTTGAACCATTTCTTGTGGCCAGGAGACTCTGAACTCACTGTGACTCAGTACAGGTGTTGAAATCACTACAGGATTATCCCTGGAGGTGGGTAATCCTTTAAAGGTTCAGAGCTTTGGGTTAGATAAAGATCTAAACATTTGGATGTTTATCTGAAACCTTATCTCAGTTATCTAAGCTCCTGGAGGCTGAACACCCATCAGTTGCACATCTACAAGTAAAACAGTAATAGGGCCTCTTGTTTCTACAGACTCAAAACCTGATCCTGACATCTCTGAATAAACAAAACCTCACATTGATATCAACTCACCTTTGAGCTACAGCATTTGGAATGGGAAGTTCCCTTTTGGCTAAAAATGATCCAAACATTATCTGATAGAGGGGAAAAAAAAAGGGGTTGTTACAGAATGTAGTTGGGGTTTTTTTTTCCCCTAGAAGTCATCCATAGCAAGTTTTTATTTTTCACAGAAAACCTGTACACTTGAAAATTGCCAAAGGAGTTTCAGTTGAAAAGCAAAATATTTCACCCCTTTCTTTTCTCACTCAGAAAGAAAAAAGTATCTTGATAACAAAGTGCTAATATTTTAAATCCATACTGTCATTTTAACACAGGTGCCTCAGGTTTCTTTCCCTAGTTGCCCGTCACCCCCTAGGATGCCAAATGACTGCTGCAGAGGTGCTGTGGTACCCTCACGGGAAACATAAGAAAGTCTGGGAGGATGAAACATTCACCACAGCACTGAATTATGTCATGAGAGATATTTTGCTTTTCTACTACAATCCCTCAGATTTTTCAGTTTTTCACCAAATGTTTCACAACAAAGCTTGTGAGGGGTCTGGAGAACAAGTCTTATGAGGAGTGGCTGAGGGAGCTGGGGTCGTTTAGCCTGGAGAAGAGGAGGCTGAGGGGAGACCTTATCCCTCTCTACAGTTACCTGAAAGGAGGGTGTAGCCAGGTGGGGATCCGTCTCTTCTCCCAAGTAACAGGCAATAGGACTAGAGGAAATGGCCTCAAGTTGCACCAGGGGAGGTTTAGACTGGGTATTAGGAAAAACTTTTACACTGACAGGGTTATTAAGCATTGGAACAGGATGCCCAGGAGAAGCGGTTGAGGCACCATCCCTGGAGGTATTTAAAAGGCAGGTAGACACAAAGCTTAGAGATATGGTTTAGTGATGGTTTTTGTCAGAGTTAGGGCAATGGTTGGACTAGATGGTCTGAAAGGTCCCTTCCAACGCAGGCAATTCTATGATTCTGTGATTTCAGTGAACAGTTTTACTAGCAGGTGAAAAATGAACTTGGGAATATTAAAATGTGTGTGAGTTATAAGAGTTTGTTGGGAGAGAGGGGCTAGTTTGAGGAGTTACTCCCAATGCTTCACTGACATTCTCATAACAAATGGTCTGGCTACTTGTTCTGCTATGGGATGTGTCACAGCCTGTGTCAGGGGTGTATGCACGGAGGAACCAAGCAGATGCTGGATACCGTTTGGGCACAGACCTGTTTCACAACACTATGACCATTGCTTTCTCCCCAAGGCTTGCTGAAGTGTTGCTAGCTCCCAGTTCCCACATCTACAAGGAAATAAAAGCTTACCCAAAGAAAGAAGCAGAGGAAGGAGAGCAGTAATTCAATGGGGGAGACAAAGGCTGGAGATGAAGTAGATGCGGGGTCAGTTCCCTGCTCCAGATGAGTCCTGTGACTTTGTGCTTTTCCCCTTGGCTGTGGAGGCTAGCACTGTCTTGTTTTAAGGGACATTTCAAGGATAAATGCCAAAAAATCACCCAAAATTTACTCAGTTTAACAGAACAACAGGAGCTACAGATGCACAGGGGACAGACAAAAATTTGGACTGCACTACTGTTTGGCAAACACATACGAGCACTTTATCAAGGTCTGGGCTACATGTCTATACTGCTGATCGCAAGCTGAACCTTTTCCATATTCTTATCACATTAGCATAATGGGGAATTAACATTGTTTTGCAGCATTTTAGAGTCTGTGAAGAGAATTCAAACACTTTCCCCTTCCTTTTCCCACCGACATGCCAGTTGCAGTTCCAAGTTCACAGGGCAATTCTGTTCATTCCTGCACCTTTGGGAACTTGGGAATAGCTGCTACACAGCTCATGTAAAAACACTCTTTCCTTGGGAACAACAACAAAAAAAGTACTTATTTGTTTGTTTTTGCACTATCAATAGGGCCACAAGATTAACGGCCATTAATGAAAAAGATGTTAGTAGGACTCTTCTTTAATATGGCAGTTTAGAGTTGATATCTGGAGACAAAGTGCTATTCAGAGTCTCACAAAGTAATTTTTTTTTTCCCCTGCCCATGGTACAGTTGCTTTTTTGGCAGTGAGAAGCGACTGCCTGAGAAGGGAGGGAATGATTTACTCCAGATTATTATATTCTGTGGCTCAGGAGAATCATAATTCCACTTATGTGGCAGAAAGTTATTGTCATTCTCATGGAATTTTTCAAGCATCATTGTGCTTTTGATAATTTATTCTCTGTCAAGCTTCCCTATATAAGCAGTACACTTGTTTTCTCTGGTTAACTACCTTTTATATCTACAGCTGTTATTTCTCATCGATGTTTTATGCTTCAAATAAAAATGCTAATTTAGCTCATGCAGAAAGACAGTCTTTTTTCTGGATAGCTGTGCTGTCAACTAAGCTGGTTTCAAGTAAGTCAGGAAAATATTATCTCTTGAGAGGACGTTTGTTGCTGGGTTATGTCACTTCTGAGCATTGCTCTGAAAATCTTGCCCCTTACAGCAGCTACCCAGCAAAAGAGGCCTTAATTTCAGAGTTGTGGAGAAGGGTTTTGTTGCAGGGGATGGAGAAAAGAATGACGCAAGGCAAAAATGCAACTCGGAGATTCATGAATCAAACGCCAGGAGGGATGTGCCCACCCGCTCCCTGGCAAGCCCCAGGCTCTCTCAGCAGTGCTCGTGTGCGATACAGTGAGCAGGGGGGTGCACCACCCCTCAGAGGCATGCATTCCTCAACTGCAAACACATGTGCGCTCCCTCTCCCGCTTCGTTCCCTCGCCTGCAGTACTCTGGGGGAAAATTCTTGTGGGATGCTTCCTGTTATTCACTTAATCCTCAAGTTCTATTAAACTGGGCATTACAAAAGCTTCCAATGATTTATTAATCAAGAATTGTTTTCACAGAGCTCCTCATTACTTGCAGTGAGAGCTCTCCTGTCTTGTCAACACCTGGATTTGGTTTTTTTGCTGAGGTTTCTCAACACTGTGGTAAGTGGCAATAGGTCTTGCCCAGCTTATGCGTCACCACAGAAGTGCTGACTCAGTTCCAGCCAGTTTCTTAGCCACCCAGATCTAACAAAGACAACTTAATTGCAGTTGTCTCAGTGAGGGTGTCATTTGAAGTTTACAGTTAGCCACCAGACAGCAAGAAGCACGTACCTGGTTACAAGCAGAAATAGGTTACTCTAGAAGAACAATTCACCAGTAGAGAAGCATTGCTCTGAAGCTGTGTGCTGAGGCCTGTGTCGAGGATTTGGGCTTATTTCTTATTTTCTTGCAGTGGATGCCTAGACTCAACTGTGGGAAAAATCTCTGTGAACTCATATGCTTTCAGAAGCTATCCAGGATACATAGCACTGTGCTCCAATTTGATACAGCCGTTTGCTCTTACACCTTGCCATCCATGCACCAGCAATAAACACAAATACTGGAGATGCCAAATATTTGCTGTGGTTGCCTTCCACAAACAATACTGCCAGCTCAGATACTTCCTACAGATTATTTAAAAATGACACATTTCCCAGTTAACTTTAAAAAGTAACAGCAATTAAATGGCCAGGCTGTAGGTATTTCCCTGATAAGATGTGGTGAAAATCGCTTAGCCATGTGTCACAGCAGCAGGCAGCTTTCCCAGTTAAACACCACCTGATCGAAATTCAAATGACCCGGGTACCAAGCAGAGCATCAGCCATTGTTTCACAAGTAGCCAAAGTAACTTTAGTAATAAAGCTGTTCATTGCTTTATCATTACATTTAAATGGTGCTTGCTTCTATAGTTCATAAGGAAAAAATATTTATCCCATTCTTGTAAATGAAAGGTAGGTAAGAGATGCATTCCGAGGTAGAAAACATATCAGATAGAGGATACCATGGAAGAAATTGAGGGCAGAGGGAAACAGGGAACAAGAGGACAGAAAAAAGTGGCAGGGAGCTGCCAGCATATATACACACACACACAAGGTTTCTATCTCTGCATTTTAAGCAATGGTGCAATTCATATGGGTAGAAATCCCAGCTCGGCTGATGCTATTCCAAGTATTCCACCACCTCTGAGAACACCCAGTAGATTTTTTTCTGCTGTGTCAAGACAGGCAAACTGGTTCCAAGTACTTAAGCCAGCAAACACGTCTGCAATGCAGCCCAGCCTAAAGGCAACAACAGGCAAATGGTTTAATAAAGCTACTCCATCAAGCTTAATTTCAGCCCTTAAAACACCTCGCATGATTGGACCTTTGGGTGAGACATTATAGAGGTGCATTTGTTAAGCAGTAAACACTTTGGGGCAGGAATCCCAAGTTCCTACAGGTCCTTATTTGCAGAGGCCTTGTTCAAGGCTCTCCCCAGTATTATAACTCCAGAAATGAGTAAGTGCTCACAGCTTGGGCCCATGCTTGACAGAATATTCAGCATGCATTTTAGTGGTTCAAAATAGTTTGGTTTTTACAGCTAAAGATGTGCTCTTGCATTTCTTGTACTTAGTATCATACATGTACACCAAATGGCACCAGGCAACAAGCAAGCCTCGACTCAAAGTTTATGCTTTAGCCATGCCAGCTTTAGCCAACAATAAGGTGCTGTCAGAAAGCTGGATTAGCTTTTGGGCTAGGCAAAAAGAAAGGATTAAATGAAATCCACTGATATTATTCCAGGATCTGCAAACCTGAAAGTGGAACAAGACATTACATACTAACCTAAGAAATGAGATGGAAAAATATAAGGGAAGTGACAAGACACAGGAGCCTAAAGGGAAACTGCCAGGTATTGTATAGCTCCTGACAGAGAGAGCTGTGGAGCATGGTCCTGAGTATGCCATAGAAATGTTGCTCTAGCATCTTAAACCTTCATTTTTCTCATCCAAAAGCAATACATATGATCTGGAATATCTGAACAGAGTACCTTCATTCTAACTCTGCAGACAGCTTGAAACCACCTGAGAGATGGGAGTCTCCTAATAGGGAGAACACCCTCTGACACCCAAGAAAACACATGCAAGTGGTCAAGTCTACTAAGTACTTTGTTGATAGCATTAGAAGAGCCACTCAGCTGCTGCGTTTGTCCCAAAGTCTCAAACCATAGTAGCGACCTCAGCTACTCCTCCCTGCACCACTGCTGCAGAAACCTTCATCTTGCCACTGAGGTGCTTTACAAGGCAACTCATGCCGTGCCAACCACAGAATCTGAGATGCTGCTAAGCCTTGCTGCACAAGGGAGAAGGACCACCAACTGACCTTGCTGCCAAGGCAATGAGGAGACAGGCTACCTGGATTACAACTTTTCATGCAGCCAGTCAGCTAAAAATTTCCCTTCTCTGATTGCGTGACATTTTACCAGAAAAGCAACAGACCATGAGTTAGAGTGGGTGAAGCACAGCCAGCTGCTCGGAGCCACCCTTCTTTAAGTGACCGGGTCACCTTATGCAGGTGGTGCTACAGCTACCAACTGCTGACCATGAACTGGTCAGCTTGGAGCCACTTTGCCAGTTCAAAAAAGAGAGGTCTCCTCCAGCTCTCATCCCTGGGGGGCTCCTTCCTGGTGCCTGCACACATCCCAGGGGACTCAGGGCTCAGTTCACTGTGGATTAGAAGGGCAAGCAATTTCATTTTCTTTTGGATCACTTGCCACCAGCTATAAAAAAACAAACTACCATTCAGTTCTTATCTGCCAAGCACTGTATATGTGAATTTTGCTTCCTGTTATTGCAGCAACAGTAGGGATGGAGAAATGCTCTTGATTTCCTTTTTCAGAAGAGTTTTCTTTTCTAAACAATTGGTATTAAACAGAACAAAACAACCAAGAAACGGCATGCTCATTTCACAAATTTCCAGTAATGTTAGGGCTCTGTACATTGTTTCAGCTCTTGCTGAGATGAAGCTTGATTACGTTAACATTAGCCAGCCATTTAATTTGTTTAACTGAGACACTTTCACTATAGGCTTCCTGGATCTTGAGAGACTGACTATGCTTGCAATAGCAAGGGTGGGCAATGAATGTCTGTAGGGTTTTTATCTGGATTCTAGGAAAATAGGTGTGTATGATCATAATGTGCCTGTTCACATGTGTTTTCATATGGGTGTGTGCCTGTATTTGCATGTCCTTCTCTAGTAGCTCTTGAACCCACCAATCGATCTCAGCCAGCCTGATGGAAGGGCATAGGTTACAAGGATAAGTAAGGCCCTACGAACAAGACAGTAAAATATAAGAGATATCTCAGAAAAGGGCTGCTAGACGTAAAGGCTGCAGGGTGAACTCCACAGAGAATGCACATGGCAGAGCAAGGAAATCTTCATTCAGGGCCCACTGTGAGTGATCATAAACCCAGGAGCTCACAGCCAGATCTCAACAAACCCAGCAGGCTTCCCAGTGTGCCCATGCTCTGCTGCGGCTTGGTGGTGGAATTGGGATGGAGCCGAGTAAACCAATGCTGTAATCAACAGTTACACAATCAGCATCACATGCTTGCTCCACTTATCCTGATGGTCAGGACCTGGATTACCCAGAAGACCACATAATAGTGCAGTCCATATGTTTGACATGTGTCCATATGACATGTTGGTCAAGTAACATAGGTCTAGCTGAAGGAGTCATGCTAATTCAAGGGTCCTCAAAACTAACACTTGGGAAGAGGGTCCCAACCTTGTCTTAGATGAATCCCTCTATGCAGTGCACTAGGTGCCCACTGGTGTCTGGGTGAACACAACGTGCTCATTTATACACAAAAGCCCTAAGCAACTTGAGGGCTTTTCCTTGCCTCATGAGTTTAATTGGGACAGACAAGCAGAGTCAGTAAAGAAAACACCACGCTTTCTTGCACAGCAGGCACACTCTTTGGGTAGGCCTAGTCTTATGTACCTCCCAAGACCTTGAGAGAGAGGAGTACAACTTCCTTGTCTTTCCTATGGTGTCCTAATTTCAGCTCAGCTTCCTGGTGCTCATGCTGTTAGAAGAGCGGAAGATGAAGAAGTGGAGATTAGATATAAACATGACCACTGTCATCATGCACTAAACACCAGATACAACCTTTTTCATAATGGAAACTGGATCAGGTTGGATGAACCAATTCCTGCAACTACAGGTCAATGAGGGACACGGGCCTCTAAAGCACAGCTGCCCAGCAATAGCCAGTGAGAACAAGGAGGATAAATTATTGGAGAGCTAAGTGACATTGTGATGAAGTGGCATAATAATTATCTATTCTACAATAAAACAGCTTGCACTTCTCATGGAGAGCTCATCGGAACTGTAACTTTAGTTTAAATCTTATCATAGTGTCTGAGCAGCCAGTTTATGTTTTGCATTGTTCATTTCAAGGAATTATTCTCCTCCATTTGTTTCTTAAAAATTAATATCTTGCATCACGTCTTACTTTGATGGTTTGTTTTACATTTCAGGAATGCAAAACAATTGCACAATAAATCACTGGAGGAATGTACATGAGGGTTATTTGTCATGGTTATAAATAAATGGACTTTAGCAATAGTTGATAAACAGAAGATTATGAACAATTCAAGCGGGCTCTCAAAAAGATCAGACCATGACTTTAGCCCTTTAGTAATAAGCTTTATTTTATTGTCCCATAACCCACTGGAAACACTGCAAGAGAGGTGGCCACCTGCCTCTATAAGCTGGCAGATGATTGCCAGGAATAGGCTATAAAGCCTGAGCCACTCAATTCTGCCAGGAGCAGAGACACTCAGCACCTGTGAAAACTTGACCATCTGTGAAAATTGTGAAGAAGGTTCATCCCACAGATGCTTACATTATAGGAACTTAGCTTTAGCTAACTATTAAGATTAAATGCGAATCAGATTTGGTCTTATGCCCACTAGAGACAAGCATAAAAGCAGTTCATTACAGAAAATACTATTTTTATGGACACGCAAAGAGACACTGCAGTTCACATATCTCCGTAGGAACTGTCCACTTCTCTGGAAATTTTAGTTTCTCTAAAGACCTAGACAGACTTAGATTCTCTGGTAACCATAATGCCACTTACTGCTGCATAATCCCACCTATAGAAGTTTAGTTGAAACTTGCTTGGACCTACACCTCTGAAAGTCTAGATTTGGTCCAGCTCAGCAAGGAAGGAAAAAAGCAAAAGGATAAGATGATTTTTTTTAATAGGAAAGCTATTCCTTAAAAATACATCTCTGAAAACACGTGCATCTTCCTGAACTTACAGGCAAGACTCATAAGAACAAAGCAGACAAATATGATTTCAAAACCAATTTTAAATATATACACACATGTATTTTTGAAATGTAATGATGGGAGGAGTAGTAATTCTAACAGATGTGCCAATCTTTCAGTAGTTTACTTCTAAAGCACAATTACCAGCAGTTACAAAGTAGCCACCTTTATGATAATAGGATGCAATTAATTCTATCCATCAAAGTAAAGGGCAACAGAAAGCAAAGGGGGAGAAAGAAAAAGCATTCAGAAATGTGTGTCTTTGTGTCTGTGGGTTTGCAGATACAGCTAGACCCAGCATTGCTCTTCAGACGCCAATATCCGAATTGCTGTTATCTGCCAAAAAAATGCTTGTGTGCAGTACATGGCTCTTATTGTCTATTGTTATTATCTATCTAGACATCTATCTTGGGAATAGCTGAAGTGTCCTTCACTTTTCTGTCTGAGGGTGTGGTAAGATGGTAGGGCTGGGCTGATACCAAGGCTTGCAGACGCCACAGGAGAGGGGACCCACCCCAGCCCCTCTCCCCTCCCTGCTCCCCTGCTGGCACTGCTGTGCGGCTGATGGGCCAATAAACCAATTCAAGCCAGGAAACAAAACAAGGCGCAGCAGGGGGGGGGGACGGGGGACAACAACCCACAGCCAGTCTAGCAGGCTGAGTAAATCTGTGCAAACAGACACGCACCAGAAATGGGGCAAGGAAGGAGTGAAATGGCATTGTTGAGAGGGGGAGGGATGGGGAGACAGCCCCTGCACCAGTGGCAAGGCACGATGTTGGCCCAGCTCCCCTGTCTGACCTCACCCTCAGCTTCCAGGAACAGTGACTTCAAGTATATTAGGAATGACAGCTTCCTTCTCCAGCCTTTGGTAGTACAGTACGTACAGGTGTCAGTGTACTGAAACACAAGGGGTGTAGCATGCTTGGGGAAAGCATCAGGCTTGGAGCAGGAGAAGATGAGGCATGAGGAAAGACATATCAGGTGATGAAATTCGCCAGAAGACAGGACTATTATAACTATACAAACTACCAAATCCAGACTCGGCATCAGCTGCTTTTCTCATTCTTTCTTATCCATGTCCCAGCACTGACCAGCACCTCAGAGCAAACAGAGTGATGTGACATTTAACAGAATCAGAGACAGAAGGGTGAAAACCCTACAAAAAGTGTGTCAAAAGGGATCAGGGTCTGGTAGACAGAAGTCAGTGCTAGAAAGAAAGTATATTTATGTTAAAAGATTAATTTTCGGAACATGAGGGACATTGAGAAAACAAACACACTCCTGAACTCGAGTCACCATCACTCCTAAAGCCTAGTCACTCTAGTGGTGAGACACTACACCAGCTGCCACCCCTCACTGCTGAGGAGACCCACAAGCCAAAGCCTGCATCCCCATTCCCAGGCACACACATCCCAGCCATGGTACAGAGGGCACATGCAGGTCTTCGGGGAGCTGGCCCAGCTCCCAGTCTGCTGAGACCCTGGCACCAGGGAATACAGCGTGGGCAGGGGGAGCCCCACACAGATCTCCCCCCTGAGGCCAACTCCCTGGCCAAAACTGCCGAGGAGCACTCCCACATTTGTCCAAACAGGCAAATATGACAACTATCTGCCCAAAGGGGTTTCTGGTTCTGTGACAACATACCAAACACGAACTGCTCCCACCCTTCTCAAGAGAGATTTGCAAGGCAAGAGGCAGCTCGGTGGGGAGGAGAGCACCTTGGTGCCGCTGAAACAAGACAGGCAGGTACAAATCATCCTACTGCAGAATACCTGGCAGTTATCAAACCAGCAGAAACTAGTCAATTGGTGTTGATACTTTATTACAGAGCATCTTCTCCTTTATGACTGTTAAATCTTTAATCCTTTGCTAGTACATTTTTTTCCTCCCCTCACATTAACAGCATTTGGTTCCTTGGAATGGAGCAAGGCTCTTTCACACAGTCATCCACAGTCCAAAAGAGTCACGGAGGGGAGAGTAAGCACTGAGGCATCCTGTTTGCTTTGTTGGTCTCATTTTGGCTTGATAGACCTCGACTTTTCATTACCAGGAGGCTCCAAAGGGCTCTGTGGAAAGTTAGCAGAGAGCCCAGGAGGCAAGGGGAATTCTCAGGGTGGGGTACGGGCTACAGACACTTTCACCCTCCAGCCATCATTAGAGACACGTCATGGTGGGTAACCAGAGCCTTCCCCAGGGAAGTGTTGCTCAGTGCAACCCCAGCCTCTTCC
Source organism: Rhinoptilus africanus (assembly GCA_013400135.1). Taxonomy (NCBI): domain Eukaryota; kingdom Metazoa; phylum Chordata; class Aves; order Charadriiformes; family Glareolidae; genus Rhinoptilus; species Rhinoptilus africanus. The sequence continues at coordinate 205,825 of VXBO01002540.1, read as the reverse complement.
TCACACTACCCTTCAGCCAGATTGCACAGGATCACTGGGCTGCTCTGCATGGGGAGCTTGTAAGACCAAGGTCAGCTTCTCCCAACTTGGGCAAGTGTTAGCCATTTTGCTGGTCTACTTTGCACAGAGAAGGGTCTGAGTCCTGTCAACAAGTGCATCCCCACAAAGTTTAGTAGGCAACATGGGTGCACCTAACAGTCACAGACATATGGAGGTTTGTGTTTGCCTCCTGTGCATTTCCATGCTCTGCTCACATCATAAACCCCTGGAAAATGATCACTCATCTTCGGGTCCTGTCTTGGAGCCATGGGACAACGTGAAGTGATGAGAAAGCAGCCTTGTACTTGCAGCCTCACTGAGGTGATTCTTCTGCTGAGGTTTGGTCATTGCTCCCAGTCACCTCACATGCAGCTTCCTTAACCCACAGTGCCTTCCCAGGTAGCGCAGTAATATAGGGCACTTGGGACAACACATGTGTTCTGCTACTGTTGCGGCACACGGGTATCAGACAGTCGTTCATACCTTAAGAATACCACTAAAAGCACAGCTCAAGCCTCACCCATCAGCGTGGCCCTGTCTCAGCAACCACAGAAAGACCCACTCCTGGATCCAGCCATGAGCCATATGATACCCGCACACGACCACCCATATCCAACACAGCATCCCTCTACTTTCCCACAGTATCCTTGCCCATTTAGAGCTGTTTGTGTCAGAATAATAGAAATTACAAGGGTAAGGGAGACAGTTTGTCCAAAAGGGCACAGTCAGGGTCTTCTGTGGCAGACCTATATTATAGGACAGGAGCAGAACAACCATTTCTAGAGAAAATTAGAAGTCAGATCCTTTGGGTGCACACAAGGTGGCTGATCTGTATCGTTCTGGAAATATAAGGGAGCATCAAAATGGAACTAAATTATGTTGGTGTCCTACTGTTATGGGTTTCAAACACACCACTAAACCTGTACATAACATTCTTACTCATGTATTCTGCCTTTAAACAGCTGGTCGGGCCCTTCACAGCGCTCTGTTGCTGAAGGTGCCAGAAACCAACCAGCTCATCAGTGCAGGTTTCTAGCCTCCTACGTCTGTGTTTATTCAGTAAACACAGCTATTTGGATCTGCTTGAGCCCTTGTGGTTTCTTCACACAAACTTTGTTGCCTAAAGAGCAGAAGACTTGAAATGTGACTAATTATGATGTTTTACCCTGTTGGCATGTGAAGGACTTGAAATGCTTCGCTGAACAGACCGGGATCTTCCTTCCCAGCCATGCAAAGAAGAAAACATGATGGCAACCTGAGGCATCTTGTATGGCCTCTGCTCCAGGAAGGACAACAAGGCACAGCTGATTGGAGGGGCAATCTAACAAATATTGTTAAGCAGAGCTTACACAGCTTTAGCCTATGAGAGATACTTGGGCTTGTTTCTGACTGGAAGGCTCAACACCAGGGTTCATCCACCCGTGTTTCTTGGCTACTACATCACTGTATAAAGACCAGTCTCTCTCTGCTCTGGCAAACTTTGCTCGGCATTATTGTTTTCTGGTGGTGAAACAGTCACCTCAACTATCAGACTTACAAAGCAAATGCTTGCAGAATTCAGACCTAGAATGTATAGCCTGTAAGCTTACCAGCCAGCAAAATCTGTGAAAGCAAGCTTGAAAGAAATACGAGTTGGCTGGAACAGTCTGTTTAAAATCTAAATTCAAATGAGTACCCATAGAAAATATTTTGTAGTATACACCCAGATTCTATGACACAACAACAATAACAATAGTAATACCACCTAACTTTCATCAGTAGATCTCAAAAGCACTTTACAAAGATTAAGCATCCTTAGAGCAGCTACTTCGCAATAGGCACTTTTCCAGCTGCTGACAACATTTAAATTACTGAAAGATTAAGTGATATTATTAACTAATCACCTGCCAAGCCTTTTACGTCAAGTTGCTACCTGGAGCAAAGTATTATGCTTAATTTTGGAACAACTGACACCTATGGTTTATAAGGGCAACTGTAAGCACAAACAGTAAACCTAACAGCACAAAGGTTAGTTTGCATGGCCTACTTTTGTTTTTGCCAGTTGTATACAGCATCTTTTCAGCCACACAGACGCTATCCTGCTGAAATCGGTTGAGGTTCAGGGAACACAGGCAACTCAGGTGGAAAACAAAGCCTTAGCTTTCCAGAGATGATGCAAAGCATGCATATCAGAATGGATCAGTCCAGTAATCACAAATATAAATCAACAAAAAGTGAACACCTCAGACTTGGCAGGGCAAGCAGGACTTCCGTGGATCTGCCTGACAGAGAGAGGGGGGAGACTTAGGCCTACTCATGAGAGGAGATGTTATTTTTCTTCCAAATGGCTGTTAAATTTTGTTATGGTGCAACATCAGTCTCTCCTAGGTGGTAGATAGTGCATTAGATATGCACAGTGGGTGGTAGATGTGTATTAAGATATCACATAAAGTAATAACATTTCCTAAACTTTCTCTTTCCTCTATCCAGCACACAATGCAAAAAGCATGAAAGCTACCCACAGGTTAGCAGTGGGTAGATTTGACGGGCCCACATTGCGCTTGGAGACATTTTGACTAGGTTACAAATAGCCAGTCTCACCGGCTATAATGATCCTATGAAGTTACACAATGCTTGTGGACGTATTTTTCTCAAAAACATGGAGTCAGGTGTTTTTTTCAAAGTGCCAATTGCACTTCTAAACAAAGAAGTTAATGTCTTGCCCTCACAGTGAGGCACAAAGCCTGAAAATGCAACCAAAGGGTGTTCTAAGAGCAGAGACACTAAGGAACAAATAACTCAAACTGCATTAGAGAGGCAAAATACTATTTGCAGTGCCTAGCTTTTTCAGTACAGTATACCTATTTTTTCCTTTTTTGCCTGTCTGTCATAGAATATACTTACAGCCAAGTTGATTTATTAGTTTATTCTTCATTTTGAAATTATTTTAGGTACCCAAAAGTGAGTATATAGGTTTCTCTTTGTGACTGAATAAGATGACAGATCTTGCAATGTAGCATAATGCTCTCCCTGTCTCTAGCTCTCAAGTCTTTTCTCCTATAGTGTTCCAAAAAAGAGCAAAAGTCCTGACTTTCCCCTTCATGTAGCTCCTCTTTTCCCAAAGCTTGCAAAGCATACTGGTACCATTTTCACATGAGCCCATTGCAATGGAATCAGGTTATACTTTATTTTCTCTCATACCTCAGCCCTAGGCGGGGCCTTTGTGTAGGTGCCAGGACAAGTCAAGCAACAAATGTCAGGTAACCTCAGACTGCAATTAAAATAAACACTGAAATAAAGCATATCTGAACAAGAAGCTGTAAAAGTTAGACAGATTGCAGTTACTAGCAAACTAGATTTTAACGAGGGAATCAAAATCTCTCCGTGATAGGCAGAGAGATAGTGAGATTCTAGAAAACAACTTTGAGATTAACTGTGTGATGGAATACCGGGGGTATTTATTTATATATATTTTTAAGATATGGTTAAGTGAAACAGCTTTGCCTGGCAATGTATTTTAGTCAAACACATAAGTGATAGGGATTGAAAAAAAAAAACTAATATTAATTTAAATCAAATGAACCAGAGGAAATGGCTAAAGAAAGTCAGAAAGAATATAGGTTGAAGCTACATGGTCCCTGAATCTTAGGTTCTCTTGCAGTCCCCAAAGCATACAGAACTCACAGCTTTGCTCAGGAAAAGCCTGCATTTTCAGCTTAGTAGGATCCAAGTAACTATCAGTTTTCTGTAAAACAGAGATGACAGCAGTCATCAGCTCCAACATGCAGATTGAGGCCTGCAGAGGTATGGGTGAAACTGCAAAGATAGCCATGCCACATGTAAGGATTCCAGCAGTCACTTCCATTATGGAGCACTAGGATAACTCTTACCTCTACAGCTCCTATTCTGGGGTACAACCCCTCAAGCCTCTGTTTTCCATCCCTAGCACAAGAATAGCAACACCACCTCCTTTATCACAGCCTAAGTCAACTAACACCCTCTGGCCAGCAGAAAGGCACTACCAACCTTTCTGATCCTTCAGAGAGCACAGCAAGGTTTTCACATACCTGAGAGTCACGGTGCACACCCATCAGAGGGCTGAGGGGCAAGAGTTGCTCCTAACAAGTTCCACCAAGGGCTGTCCAGTCCTAATTTTCCAGGCAGATCTCCTCTCCACAAGCTTCCCTAACTAGTCTCCTATCAGAGATTGGAAGCAGGACTACCAAGCAGCAGTCACACTTATAGGAAGACCTAATGTAGCGTAGCGTGATGTGGATCACCTGAGCTGGCTGCTGCTGAAGGCCCACACATGGGCTACATTTGCTACTCTACAGTCGTTATTTTGCAGCTGGAGTTAAGCATGCACCTGGTAATCAACAGTCTACTTAATTGATTTTTGCCTTGCTCTCTTCTAGAATGGTTTGACCAGGTTGCTGGATTCTGCACTGTGTTTATGCTTTGAATTTTGCTGTCGTTATTTCCTTTGTAACTCCTTGGGATGCAGCTCATTTGAAAGTACTTATGTGCACTTTAAACGTTTGATATTTAGCAATCAAAACATTTTGATCAGAAACCTGAGACCAACAGCATGCTTGGTGTTTCCCAGGACACCAGCCTAAGTCCTGCCCTCATATTACCATATTACTGTATGATCGTAATATCCTTTAGCATTTAGATATTGGCCCCACCCCACCCTAGCAGATTTCCATGCCCTTTCCGAAGGAGAGAGTTCATTATATGCGCTTTTAGAACAGGACTCCCTGTCTGATGCACATAAGTAGCGTGACTTGCCTTTGTGTCAGGCCGATAGCAGAGACAAAAGAACTCTCCTTTCCTACTGCCAATCCAGCATCCCAGCTAGACGTACCACCAACTCCTTCTACCTTAAAATTTTGTACATAATTATAAAATCTACCTTACTCTTCCATTTCTCCAACAAGATCAAGATGGACCACTGATGGCTAGTGTGTGGGACTGCTGATTTGGTGACCACTTCTCCTTGTGGACTCAAATCTCAGAAAGATTACACAGTCAGTCCAGATGCACTTAAACAGCTAGCTTTGCTGGATTTATCCACTTTGCTAAGGGGCAGGCACCGCTGGGAAGCAATCTGTCGTTCAAACTTTGATTTATTTGTGTTGCCACATGGTATAAGAAAGAAGAAAAAGCTGAACGCTCAGTGAAACTCTCCTCTGCAGCGCCTATTGCGATGCCTTACATGCCTTACCTTCAGAGCCGCTTCTGCCGCGCTGGCTTCACAGCTGGAGCTCCTGTATGCAAAACAAGCGGAGTGGAACAGTTGATGTTGATTGAAGCAGATACTTTGTCCTCAGATCTGGTCCTACATTAATTCCCTTTTAGGATCTCTTTAATGCTTGCATCAACGTTCCTCTGCCATCTTTCTCCAAAGAATAGCTAAAGGTCACCTCCAAGAGCAGAAACTCCTCTGAAAATCTGAGGAGGAAAAGAAGGAAACTCTCTGGAAAAGAAAAATCATCAGAGACTTCACTTTGATCTCACTCTGTTGTTTTGGTTTTGCTTCTTTTCTCCAAGTTCAAGTATTTTCTTGCCTGTAGCAATGTTAACAAATGGAACGTGCTAACACACCCTCCTGCTTGTTGCTGATTACTGTATTAAGATAGGCTTCAGATCAAAAAGCAGAGGGAAAAACAGAGGTCTAGTTTACAAACTTTATTTAAGTAGACAAGGTCTTACATTACCTTGGAGATACCTTGTAAACTTTTATCACTACTGTTAATAATTAAAACATAGAGACTAATTTTGCATCTGCTGCTGGAAGGACTTGATAGGGCCAGCTCTGAAAAGCTTCGAGGACTGTGTCTGTGTATGGTTTTGAGCATAGCTCCCCCAGATAGCTTGGTAAAGATGCCCAGCACGAAGCATGAAGGCAGGTTTCGTCTGCCTTTGCACGCAAGTGCAACCCAGAGAGCAGCAATTTTTGCTGAGAATGTTTCTTGCCCCCCAAATGCTAATTTGCTGGCATAAGCTTTAAATTGGAGCTGTACAAAATCCAGAGCGAATTGCCGTGAGGCAAATGACATAAGGGGGTGTAGGAGTAAATACCGCGGCTGGATGTATTCAAACGCAGCCCATAGGATTTCCCCCTCTCCCTCCTCCTCCCTCCCGGAGGCAGTTGGAGTGCACGCTCCTCTGTGACAAATCACATTCCAAAAAATTTGATGACTACAAGCGTTAAACGAACTACTAAAAATCACTGTATGTGAGCTATAACTTCTTGAAACAAAATGCAGGCCGAGACCCTCTCCATGCCTTCAGTGGGACAGCTCGCTTGGCACTGACTCTTGCCAACCCTCTCTGCCTTTGCAGCCCCGCTCCTCAAGGCTGCTGCTTCCACCAAGGGTTTCTGAGCAAGGAAACCTGCAGCAGCCAAAGCCACTAGAGGGCATTCAAAACACAATTTTTCCAAATTGTTGGGTGCCCATAGCACCCAATAAAATCAATTAACTGGTGTTATGTGGACATGGTAAGTTGGATAACACCTACACCCCTCAATTCATGTTTGTTCAAGACCTAATGCAGGTAATATTTGTCCTGACGCTACCACAAACGCTGTTCCTATGTAATTACAGCCAGAATTACACCACAGGAGGCTCAAATCCTATAGTAACAGGTTACTTTGGAGTATAGAAATTCAGATTGGCATCTCTCGTTTGTTTTGTTTTTCACTCGGGGTTCCAGTAGACATCAAAGTAAATGGACTGCACCACCTTTCATATTACTCCTCCATGTATGTGTGCAAACATGTACATCCAATTCTTGCAACTCCATTACAGTCACTCACAGGACTCTCTGCTTGGTTGACAAGGTATTATTTAGCAGGCACCTTTCCTGATGATACTTTTACCCTCTTATCAGTGCTACCTTCTTTCTGCGCTTTGCTTACTCAATTAAAGGGAAGTAGATTCATTTAGTTTGCCTATTTGTTCGGATAAAGGTTTACATAATATATCTTTTTCTTGCTCATGAGCTGCAGCTGGATTGTTGAACCTAATTCTCCTAAAACACACGTTTTATATAAAATAGAACAGTATCTCACCAACTTAACAGATGTGAGGTTTAGTACACCGCTGTCTTTAGATGAAAAATGAGGCTAACTAGCAAAAGGCTGGTAACACAGTTCTGTCATTTGAGGACACGGTACAGTATTTATTGAGGGCCACATTAAACAAAGTTCCTTTATTTAGTAGGATCAGTTGTGGCAATGCAGTCATCACCAGAAGGGCATTTGAAGTCTGAATCAGTGTGTGGAACAACTTTGTTGTTCTGGCTTGAAGGTACTTTTAAAAAAGAAAAAACATAGAGCTGCAGCTTCTGCATAAAGGTCTGGGCATCTCTTCCTGTAGAAGTCTATTCTTAGTCATTGTTTTCTTCCTTCAAGACCATTTTACCTGTCAGGATAAAAGTGCCCAGCTATGAAATAAATCTCAGTCAAAGCCTGTGATAGAATCTTCTAGGCTGGTTTATTGGACAGTTAGGAAGTGGGGCCCCAACCTCCATGAACTTTGCCTGCGGATAGACTCAGGTATGAAAAGTTAGGCTGCTTCCACTGATCCTCCCAGTACCCCATTAATTTCTCGGGACTGGTGCACATGGGACAGGGTGGGTCGCACAGACCATGCGGACATGGTTCTAAGAAAAATCTTGTGTGCTGCAGCCACCAGTGCTGAAGCAAATCAAAATGCCCTGATATAAGTGTAGGCATTTTGCTCTCAGTTGTCATTAACGGAGCAGCTTGGAGGATGGAGGAACAGACTCATGCTGAGCCCAGGTGTTGCTGGCTCTCTCCCCACCCCAGGGTCCAGCGGAGGGAGGAACAAAGGCAGAGTCTGGGGATCACCACCATGCCTTCTACAAGAGACCTCAGGATGGTGGAGCACCAGTGCCTTGAGCAGCAGCTTCAGGAGAGGGCTGGTACTAGATGCTTCACCCACAGACCTCTGCCAGCTAAGGCCCTCCCTTGTCATTTATTTCATTAACCTCTGTGCATGACCTCAGCGGCAAGCTTATGTCTGTCACATAATTGAATTTGTAGGTCTCCCATCTGAGGATAATCCCAGAGCCTGCCTGCTATTCCACTACAGCAAATCTACCCCTAATTTTCCCCTCCCTCCTCATTCTGAATTTGCCTGAGTAGTTGCAGGCTTTCTTTTCAAAATCAGCCGCTCTAAGAGAGGGGAAGAGGATCTGAGGGCTATGTGTGGGAAGGTACAGCACTACTTTTACTTGGACAAACTAGGAACCAGAAGATGTAGGACAATAGGATGCCATAACAGAGCCAAAGGGCAGTGTCTCACTGTAACCAGGCTTGTTAAAGGATTCCCCAGATAATCCCCACCAGAGCAGAAGAGAAATCCTTTGTCATTACATGCAGCTCTTACGTTTTAAGCCTAGTTATGGACACAAGGATTGATTTTTCCTGATTTTCAGCTTTCTTCATTTTTAAAGGGAAAGTTAAGCAGGGAGGAAAGGTGGAAAGCAAGAAAATCCAGAGCTGTTAAATAATCATGAGTCTGTCTTCTACAAAACGTGGGCTTCTTTTCTCTTGTTGCTGCTGCGCTTGGGCAGTCTGTGGGAGCCGATGGCTTTGCCTGAGGAATCCACAAAGCCTGTGGCTAAACTTGCAGGCTATGCCACCCAGACCTATGCAGCTTTCTGAGCAGCATCTGATGAGCTCTGCTACCTCTAGCTACTGGACTTACTGAAATTAATATATATTACTAACAGTAAGTGCCCATTTCAATCCCCACTGATTTAAGGGGATCCATTTTACATGACGAGCTCATGGTTCTCTTACAAAACATACTTGTCAACATGGAAATTTTTTATTTTAAAAAACCCAACAAACAAAACAACACCAAAGCCAAGCCAATATTAGAAAAGTGGTTTTGTGAGGGTTTCCCCCGTACTGCGTTTCATGCTGTAGCGTTGCTTCTCTATGTCAAGCTGTATTCTCCAGAACCAAACCAGGAAGCTGCAAAAGGCTGCAGGGCTGTAGCTGCTCCTCTCTCTGGATTGCAAAGGACCAGATACATGAGAAAAGCAGACCTAAACCAAAGACTTTGGGTTAAAATTGTCTCAGTACTTCTAGCATGTGTGTGGAAGTTATAGAAGTTAAGTTCTATTTGGGACAGGTTTGGCAAGAACCCAAAATGTCTGAAGTACTGAGATACACCCCTCTGTGTGTTGCACATTTGGTAGAATAGAATATGAGGTGTATAAGGGAAATCTGGGTGTATTTCAGGTCTCATCTGCAATCTGAGTTTGGAATATATCATCCTTGCACCTTCAGGTTCTACATGTAGTCCAAAAGATATGGTTACAAGCTCTTTTGTGATCTATAGAACGCTCTACGTCCTCACTCTGCCCATGCATGTACTTCTGTCTCTTTTATTTCATTCATCCCTTCCAAAAATTTTGCTTAGAGACAAAACAGTGGACCTTATCAACACATGAGGCTTATGAGCCATCCCTCTGAATTCAGCAGGACATCCCATATGCTCTTGGTTAGAGATGTGAGTAAGTCTGTAGCAGAAAATCTATAGGAAGTACTTGGTCAGAGGAATACTTCGGACATGAGCACACTTGCTGTTTCCACATACATCTGACGTAGTAACCTTATATGACTCCTAGTAGTAACCCTTTTCGTGGTACCCTGCGTGCAGTTGAGAAATGTGCAGTGCTCAACCCACCACAGGCAACACCTCCTTTTTACTCCTTACTTTACGACCGTCAGTGGGATCTGCACTGGGATCCCACAACCCACGCTGCATTTGCTCAAAGTTTGCGTTTGTTCTTAGTGCTGCAAACGGGTAGTGGCTGTGCCTTGTGCCTGTGCCTCCTGCTCACAGCAAGTAATTGTTGCCAGAGTCTTCTAACCATAAAGCAGTGAGGGCCTGCAGCAGATTTTTAAGTCAAAACCCAAAGGGAATAACACAACCATTTTTTAAGCAAATACAATCTGTGACCAAACTCACAGACCTTAAAGTCTTGGCATTATAATCACACTTTTGTTGCAGTGGGATTTCAGTCACTCATTTCCACATTAGTTACTTTGTTTGCCTGAGATGAATTATTTTTTTGGATAGGACTGCTCTTCTCTTTACAGCTGATGAATTCTCTAGAGTATGACTGCTCAAATGGCTTAGTGGAGGTTATTAGGGTTATCTGGACAGCCCTCAGACACAAGTTTTCCAGGAACAGCAATAGTTTTTGGTTTACCTTTTCCTTCAGAATTGTAGTTGTGCTTGCGCTACAGTTTTCCACTTATTTGGCATACTTCAATTTAATATTTGGGAGGGGAAACCAGGGGAAGAAATTCCATTTCCATTGCTTGCTCTTACTTGTCCCTCAGCATTCCAAATTGTGAACTGTAATGTCCAAGAGGCAACTCACTAAATTCTCCAGCATTATTCTGGCAAATAAAAATTCCTTTCCTGTTTCTTCAGTCTACGCCTCACTGTCAACATTAGCTGGGAGGAGTTAGTGCAAAAGGGAGAGCAAGGAAGGGAGGCTAAAGCGAACTGTCACTGTGAAGCAGGGGTGGTCCCCCATGACATGAGCATTAATACTCTATTCCAAAATCCTCCAGTGAACTTGCAAGTTACCTGCTTTATAGGCCAGCTGTGGTCCCTAAAACGTTTTCCTTGCTGGTGTTCATGCTCTTGTGATGGGGTATTTCAAGAGGTGTTGTCTTGAGGGAAAGTCTGGGGCTGTGGAGTAACTTTGCCCAGTGCAGCAGATTCTCTCCAGGAGCAGGGATGCTCCTTCGACTGCTCCCGATACGAGGTGCAGGACGGAGCTCTAGAGCTTGGGATTTCTGCCCTCTCATATTGTCCTTTCTTGACACAAGCCAGTTTAATTCTGTGCTTTTTCCAATCCATCGCAAGCTGCCTCTTGAGATGATAATCTCCCTCTGTGCCCCAGGTCCCCATTTGCAAATGCTGGTAACAGGTCCTTTCTCCTGTTCTGTATTTGTCTTGTCATCAGACTATGAACTCCGTGGAGGATGGGCTGTGCACACGATGAAGGGATCCACCAGTCTAAATCATACCCAACAGTAATATGGCACCCGGAAGAAGGGTGGTTAATCCCATAAGTGAAGCTTGAGCAATTAATTCTGAGAACAATTTTTTGGGGTCATTTCCACTGAGTGATGCAAATGGACACTGATGGAATCTGCATTCCTTTCAGGGAAGCCTGAACAGCTCATTCTAATATTTTTTTTTCTTTCACCAAGCATTTGAAAATGTAATTGTGAGGGTCAAGGATTGCTCAGGGTGATATCGTTGGAGCTTTTTTAAGTTTCTGACTTGATTAATCACAGCAAGATTATACTCTAGAACAAAATTTGGTGTGTGCACCTAATCATCTCAGGAACAGTAGGACTACATAGTAAAATGTCCACCCCGGGCTTCCCATAGTATTCCCAGTAAAAATGAACAACTATCAAGGTTTTCCCATTTTATTTTTGGTTGTTAAGACTAATTTAAAGATAATTGCATTGTTCCTGTGTCAGTTGTTTAACTTTTAAGAGAAATCTGTCAGTATAGGGATTAGAATGATGTAATGTCCTTTAATTGTTCACTATAATTAAGATAAGCGAACTTTAGGCAAAGCATATCTTACCGCTGACACCTCTACCCAACCCTGTTTCTTTCAGCCTGCTGTCCTAATATTTTCCCCCCCTCACCTGGAATGGCAAACCAAACATGTTGTCAACAACAGCAAAAAAAATGCAAAAAATTGTTTTTGATAAAATTTGTCAAAAAAAAAAGGCTGGATAACTGGGGAAAATTAATTTCAAATACGTTCAGAACAAAGAGTCACCAGTTTTGTACTGGCCATTTTGCTTCAGTTTTTCTTTTAATTTATGTACCATTTGAGCCTTCAGATAGCGTCATGGAATCTTGGATTACTCTCTTTATTCCAATAACAGCTTCAGCAGCATGTCTGAGATAAAATGTATGTAATCTCAGAGACAAAAATTCTGTGGTCACTGCTGAGTCAAAACTGTCACTGAAGATAATGCTGTTGCTTGGGAGAGTCTAAGAATACAAGCAGGATTTGCAGGAGGAGGTAATATTTTTATCAGACTAGCTGATAATAGCTGAAAAAGCAAACAGGCATCTGGGTACAGAAGTCCTTCTACAAGTCAAAAATAGAAGACGCTGAAAAGATAGATACAAACTGGGAACAATTATTCTAATTTTAACCTGATTATGCTGTCCACTGAGACTATGAGAGAGAAAAGCTATTCCCAGCTGGTAGCTGCAGAGCAGAGAGATGACGGTGCATGAGTTGGTCTCAGAAGATACCAATGCTGAAGATGCTCACTTTGAAACTGGGCCTGCTTTGAGCATGGAGTAGAACAGGTGACCTTCAGAGGTCCCTTACAACCTCAGTTATTCTTGGAGATCTGTGATTTTGTGCTACCTCTTCCCATAAATCTTGCTTTTTTAAATGATGAAACTCTGTTGCCTAAAGAAGAACAGCACTCAGAGGCCAGAGCACCAGCCTCCCCTTGTAGTGCACTCCCAGGGCTGACACGGGTCATTTTGCAAGTTTTCATTCAGGTGTGGATTTTTAAAGATGGACTGCTGTTGCGGCAAAGACAGGACCCAAAATGGAAGAGGGAAAACCCAAAATACAGTGGCAGGGTGTGCGTGTGCATAGGGCAAACAGGAGCAGGAATCAGGGAGCTGGAGCAAAGGGGCTGTGGGAGGGTATTTTACACATTCTCGCAAGAATGGTCATGCACACATCCACTGAGACATTTGACATGGAGGTCAGCCATGTCTTTCAGCTGTTTGGAGAACGGCATTGCTGCAGGTTTCAATAGGATGATCTGCCAGCGCAGCCAAAGCCGGCTCATTAGAGCACCTGCCAGTCTTTATCAGTTGTCAAATAAAGCAGATGGATTTGGTCAGCAAACCTGCAGATAAAACATTAAAGGTTTTGTTGTGTTTTTTTTTTTTTTTCTTACTTTGGGCCCCACTTCAAAGCTAGTTTCTGCTTTAAAGATCTGTCTAGGTCTGATAAATAAAAGAAGTTTAATTTTCCAGTTAGCAATGTTTATTAACAGAAAACCAACACAGCTGACTTACAATTTTTAGCATAGGCAGGCTCAGCCTCTGGTTTTTTTCATAAAAGGAAGGAAAACGGTTTACCAGAAGTTACAGCAAAATGATTCTATAAGTAAAACGGCAAACATTAATGATAATTGTGCAGTAACATGTATTTATTACCTCTTACCCTAGGAGCTTAAAACAATCATGCCTCACAGAATCTAAAACAGTTAAAGGACATGATTCCCATATGGCCGTAAAATTAGGCTGCTCTGCTTAGCCTGAAGTTCACAAGAATGGACACAGGAGCTAATGCAGGAGAGCTGCATCTCGTCTGTTAGGGCAATAGCTCGGCGATTGTCCCCTGTACTTTAGAGAAGTCTTAAAGACTTCTAGATTATATGTAATACAGTGATGTACCTTTCTGGAGCTGGCACTTGCCACCGCAGTGGCTGGAAGCCCAGTCTCCTCCAGCTGGGTTGATCACTGAGGGGCAGATGTTTTTCTCGCCTCCCCTTCAGCCTCTTTGGAAATTAGGAGCTATGCCAAGTCTGGTTCACCAAGCCTAGACTTGTATGGATAAAAAGTATCCTTATCATATAGGTGTTTGTTCAACACAAGCATTAGAAAGAAGCATAGATACCATCAGAGGGAATTCATTAAGAAAATGCAAATTCATCTTCTCGGCAAGCTACTTCTATTTTCCATTCTGCTCTAATTATGATTTGCAATCATAACAAAAAGCCACTCTACATATTCATCGCTTTCCACCAGCTACTTCCTAATCGATGTCGCCGCTGATGGGATTGGACGCTGCTTCAGACATATTTCTGATGCTGAGATTAAGAAGGGAGCACCTGTCTGGGATTATCGCCAAGTGCATAGATCTCAGAGCGATGTGATGAATGGAGAGGTGTGAGGGAGGCACTTGAGGAATAGACCTTATCTCATGCTGATGGTTTCAGGGAGATATCTTTTGGAGAAGTAAAGAAATTACAAGCACTTGTCAAAGAAGATAGTACTAAGAGATTTGACATAATTCAGCAAGTGCTTTCTGGTGATGAGTAAGAAAACACCGTTTCCTTCCTGGCAAAACCCTCATTTATCACCTGGGAGCAAAACTAATTAAGTGACTCAAATGAGAACTATGAAGTGATGCTTTTAATTATCTCTTCTGTGTAATAATTCTTTGTCGTGCAGACATGCAAATGATTTTCTGTTCCCAAAAGATTGTGTTTGTGATTAAAGAAAACAGGCCTTTTTTCCTGATTTTACCTTCATCAGCACAAGCCTACATCCACTGCAAAGTCATCAAACGTGTTGGAATAACAGAGGATTTAATAGGTAATTGAGAGTAATTCCAGCCTCAGATTATACTAGTTTATCACTGTATGCTCTTCTTGATGCCTAGGGAGTGATATGCCTTAAATCTCGCAAACAGATTCTCGTTCTCTGAGGAGTACCTGCAGCCGATACAATGGCAGACTGGCGTCATTTTAATACTCTGAGCAAATCCACATAGGTCAAAACAAACCATGGGGCCTGCCTTCTCTGCATCTGGCATTTCAGATGACATATACCTGGCTGGGAGGGGGAGGAATGGTGGGAGGGAGAGGAGAAAAGGAGGAGTAGCGCCGGCTTTCAGGCGGAATCGTAATAACTCCTTTATGGCAGGGCATTAGCATAGAGCCAGTGCCAGTGGAATTAGCCCCCCATTGTACTGGATAAACAGCGCCTGGGTTGAGACAACAAACCCCTTGATCTTATCTGTCAACACCCAGATCATCATCTGGGCTTTGACTTATCATCTGCTCTGTCAACAGTTCCCCCGTAGAGAAAAGAAATGGCAACAGCAATAGTAACAGCAGCCTGCAGCACACAAGAAGCTTTTTGCTTTAACAACCTGCCAGGCCACAGAAACGTGCCATTTAAAATAAGAAGGCACATCGTTACTGAATAAGAGAGCCTTTGGGCAATTTTCAGCAATGGGATTACAGTGAATTCCACCTCAGGCAACAGTTTGGCGATACAAACATTGTGGGGTTCAATGTTTGCAATCGAACTTTCTCAAGATCCACCAGAAACTCAAGAATTTTAGTCAAACATTTTGTTTGATTTTTGCTTCATTTTCATTTGTGCTTTTGTGCCTGGATCTAAATTAATGGAGAAATATGACAAAACAAACAAACACCACAACCAAAGCACAATGCTTCCGTTAATGGAATATTTTGTCTGGAAGCTTAATCAGCAAAACAAGGGGACTCAACAGTGTGTTTCCCGTCCTCGCAGCTCATTTTTCATCTTCTGTTTCCCCTTTCTTGCCCTTCAGGCTGCCATGGGAAGGTGGTCTTTCATTATGTGGACGCAGAGCAGTGAGCCGTGGGAAGTACCCCTGGGCAGGCATTAGCTCCTCAGCCAGCATAACCTGCTGCTGCAACATACTAACTTCGAGATGTTCACAAAGGAAAGATTTATCAGGGTGCCCAGGCTGCTGATAAAAGGTGACCTACTTTCTTACCCAGCCGTATTTGTATTCCGTTTTTTGCTGAGCCATCAGGGTGCACAGAAAAAGCCGAAGCATCCCTGGGAGCACGGCAGATGTAGACGGCATCTGAGCTGGGCAGAGGAAAGGCACAGACTGGCAGGTTTGATGACCCCCTGTGGACTCACTGGGCGCAAAAATGGTTCCTAGGGGAAAGAGGAGTGAGATATGTAGCTGATAACAGCAATTTGCAGAACAGTCTTACGACAGGCACATGCAGAGAGAGTAGGAGGTGTAGGAAAGCTGTGCCTTGGAGAAGGAATATCCCCTGTGAGCTGACTGCCTAGCCATGATCAGCTCTCATATTGTCAGGGTTCAAACTTTTATTAAAAGGATCAGCAGCCTGTCCCTTTCTGAGATGATTTCTGTATCTGTGAAGCCTGTAGCATCCTTGCATCTCCAACAAGGAAATGAAAAAACTGCTTAAATTAAATGGCTTTGGTGCAAAGAGGATCTGGCAGTGGCCAGCTTTATATTATTAACATTTCCCAGGAGTGATGTTCCACAGTGGCAGGCTGATGTAATTACCAGAAGTGAAGTTGTAAGTCCTATTGAAAAGACCAAGAGATTTGCTAGCGACTTCAAAGGGGTAAAGATTTGTGTGGATTTGCACGGGGATAGAAAATGCAATGGCTTAGAAAATCAGGTCCTCCAGTGTCTTTAATCTTTTGTGGGTTTTATCCAGACATTTTGGTCTACAGGGGATTTAAATTAAGTTGCAAAAGAGACTTCCTAAACTTTCTATCTGAATGTTATATTATGTGGGTTTTATAGTATTAGCTTAAAAAATTGACCTTTTCTAAGCTTTTTGGATTAATGGCTTGTGGACAACTAATGCTGGCTTAGGTTTGGCAAGGAATTTACTTTCATGATGTGGGGAAAGACGATGATCTAATAGTGATTTGCCTTTATCCAGGAAATTCACATATATATTAAAAGATGAAAGAAAGATCTTGGGATGAACCAGTAAGTTATCAAAAATGACAGGTCATGATAAATTACACTGGGAAAGGCATTTGGAAGAACTTGTAGTACAAAATATGTTACAGATAGCAACTGTGAAAGTATACGATCAGACTTTTAGACTCTTTTTGGTCATATTTTTGTACTAAGTAAAAGTTATAGTTCTAAAGTAATTGTGCAAATTTGTTCTGAATTATTTACAACTGATGATGTGCCAAGTTTTGTGATTTTTTTTTTAAATGGAGGTCACTCTAAAATGTGAAAGAGCAGTCAACTAGGGTAAAAAAAATCATACTTGACATTTTACATAACCTGGTGTCCATACGGATATGGAGCAAAGGGATACCTACTCTCAGACCATGCAATGTGACAAGACATCCTAGAGGATTCAGTTGTCTAAGGATACTCCCTGTTGTTTTACAGCTAAGGTGGGAATGTCACTTCTGTAAAGTAGCACAAGACACATTTGCAAAAATGCTCAGCATTATCAGAGATATCTAAATTGTCTCAACCAAAAAAAAAAAAAGATCCTTTTCGCTGTCTTTTAAAAGATTTCCATCTCCCATTCAGGCCTTGCCACTGGTCAGCTTTTGCCTGTGGTCTCTAAGTTCCAGCATACTTTGAAAATCCACCATTATAAGAATGTTATGCAGGTCCAGGTCAAACATGGAAAAAATTAAGGCATATTTCAGTAGACACAGGGCAAACAGCCTTCCATTAAAAGAAATGTTGTATGATGGTTTGCACTGTGCCTTGATTTCCCTCTGTGTTTGGTTGGAATAAAGATACTTATTCCACAGAAGCACTGCATGGTTAAAACTGGCTTGATTTTTAAGGACTCTGGAGAAGAGCCAACATGGTGGGCTGGGGATGACCGACTACGTACCCTCAACAGTAGAGGAGTAGTCATGGGTCTCATATCCTCAAAAGGGCAGGTAGAGAGGACTCAGTAGGAGCTGAACGAGGCATGGGTTTAACACCAGCTGTGGCAAGTCTTGTCCATCTCCTGCCTTCTGTCTTTGAGCCCTTTGCTGGCCCGTCACTGTGGTCTGGGAGTGCTGTAGCCAAGGCTGAAGTTAACAGGCAGGGACTACAGGCTAATCTAGATGAACTGTGAATGCAGCACAAGTGGGAATACTTGTTCTCTCTCTTCACGCTCAAAAAAGAAAAGTACTACTTGTGACTTTCTCCCAGCTCAGGCATTTTGTAGATAAAACTGCAAAATTTCTATTCTTTTTGAGTATCCTTACAAAGACGTGTATCCACTCTATGACTGCATCTCTCTTCCTCACAGACAGTATATCAGTCAAAGGGGTTGACGCATCGGAGGGCTGTGGTTAGGCATACAGTACATACCATTCCCTAGGTTAACTTACTCATCAGCCCTGGCTGGCTGAGAAAGAGCAGGGGCAGAGAAATACAGCAGATGGCACAGGAGTCCTGGAAAGACTGTCTCCATTCTTTGCTTGTTCCCACACAAAATTGCCCCTGCAGAAGAAGGATGCCTTGTAGGAACACTGTTTTAGCCAACATGGGAGAGGTTCCTCATAAGGTGGAATCAGTCTCAGGGAGCCAAAGTACAGAGCATGTGTGGAGAGGTATTGAGCCACATCCCAAGAAGAGTCTTTGGACAGTGCTTTGCTGCAAGTGCCACCAGTTGCTAGGTGCTGTTTTGAAAGAAACAACAGTGTTTTGCTAACACCAGCATGTGGAGACATTAGCAGCTTTAATATTTAGCATGGTGGAATTGAATCTGCAGCTGATTCACAGAAACATCATTTCATGGTACTTAGCTTCTCCCTTGCCTTGGTCAATTTTGTTGTACTTGCTGCTGTGCAAAATAATGTCAGCTGTTAATGAGGACACACTGGTTCCACTCAAAGTAAATGAATGGGGAATTTTGGTTCTACCATATTTTCCCTCTGTTTTGCTTTCACTCTCCTGAGTGGGGATTACTCTCCATCTCTCAGTTCAGGAAGGAGCAAGAACAGTTGTATTTCACCATGGTGAGCCTTATGCTCTGCAGCAGCTGTAGCAATGCATGCTTTTGAGGAAAGTTAGAACAGCCTCTGAAAGTTACCACAGCTGACGACACTGAGCTGTGTGGCAAGACACATTGACACATTGGAGTGAAGGGATACCTTCCAGAGAGACCTTGACAGGCTTGAGAGGTGGGCCTGGGCAAACCTCATGAAGTTCAACCAGACCAAGTGCAAGGTCCTGCGCCTGGGTCATGGCAATCCCAGGCACAAATACAGGCTGGGCGGAGAATGGCTTGAGAGCAGCCCTGAGGAGAAGGACTTGGGGGTGCTGGTGGATGAGAAGCTCAGCATGAGCAGGCAATGCCCACTTGCAGCCCAGAAAGCCAACCGCATCTTGGGCTGCATCAAAAGAAGCACGGCCAGCAGGCCAAGGGAGGTGATTCTGCCTCTCTGCTCTCCTCTGGTGAGACCTCACCTGGAGCACTGCATCCAGCTCAGGAGTCCTCAGCACAAGAAAGACATGGACCTGTTGGAGCGGGTCCAGTGGAGGACAACGAAGATGATCAGAGGACTGGAGCACCTATGCTATGAGGACAGGCTGAGACAGTTGGGGTTGTTCAGCCTGTGGCTTATGATGGAGAAGACGTCAGCTTTCCCAGAGGCAAACAACTGCTGAAGACACCAGGCTGAGGTGTTTTAGTCTTGTTCATTTGATCACTGTCTAAAGTGAGAAATTTAGCCAGGAGAGTCCACAGCCACAGGACCCAAATGTCTTTCTGAGGACCGCACTTGTGATTAACTTATATTCACCACATGCCACACAGCTCTGCATAATGGTTGTGTGTACTGGACAAACTCAGTGGCCAATAACCTCACCAGTAACAAGCAGTAGACTGTCACACAAGGATTGTACCCTGGGGTTAGAAGGCAAATTCTGTGACTGGAAAAAAAACCCCACAGACATTATGGGGGAAAATATGCTGTTTTGCTGTTTTTTTGCTCCAACAAAGAGATGCATTAAGACTTACTTCAAATTAAAATCTAGACTTTGATTCTGCATTAAGAAATAAGGATGTTCTCAAATGGATATACACATGGATTGCAAAGAAAACCTGTCTTAAAAGGGAAGTGAGTGAAATTGCCTAAGTAAATCTATAAAATCATTTGGAATACTAATAAACTCCAGATTTAATTGCAGCTACAATGAAGTCAGCCACCTGCCAGCTCGTAAGCTGTCATTGTGTAAATCTGATATACAGTGGGTGTGAGCTAGCAGAGCTGCCTTGACTTCAGCTTCCTGAAAACACTGAAAACAGTGAGGCAACCCCAGTAGGACATGAAGATCCAGCACTGCAGCCAAACTCCTCCAAGAGGTCAGCAGATTTTTCACCTGTGTTCATGTTGGTCTAATTTAAAAAAAAAAAAAAAAAAAAAAAGGA
>VXBO01002540.1:157721-185769 GCA_013400135.1 Rhinoptilus africanus | reverse complement strand
AAAAAAAAAAAAAAGAGAGTTTTGAAAAGACATGAGGCAGAATTAGAGATCTGATTTCTCTTGATTCAGCACTAGTTTTTTCCTGGGTGTAAAGACTTGTAGTGGTAGGTACACCTGAAGTCAGGGAAAGTACAGTTCACAATGTTGAAAGTCTGTGGAGAGGAGGTCATGCTAGTGTCTTGCTGCAAGGTTGTCCAGGGATAAGCACATAGCAAGGCTTAGTTTCCAGAATAACCCTTTTGGTAGCTGGGAAGTAACAGAGTAAAACCATCCTGGGCTACCAGTGGGGAGTAGCTGTGGTGGAGGCACCTTCATAGGGCGCCTTTGAGTTTTCCCCTTCATGGCCTCATAGTCACTGTGTATTGATAACCCACTGCAGAAAATTTAGCCATGACTACAAAATGCAAGATCCCTTGGCCCATGCTCCAAATGCTGAGGTGCATGTTGGCATAGCAATCAGGAAGTGAGGGGGGGAGACAGGGGATGTATAACACTGCCATACAGCTAAGTCATGCATCTGCCTGGTTCTTTTGCTTTTGCTGGACCTGATTTATAAGCCATCTCCGAGAGTGTGAGGAGAGCTATAAAGACCTGGTGAATAGTAGAGGTTTCAAAGAGGAATGTCTACCTGTAAGAACATCTACCTGAGGTTGCACTGGACCACTATCGGACACTGTACACTTTGATTCTCCATCACTGGAAACAGAGACCTAGCATGTTGTTCAGATTAACTCTGGATTAGCTCCCTCGCACTCTGCAAGACCAACAGAAGTGACTTTGCAAGGACTGAATTATTTGCTTGCCTGTTGCCCAGGCAGTCTGAGCCCTTCCAGACATGCTGTGTCTCCTCTACTCTCAGATCATAAACGCTGTCAGTAGCGTGCTAAGGAAGTGCTGAAATAAGTACTGTGAAAACATGTGAAAATGTTGAGGTCCTAGGTATAATACTGATATGGCAGCGTGTATTGCAGGTCCTAGTAGTGTCAAATCTTGTAGAGCGTCTTGTTCCTGATGTCTAGGTTAAGCCAATCACTTGATTTGGGGCCAAGAAACACCCTGCAGGGAGAGAAATATTGCTTTCTTATGCGTGAGGTACAAACTGCTTCCTAGCTGCCCAGAGAGGTGGTGGAGTCTCGATCTCTGGAAACATTCAAAACCCGCCTGGACACGTTCCGGTGCAACCTGCTCTAAGGTGGCCCTGCTCTGGCAGTGGGGTTGGACTAGATGATCTCCAGAGGTCCCTTCCAACTCTATGATTCTATGATTATTTCAGACTTTTAAGCAATAATTTTCCTACTGCATCATTATTTCTGGACATGGACGTCCCATGGGTCTCTTCTTCTCCCTTTACATACTACTTGATTTGTACTGCTCTCTGTCTTTACCATAGGTCTTAATTTGTCATAGGGTATTAGGAACTATTTTGAAGGCTCTAACAGTCAGTGGCATGTGGAGGTGATGCTCTAGGGCCCTGTTGAGATTAAACATTTACTGCTTGGCTTGTTTGTGATGACAGGGACCTGGCTGGTCTTCTCTTCCTATGCAAACTGGCAAAGCTCTGCATTTCAGCAGCCGGGAAACCAGCCCTGTCGGCACCATTCCTCATTTGTAGTGAGGAGCAGTTTAGCCTGAGAGCACACAGTCTCAAAGCAGTGCTCTCTGTCCTCCAGCATAAAACTCTTTGATGAGCTCTGCTACAGGAGATCCTGGTAATACCAGTGAGATGACTACTGAGTGCATGCTTTGTCTTCACAGGCCCTGGAAACGGCATCTAGTGAAGACGGGCACTCCCTCCCTCTCACTGGTGAGATGAGCCTCACAAATAAAAAGGTACACATCTAGGCACTCAGGATGATACCTGGCAAGATAAGAACACACAAATTAGCTGTCACCCCTCTTTTCCTAGTCTTAGTGCACAAGGCACTGGCAGTCAGCAATGTGAGGACAGGCATCATCTAAGTCATAAGCACCACTGCATTGGTTTTAATGACAACACGGTCTCTGTGCCTGTGCACCAGGGTCTCCTCAGTCTGCTGTGGATATTTTCTGCTGTGCTAGGCTTTCATTACACTTCATAACTTCTCTCTCCTAAATTGTTAGTGCATAACAATTAATGGCAACATCTCAGTAGCTGGCAATATTTGTACCAACTGTGATTAGCTAGGTATCTATCTTGCGTGTGACAAGCTATCAACCCATGTGTTTGGGGGTAGTGATGTCTAAGGACAAGGAATAATAATTTTTCAGAGCAGAGCACTCACCTCAGCAAGCTTCCTTTGCTTTCCTTTCCAGAATCTCCCAAGTGTAAGCTCTACCCTACCATTCCCAGGAAGTAAAAGTCACCCCATCACAACCAGGTTCCAAAGCACAGTGGCACAACATCTTGGAATGATGCTGGACAAATGGCCGGGCTGTGTTTACCTCTGTCTTACAGCATGTTTACTATACAATGGGTTTTGATTACTCTTTCACACGTGAGACAGTGTAGTACACACAGTTGTGCGTGTGCACACTAACCGACTTTGAACAGCTATCATGCAGTCTATGAATTGCAAAAAACCCTTGGGAACTACATTGCAGATCTCTGTGTAGAACCAGGAAAAATGGTCTATGATATTCACATCACCATTAGAGACTTTTTGATGAGCTTGTATCTGACATACTATCACACACTGCATCAAATTACCAAGCAGAAGTTTTAGGACAGACAAAAGAAAGTACTTTTATTTTCTCACACAAGCATAACCAAGCTCTAGAGCTCCTTGCCACTCCAGAATTTGTGACAGACAGAAGTATAAAGTAGTTCACAAAAATAAAGTCTTGGAAGATGCATCCTCCTATTTAACCATAAACTGAATTGATTGAGGGTAGAAGCATCCCATGGTAGGGAGCAGATAGCTGGTTTTTTGCTCAGTTCTACACTCTTTCCCTGAACATTTGCTGCTGACCACACAAGTGGATTGACTAATTGCATGAGACAAATTTATGTTCTTATTTTACAGCTGTCTTCCAGGTAAAATACAACCCAGAATGGATTCTGACCGCTTCTTGCTATTGCTGATATCTCATTACTTGCCTTGAGGATACTTTGTGTGTGAAGCCAACAACTGCAGTGGTATGCATGTATGCCCTCCGGCTGTGTTGGGATTTAAACCAAATATCAACTCAAACAACCAGGTTTTACCCATATATACCAAGTTTCCCATAGTAAGTTCAACTGGAAAGACTGCTTCACACTTCACTGTTAAGCAGACCTTACTGCAGCAGATTAACTACCATGTCCTGTTCAGAAGAGGCCACCAATTGCGACGACAGGCAGTCAGCCCTGTAATGACACGTAGGCTGTGCAGCACAGAAAAAGTCAACAAACCAGGCAGTTGTTATGATGGCTGTATTCCAAAAGGCTCATGCTCAAATTCAGGCTGTCCTAGCTAACGAGGTTTTTCCCCCACTGCTCCAAGGGTCTCTGTGTGCCCTTCTGGATTCAGCTCTGCAAGTGGAACTTGATCCAGGTGAGAGCAGGGGGTGAAGGTGAGCAGGATGTTTTCTGCTCCTCCTCAAGGCTGTTGCATCATGGCCTTTGAGTCAACACATTTCAGACCTCCCACAGAGAAAAAGCTGGCTCTTTACCTGCGCAAGCTCCAGCATAATAACTTCGGTAGCTTTCCTCGAGGCATTTGACTGAGGTCATACACGACAGTCACAAATATTTCCCAGATTACCAAATCTTGTGGAAGGCAAATCTTGTGTGTTGGACAGTGAATTATTTATTTATTTATTAAATTTATGTAAGGGAGAAGTTGGCTAAAAGACGATCATACAAAGTGATGTCTGAGTCAGCTGACCATGACTTCCTGCATTAAAACCAGAGACACAGAAGAAGAATCCCATCTCTGCTTCTCCCTTTTGGTATCATGAGGCTCGTTTTGCAACATCAGCTAAGAAAGCAGTTTTACGGTGACCTTGCTGAAATGGGGGAATTCCCTAAGGAAGTGGAAGAAATTTCTGTGTTACGAGTCTTACATACCATAGGGGAGAAAGGAGGTGCTGGAGGAAGGGTCAAACTATCTGGAAACATAGCAGCGGAGGGCTTTGCTAACTGGTATAATTTAGGACAGGATAAAGGATGCTCTGGAGATGAAACAGAGAACTAGGAAGTTTTGACTAGGTCCCCTGATTGTGTGTAAAATCTATCCACAGGGAAATTGTCCCAACATTTCTTGGGACCGAATCTTAGCTGATGAAAAGTCTCAACTTCTGGCAAAGTAGCAAATAAACCCCAATGGATGTGCTGCCTTCTTGCAGAAGACCACAGATAGCAGTTGTTTTAGCCACGCAGATGAGCCTAACAAGGTTCCTGGTCTCTGCATTTACAGCTGACAGATTTCTCAGGAGCAGCACAACAGAGCAGGAGGTGTGCAAGGCTCTCGTATTTGCCATTCGCACAGGGTAACACTCCTGCCAGCATTTGCTGAAACTTGTATCCCTTGATCAGGAATGACATTTTGTCATTTCTGCAAAGGAACAGAATTCCTCTCGTGAAGAATTTGAAGTTTCAGCAGAGCCAAATTTGCTCAGTGCTGTCAATAGGGGCCAGGCTGAGCTTTCATGCTGAAATAGCAACAATTCAGGGAAAAAAAGTAACAAGTTAAGAAAGCAGCCAGGAGGCCTCAGAAGGGTGTAAATTATGCAAATCTCTGTTTTCCCAGTTAGCACCTTTTTTCGCTTCTTTTCTATTTCTTCTCTACCTCTTTTTCTCATGTACTTTTTTTCTGCTAGGAGAAACCCACTTTGGCTACAGGAAGGTATACGCATTCTTACTGTGTTTGTGGTGCAAGGCACAAATGACCTCTGACAGTATGGGCCAGGGATGCGCTTAGCTGATGCTCAAATTATGCCAGGTTTTCCACACAGCAGAAATAAGTAGATAACTAAGCATAGGGCCCTTTCTTTTGTTACTACGTTTCTTGTTTCAGGGAAGCATCTATTGATTTTACCATGACTTCTGTCAAAGACTGAATCCACACAGACTGCCCAAAAGGGCCTTCAAGAGGGGGAGTGACTACATTCTTTCCTGATAAACGCCTGTGTCTGTGATATTGTTTGGTAGCAGAAGCTAAACGAGTCTGAAATCAGTTTATTTCAGTGTCCACGTGAGAATCCCCACTGTTACTGTGTGCAAGCCACTGAGAAGGTTGAATCCTTGGCAAACAGCAGACCCCAAGTTCATGCAAGAGCTGGGAAAGGGCCTGAATCCCAATCCAGGTATAGTGTAAAGAATAGCTGCAAGTAACTTTCTGAGACAAAGAACTTTTTTCTTCAGTTAATTGATGGTCAGGTCCAATGCAAACAGTTTTTACACATATGCGCATATATATATGCATGCACATAAGTATGTATAAATGCATACAAATATTTTTATGTATGGGTTTGAGGTTAGGTACATGGTCTACACATCTTCTCAACAGCACCAGCTTCTAATTAAGGGCAGCATTTCAACAAAGTATTTTGTTACGGAGAATCAAGTCACTGTTGCATAGAAAGGAAGAGAAACCCAAAAGTTACTCCTCCTCACTTCCCCTTGCTGGCAAGCAAATTTTCTGGTTTGAGGCTTCTGACAGGAGGAAGTTGTCAGGAGTTTTCTTCCAGGCTCATCTCCTGTCTGTGTTTGGCTATCCTTCCAGTAAGCAGCCTCCTCGCCGCTCAACTGATTGGCACGGCCAAGTAATTTCGTCAGCCTCACTTCAGACAGTAAGAGGCAAGGAAACAGCTGAGCCGTCAAGCAGCCCTGATGTTTCAGTCCAAACTCATCTGGGACATGCCCATCAAATATATCTTGCGGGAAACAGTGAAGAGAAACAGGGCTGAGCCTCCCTTGTTATGGCTCTTACAATTTTGTGGTATCGTGCGTCTCAGCCAGCAGTGTAGGAACCTGGGGATGGTTACGCCAAGCTTTATTTTTCGCGCTGCTTGAGCAGGAGTATGTCAGCACGCAATGTGTACAACTGGAATGTCACAGGGGATACAATTCCAGCATATGCATCTTCTTAAGGTTTTTTAATCAATGTAAAAACACTCACTGCTAGAAACAAAGCTATATTAACCAATGACTCCATTTGTTTTTGCTGGATGCTGTTTTGCCTCAACCATTCTCAGCACTCAGTCTGATTTTTTTGGCATCATTTTCAGGTGCATCAAAATAGTATATCTCATTCTGGAATAAGAGCTTCCTTCCTATTTTTAGAGCGTTTTTTTTTCTTAGTTATGCATGACTTTCAGAAGTGCAGTAAGCAGTGTGAGTGAATCCTCCTGCCTGTGAACCTACGTCCTTGTTCAGCTGTAGACTTGCACTATAATAAACTGATTTGAGTGGTGTTGTATTTCTCCAGTTTTGCGTGCAGATTGGCTCTCAACCTCCCTAGATTTAGTGACTCACCTAAAAAGTCCGCGGGCGAGCTCATAGATTTTTATCACC
Source organism: Rhinoptilus africanus (assembly GCA_013400135.1). Classification (NCBI taxonomy): domain Eukaryota; kingdom Metazoa; phylum Chordata; class Aves; order Charadriiformes; family Glareolidae; genus Rhinoptilus; species Rhinoptilus africanus. The sequence goes on along the minus strand of VXBO01002540.1, from coordinate 179,294 downwards.
AAGGAAGAGTTCTGGTGTTTTCCAAAAAACTGTTGATCTACATACAATAATCCATGCCTGTACATCCAGGAGGGTCCTCTTTTGGCAAGCAAGAATACAATGGAAACCCAAAAGTGGCATTAGAAATAATTGCCTTACATGATACCACATTAGGCGCAAGCTGAACTGAGAAAGAATTAAAGTGTTAACCCAATACCTCTTTGTCAGACTATGTAGACCAAGCTGATGATCTCAGGAAACAGCAATAATGCACACTTTGTTTCTTACAGATTTTAGAAGCATCTTTTAACATTGAGTCACGTTTTCTCCAAAAATTATGGGCACGCAGCCTTCTAAAGGAGTGCCAAAGGGTGCCCAATGCGCAGTAGGGCCAGCAATCGGCTGTTGAGCCACTCTATTTTGCAAGCAGTGTCTATGAGAGATGGCGGCTTTTGCCTCCCCGCTTCTGCTCAGTTTTGGATTTGGGGGGAGCCAGGAGCTGCTGCACACACAGACAGCGCATTGCTGCTGCTAAATCTCAACCTGTCCTGTGCGTGGTGGCATTTTGCCTCCAGGTAAGACAGCAGCTTCTGCTGCACAGAAGCTTGGCATGCCTGTCTTCCAGCTGGGAAAGAAATCTACAGCCCTGTGTACACTTTGCAGAAGCTGCTGACTTGTGATCTTATCTGTTATCTCTCTTCATCATTTACAGAATAAGTCATGCACAGGCAATATGATTTATATAGCTCACTGGAATGAGTTGTATAAATGAAATGCCCCGTAATCCATATTTATTTATCGTGTGTCATTGTGGTCATTCTTTAAAAAGAAGAGATTTTTCTAATAAATCTTTGATGATAAGAAAAGGCTCCTTGGTCTCTCTTTGTCTCTCACATACACACGCTCATTTGTCAGTTGCGCATTCACACACGCATCTCCTCCCTCTCTCCCTTGCATGCTTTTGCACCTTCCTGGAGGTCCTGCTTTCGTACATGTACGTTGCTAAACAAAACACAATCAGGACAAAAGACTTGCACACGCTAATTAGCCCGGCTGATTTTTACTTGGTCTGGAGAGCCTTAAAACCTGAAAAGGCATTGAATATCAACAGTATGGCACTTTATCCAACAAGGGAATATTTGTTTTCATAGGTGAGCTACCCAGTACCATCAGTCCTGACCTGCCTGGCCGCAGGGTGAATTGAGATGGAAGAAAACATTACTTTCCCAAGAACAGGCACAGGTTATCTTTTCTTTAACCTTCCAGTTTGTTTCCCCTACTTGTTTGTTTGGGTTGTTTTACCCTCTACCCATTTGAGGTGTGTTTCTGGTTCAATGCCCCTGTAAAGGCCAGAGGAATTAGCACTGTTGAAAGAAATCCAGTACTGAATTGCCCTTGTGTTGTCCGGACTTTGTTATGGCTCCAGTTCATTAAAACCAAGAGACAGACAGCTGGAAGAGAGAGACCAGCTAGAGGGGGGCACTTGGGGCTGGACTGTGTAAGTCTTCTTTAGGGGCCAGACCTGTATTCTTTTGAAAAGAACGTGATGAAAAAGTCACAGCTGTGAAACGGAAGACTGAGTAGGAAATGACATATTCCAGGCAAGCTGGAGAAAGAGTGATAGATGCTCCATGCTCCAATTTTCCTAAGAGCCTTGTTTCCAGTTCCCATTCGTGCCACAGCTCAATCTGCAGATGGGTACATTGCATCCTTATCGTGCTTCTCCATTCTCCTACCTCTTTTGCTGTATTCCTCTGCATGCCTCCCAGTCCTCTGGTGTCCCTGAAGAGTGACCTCGGCAGGTCCCATTGCTGGTGTGGTGGGCTGCCAATTGTGGGCATCCCTGAGGGCCCATGGGAAAGAACATTTCCCAAGGTGGAATCCAGCTTTAATGCTTTTTCTGCCTCTATCCCAAACAGATGGGCAAGGCACAGGATGAAGACTTAGAATCATAGAATGTGTTGGGTTGGAAGGGATCTTTAAAGGTCATCTAGTCCAACCCCCCTGCAGTGAGCAGGGACATCTTCAACTAGATTGAGTTGCTCAGAGCCTCATCAAGCCTGGCCTTGAATGGCCTTCAGCAGAGGAGAAATGGTACCCTCTCAAAGAGCACAAGAGAGAGTTTGCAGCCAGCTGAGAAAAAGGAGGGGGGCAAGACCGAACCCTTAGTTTCTGTCATTTTCCCTGAAAAATGAGATCTTCAGAAAGCTGAATTTTGCACAGCTATTCCAAACAAAACTTCCCAGGTCTCTCTGCTCTACCTAAGCAAAATTTTCAAGATGACCTAAAATAGAAGTAGAGTCCTTGAAGCATAGCAGCAATAAATTGACTTTTTCCTATCAGTTCTCTAAAAGCTTGCTGCTGCTACACCAGTAATTGCAACAAGGGAGAGGATCATTGTAACAGACTGGCCTATTTTTAACAACAAACCAGGACTGAAACTTTTCTCCCTTCTCTGTTCTCGACTGTTATTCTTCTTTCCTTTCCCTCTCTCCACATTTAACCATTTCATTACTGAAAAAGCAGGACAATACTAGCAAAATAATAATTAGGAAATAAATGACACAGGCAAAGCTCCTGAAAGAAAAAGTTGCTTCCATTTCATCAAAAAAATCCAGAAATGTTTGGAAAACCAAACTTTGGGGCATCTTTTTTATTTCCCAGAGAATCCAGTACCTAATAAAAAGTATTTTGTTTGAATATCATGCACTAGCTCTTTTAAATAAACTGCTGAAAATAGGTTCTGTACCTTGCAAGTATGTGAGTATCTGCTAAACAACATACACTATGAGTAACTCATTGTGACGGAATACTCCTGTATTTGGAGTGAAACATTCATAAAAATTCTTTTAAAGTTATTTCTGGCTGGTGTGTCAGAGTTTACTAAGCTGTTTCCTAGGCTCTTCATCAAAGAGAAACCATATAAAATATAATTTAAAAATAGCTACTTGTTAGGAAGAACAGATGGTGCATTCATATACCACAAAATTGCAAAATTTTAGCAACCTTGAATATCAAGTTCTTGAGTTGCAACTCGCTTGCACTGGAAACTTAGTTAACAAGTCAGAAAAAAAATATTCAGAATACTGCAGAGCTGTAAAATAAGCAAGTGCTGACACATTAAATACAATGCATCTATTTTTATGACAAGTCCTGATAACAGCACATTTTTTCATTTTCAAATATAAAGAGAACAAGAATTCAGATCTTTCCAGACTTGGCCAAGGCACTTGATTCACAATGGAAAATATTTTTACATCTTATGTCAGCATTACTTTGTTCTGAATTAAGAGCTCTGGTACCGAAGTCTTTCTTTTGAGATAGCATTGCTTTCTCACCAGTTCTCTCTTTCCCATAACAGCGTCATGTGTTGGAGATACAACACGGAAGCATTTCAGTTCGTTCAGCTTTGTACATCAGTTTTCATCTATATCTGAATGTGAAACTATATAAAGAAATCTATCTGTTGTGACGCAACCCACTGAAACCCTTGAGGAAGAAAGTGATCTTGAAACCATATTTCCCAAACAAATCAGTCTGAATCAGGCTTTTTGACTGAAATATTACCAGAAAAATGTTTATATATATCTAAGGTGTCACTGCAAGCATTTAAGGCCAAGTATGAAGACTCAAGCCTCCCTTTCAATTTAACTGACTATCCCTGTCACTAGTTAAAATCTGGTACTGAATGGCAAACAGTTATGAATGTGTTAGTAAAATTAAGTTCTTGAAAGATAAACAGATAAACAGAGAAGTATCAACATTTAAGAATTGATGGCATTATTCAGACAAGTATGGAAGGGCTTGTATCAGCAAGTACCTGGAAAAGAGTGACATAAATTCTTAGCAACTGTGCACTTCACTGGGAGCTCTAAATGGTGGACCCCAGTCCAATGAATTCTTGAAGCACCTATGAAAAGTCTTCTCCAGTACTTTTTGGCACAGGCTGAAGTCCCACGAGAGTTAATGTGACTTGAAGAGTACAAGTGCAGGGCTTGCTTAAGACACTGCAGACTTTGCAACTTCGGCTTTCAACTAACATCTTATTATCTGCCAGAGGGTTAGGACCAGGCATTACTCAGAACCTCAAAAGAAATATGGTTCCTGCAAGATTTCCAGACTTATATATTTTCTGTGTAATGTGATGCTTTAGTCCCATTTTTTAGAGCCAGCCTATATCTCTAGTACCTTGGACTTCTAATAATACCTCTGGTATATTAGTGTGTAAGTTCTATGCCCTCCCTGTCTACCTTCTGCTCTTTCCCGTAGTCGTAAACATTTGGGAAATTGGGTTGGTTGGACATGAATACTGAATATGTTTTTTTATCCCTCTAACCACCTTCTATTGCTTTTAGTGATAGTGCCACCACTGACATGGGAGGTGCTAAAGGATGGTGCCTGGAGGGAAAACTCACTTCTAGCAAGTGCCATCCTTACTGTTATTCTCCATTGGAGTCTGCGGGCATTGCATCAACTTTTTCAACAACAGCCACCAACAATGAGTAACACAGTTCCCTGAACCTCAGCAGAGCTCTTTGTGTCATTGCTGCAAAACACAAACACGGATGCCTGTGAACTCGAGGGCAGCATCTATCAGGTAAACTGCTCGTTAAACAAACAGGAGATAAGCTAAACTTGCTCCATCTTTGCAGCTGCATACAGGTCTCTGGATTAGGAGACAAGTCAACAAAAGTTTATATGCACTTGTTCATAAGAGCACAAGAGATAGACTATTGTCCTCTCCCTTGTTTTCGTCCGCGGTGAAAGGTCAAGGTCAATTTAGAATTTATCTGTGCCTTGACCATTTCATCCAAAGAGGAGGAAAAAAAACCATTTCAGTTTATCCAAAGTAATAACAGACACATATCTTACATGTGATTGGCTGCAAATATTAGACACCTGAGGAGAAAACCTTTTGCCATTACAATAGTTTTTTTGCAGCAGCTGGCAGTACTCTCTGCTGTCAAACGTTAATGAGAAATTGATTCAAATCAAGGTGGCTCCATCTCATAGTTTTGTTCTCTATCTTCAGCACAGAAAGCCACTTCATCAAGTTTCACTGAGTACTCACCTTGCTCAAAGTTGTCACTTTGATGTCACCGAGGTATTTTAGAGCAGAGTGTGATGGGCCTGGACCTGCTCAGTTCTCATGTTTGATACTGTTCTGGAAACTTCAGCTGACCCATCCAGATTTTGACTTTTTCACCAGCCAAACTCTCATTGAGAAATAGGGCTTAAACTAGTTCTGTCAAAGAATGACAATGATGTCTAAAAGATCTGACTTTCTGATTGTAGTCGCACACAGCACGCATTCACAAGGTTTCTTCAGACTGGGAGTGAGTACTGTGAGAACTGATCTTCAGTGAGATCCTGGCAAGTACTCCAGGCACATACTGAGAGCAACAGCTTCGATGCTGTTCCTACATCCTTTCTAATCACACTGAAATTACAATTTTCCAGTAATTTTATTTTTGAACTCCATCCTTTAATTATTTTGCCCTTCCCCTTTTTCAAGGCAGAAGATTTCCCAATGAAATATTGTCCTGGAAGTGTAGGATCTAAATAATATCTCCTACGTGACAGCTGACTAAGTCAGAAAAGAGCGTGAAGAAATTTGGTTTTTTTCCTCAATATGGTAATCAAAACCAGTAATCTCTTCCTCCTGAGTCAATCCAGCTATGTGAGGGTGGTATGCCAGGCTGCAGGAGCTATCCTCAATCGATATTTCATGGAAACCAAATTCTTTTCAGCTTAGTTTCTCTCTTGCTTCTTTCTTCCTTCTGTCTTGTTGCCTCCTTGGGATGTAATGTCCTAGAGGTAATTCACATTAATTATGCCTGTCCTAGAAACCCAGCTCAAGATGAGTTTCTCCTGCCAAGAGCTTCCTTTATGCTATTTTCTTCACCACACCTTCAGTTTATTGCATAGCTGTTATACAATGCATCTTGTTCTTGCTTACCTCTTGGAACATATTGGAAGATTATTCTTTTTCTATGGGAAAACAATTGATAAATAGCTGCCCCACTATTCTTCTGTGGAAAATTCATATTTACCATAAGAAAATAAGATACTGATAAGTATCTTATCTTCATGAAGATAAGGTGGATGTGGTCATAACTGCATCTCTGTGACTGCCATCCCTCTGTAGGCTCCTTCATGAGGTGAAGGAAGAAAGCCAGACACCTCCAAAGGAAGGCTCCTCTCAGTTCAGGGGCATTACTCAGCTATGTAAATTAGGTAGGATTAAACTAGGCATTTTTTTCCCATTGTGTTTCCATATTGCCAGTAGATCCTTCCTGCAGATTTACCCCACTGTCCTACTTAAGGCCTCTCCATATCAACCTGTCTTCCTGGTCCATACCCACCTCTTTTGTCATACACACTGGGCATAATGTCTTGGGAGCAATCTCATTTCCTTGGAGAAGATCTCCTAGACTCTAAATAATTTCTCCTGAAATTAGGCTAGCTGTACCTCTCCTTTGCTCCACCTTCATTGCTTGCTTAATGGATGCTAACTAATCTGAAAATGCGTCTGCTTCTAAACCCTTTACTCAGCTGGGAAGTATACTGGTACTTCAAGGTGACTAGAACCCTGAGGATAAATTTCTCAGCATTGAATTGCTGCTAAATTAAATCCAGGCTGAGGACTTTGAGCTGATCACCCTGCTCTGCTCATCTCGGTGCTTTCTTGTTGCCCTCCCTGTTTTGGAAGGTGGTTCCTCTTTGGGAGTTTCATGGGACCCTTAGGGTCAGAAAGTAACATACAACGAGAGGTTGTACAGACTGAGTCTCTTCAGTCTCATTTTGCTCTTGCAATGCTCCTCCCTCTGTCTTGTTGCCTTTTCAAGATGTAGTTCCCTAGAGTGCACCATGATTAAGGCTGTCCTCCAGACCTAGTTTCAGAAACCATACTTTTGAGGTAGATTCCTCTTTTCCTCCAAGGCTGTCAACTTACAGAAGCTTCCTGTCGGTTTACTACACAAGGTGTTGATGCAAAGTCATCCTCAGGCTCTTTTTCACTTTACCAAAAGGTTTCAGTTCTCCCTCCAGTGGAACGTTGCACACTGCACCTAACTCCATTCGGCATTAACTAAGGAACTTTTTCATGTTTATTTCCCAGCCCTAAGGCCTTCTTGTGGCCTGAAGAAAAATCTCCCTACGGATCACTTGTGCGCTACCCAGGCTGAAGGTCTGCAGAACGTTCAAGGTTGGTAAGACAGTGAAGAAGTAGCCTGGACAAGAGCAGGGTCTCACTGCATAAGCCATGTGCATGTGCCATTTCTTTCACTCGGTTGGTAACAGCTAGTTACAGTTAATAACACCTCTGTTATTTCTTTCTGTAAGAGATGTTGTGATTCAGTTCAAGTGTTCCTCAGTCCGGAGGACACCAGAGGGGAATTTTACTCTCAGGGAGCACCTCTTCTGCCTGTGGTGAGGACAAGCCTTGGTGGACAGGCCCCAGACAGCTTTGGTGTAACCACATTGAACGGCATTATAAAACCTCCCGTTTGTGTACAAGCTTTCAGGGGAGAATGGAAAGCAAAGCATCAGTCAGCACCTCCTATTGTTCCAGCCCCATGAATGCACTTGGGTTGTGGGGTTCCATTTTTCTAACCAGTACTCTCTCATCAGAATAATCAGGCACAGGAAAAGCGATTGTACTGAAAGACGGGATTGTGTGCAAATGAAGTTTCCAGACGTGAGGCAGACTGATGGCTTCTTGGCTGTGTTTTCAAAAATTGGTGAGTGGTAACAACGCCGGGTCCAGGCCTGCAAACTTTGTTCCCAGGCATAAGCCAGGACCTGTTGGTGTGGTCCCATTGTGTTACCACAACTGGAAAATGAGCAAAGCAAGAGCAGGCCAAGGCCTTTCCTTCAAATCTGGGTGCTATTGTTGCGCTCTTCTTCTAAGTTGTCCTTTAATTCTAGTGGCACAAAGAAGACGGAGTCCCAGATGGGCTCGGTGGTGGTGCTGACACTCCCTGCGAGCTGGGCTGCTGGATGCCAAGTGCCCATCACCCTGGGCGCTGAGCAGTGGGCATCGCCCTTTCTGGCTCCTGTTTGAGAATGAGAGGCGCTGCCGTGGAGGTGCTCGCTGGAATTCGGCTGAATTTTCCTTCCAGTTGAAATGAAACATTGCCCTTCCTTCTGCATGGCCACTGCTGGTGACAGCCCTTGTTCCTCTCACGTCTGCCGGCCTCAGAGGAGCCTCTTGCTCGGGGAAGGACTGTTGAATAGGAGGACCATTTCTGCTCTGCGGATGCCTCTTGCTAGAGGTCCATCAAGCGCCGATCATCGTTGCTATGCTGACTTGCGAGAGCTGAAGACAGCTCTTCACAATCTCCACTCAAGTATCCTTCTATACTGAGGTATACATTTCTCCGCACTCACCCTGCTCCCCCCAAAAAAAAGAGATAAAGGAAGCTATCAAATAACTGTGTAAGAGAAACATGACCTCTGGAGTACCCTAACCACTCTGTAAAGGGGTCTGTTGCAAAAGAACCAGCCACCTGCCCAAACAGCCCAAGAACGAGGTTTCATTGGGTTCTCTATCATGACACGCTCTTGCAATACAGGTCTAGGGCCAAATTCTGCACATGAAATCCCACCCATGGGGACTATGTGGCTGAATGTTGGCTTCTTCCTTCAAGTTGGTGGCACCAGGTTTGCACTCAACAAGACCAGAAAGTACAATCATTGCTGGGTAGGGTGGGCTCTGGCCACTTAAAGCCACATACAGACAAGCCCGTAGCAGAATTTGATATCCCAGCTCTGCTGTACCGTAACCAGATGGCCACAGGTGAAGAAGTCACGTGCTGGCAGGCCACCAGGAGCTCTGCCTCTGGGAGAGGCAGCATGCCCCAGGGGAACAGACCAGCTGGCTCCCTGTAGAGGCTGGGCTCTAGGAGCCATAAATGAGATTCCTGTTCCCCTGCCACCCTGAAGATGCTGCCATTCCCCATGGTGCTGCTTATCATCCAAGATTTTCCCACCTTGCCTTTCCGCCCTTATTTCTCACAATTTTCTCTTCCTGGGAAGACCATCCCAAGTCGCTGAGAGTACGACCTGGAGACCGTCCTGCTTCCTGCCCAGTGTTCATCTGGACTAGCCTGCTTTTCAGATGCTCACTCTCTCGCTCACAAAGCCTCATTCCTGTGGCAATGCCTGACTTTTTCTGGGCATGTTGCTGGGGAGAGGCGGAAATGAGCATTTGCAGACACTTTGAACTGTCTCCTGAGTAAATGGGAGAAAACTAAAGGATCCCCAGACTGCAGGGATTATTGATTTTATAACGATTTCAACAGCTCCATCAGCGGTGGCATGTAAAAGGAGCTCATCATTTATAAATTGACTCTTCCAGGGATCAAAGGCCTGTCAGGGCAACAATTAGTTCTGGTAATTTATCAGCTGTTTGAGTTTGTCAGGCGGAGAGAGAAGGGCAGTTCTGCATCAGCTCCCCTGCAAAGCTGTTACTGTAGCCAGAGCCAGGTAGGATGTGCAGGTCAGTCATTTGCTGCATATTTCATGTTGTCCGATGTTTTCTTAGTCTTTCCGATACCTGATCCAATTTGGTTAGGCTGTCAGGTGAAAAGGAGGCATCTCTTAGTACACTAATGTCACCCAAGCCAGAGGCCCTTTGTCTCCTTAACAATGCACCTGTCAAATCCCCGCAGAGCAGCTAAACAAACTGGAATGCAGCAAAAAGAAGAAGAAAAAGCTCAACCAAAACCTGTGGTCTGTTTTTAATTAGCCTATAAACCATTCAGAGCTCTCCAACTGTGCTGTCCGGAGAGGGAAAACTGAGGGCAAATGTACTCTCTCTCCTTGTAGATCTCATAGTAAAAAAATCCATGTAAACAACATGAGCTTAGTTGAACAGACTAGAATTCCAGGCAAAAGCAACCATTCTGCATAACAGCGAATAGCAGCGCACTTTGCAAGGCATCTTTTGTAAGGGCACCTACAGAATGTGGCTATCCTGGCCAGAGCTCTGCTAGATTAAATGGGGATAAAAAAGATGGACACAGAGGCAGAGTGCCCCCAAGTCTGCAGTTTTCTGACAATGAGAAGTGGATCCAAGATGTGTTGTACAACATCAGAAAGACCTTTGTTACATTACATTACATTACATTACGTGTGTACACACTTCTGCGCTGACAAGTACACATGCAGAGTCAGTAAATGCTTCAAGTTTTCTCTGATGCACCCTAGTGCACACACACTTTGCAATACCCGATAATTTAGTTATACAGTCGCATACCTTTTTATCAGAACAGTATCCCTCTTATTTGTTTTGTGGCTGGACTCAATTCTGCACTTTCCTATGCTGGCGTCTTCATTTTACAACTTTTTTCCAATACTTTCCCTGTATGAGACATGTGTTTAATCAATTTGTAATGTGGACCACCAAAAAATTTCCAGTGGAAGTGCAGACTGTTCAGGAATTTCACATATGTTGTTGTAAAGCACATATGAACTTGCATCCCTTAATCACATTTCATGGCTCTTCAGACGTTCACAGATCACAGGCTGAAAAACCTGCTATGATCACAGCTTCATACAGAAGTAGCTCACAAAAGCTGTATTTGGCCACAGGAATGACACAGGAAGGCTTCAGAGAAGAAAAATAAAGGATGGGGAAGGAAAGGCTGTAGTTTGCTTAGAAAGTTGACCCCTGTACAGGTATAGGCATTTTTAGAAATATTTGTGGAGAAAAATAATTACTCAGCAGAAAGTGGTTAGTTCAAAGAATAAATTTTTACTTTATAGTAATATCCAGCCAACTTTCTGGCTTGCCTAAAGAGTACACACCAGAACCAGTAATCCGTAATCCATTGCCAATTCAGGGCAAAGGACAGCACTCACAGGCACTTCACTTTTCAGCCAGGTGAAAGGCATCCTTGTGCTTATGACAAAACAGACTCGATTTTACTCCAAATAAAATTAAATTAACAACCTTAATACACATTGTTTGGAACCCACTGTAAAGGACATCACCACAAAGCTGGATGTGTACTGAGAATGACATAATGGTTAGCAGAGACCCAAAAGGGAAGACATCAGGCCAAGTCCCCAGCAAAAGCCACAAGATTTTTAGAAAGATAGGGGAGTAAAATTGTTGGGAAAATTATGAAAATGTTCTTCTTATGAATACATAGAAAAAACAAGGACAAGGGAGCCTCTGTAGAGGGATCTGTGGGTTTCACAGTTGTAGTCTGGATCTGCATGACTGATGAAAACCTCTGGGATGGTGAAATTAGTGGTGTTCCTCCAAACTCACCCGAGTGACACCAGTTTAGTCCACCTGGAGGGAAACTGGGATGAGTGGCCAGCTCTTCCGACTGAAATGCTTTCTCAGAAAAATACGCTAGAAGATACTGCTAAAACTTATGGTGTCATTTTGAGACCATATATATCAAAGGGGAGCTGCTGCCATCTCAAAGCAGCCTGTGCGGCATTACCCAGGGCGAACCAGCAGCCAGCTGGGAAGGGTGGTTTGCATTGCCAGGGGAGAGAGCAGGGATGCTGGTGTGATTTGCTACTTGCAGCCACCCTCTCTGCCATCCCCCAAGGAGCACGCCGGCAGCAGCATTGTGCAGGGTGGGCTCTGCACAGCCCAGCAATGATCACTCTTTTTAGCAGCATGGGTTCTTTGATCCCCTCTGGCCTTGCCACATAATGAAGTCAGCTGCCTGACAGATGTGCTGGGCAGCCCCTGTGTGAGGAAAGAGATGTCTCCCTTGAGGTCAGATGAGACGGACAGTCATGAGGGAAGAACCCACAGGGTGCTCTCAAGGCACCTCTCCTGCAGATAATGTCATGGTTCTCGTTTTGTGCTCGCTTGTGCTACTTGAGGGATGCTCACCGAAGTGGGTGAGCAAGTTCAGGGTATGAGAACACAGGAGTATGCGTGAATGAGAAGTAAGAAGTCCTTACTTCATTGAGGAGGGAGTTCGGTCCTGACAAGTACCCAGCACCTTGGATCCTTAGAGGCTCTCAGGCAGGGAGCTTCTAAAAAGCTAAAAATACATTTACGTGACCAGATTTTCATGAGCAGCCGATGGCCACAGAGTTTAACTCTTTGCAGGGCTGAACGTTGTTGGTTAAATCACTTGTAAGAGGTCTCAGCTACTTGGAAATCCTTCCACAGGCAAATACATGACTTAAAGGCCTGCACATTTCTGGTGAGAATGTTGAGAATTGAGGCACCATTTGCACAATTTTTCAGTCCACTTTAGTTTGCCATCTAGTTTGTGAATATCACTGCTTTATACTCCTGTTAGAAATAAGAGAAGGTGAAAAGAAGCAGCAAAAAACCCCCCACATTTCTTGCAATAACAGGACTGACATGAAGACGAGAAAGATGACAAGAGGAGAAGCTCTGACCCGTCAAAACATTCAGTGCATGTGGCTACCTTTGCACAAGAAGTCCTTGGGGCACTGGCTAATTTTTCATGATGGACACTTCACCAAGTGCTTGGCTGAATTGTGCCTCTGAAAAGAGATGGAGAAAGCAGAGGAAAATGTAAATCCAATATATATAACCAAAATACAGCGCTGCTTCCTTCTTGCCAGACTAGACGTTGGATTTGTTTCTAGTGACTGGCACATAACATGCATTTTTCCTTCTGCTAGAAAAAAATTAGGTTTAGGGTTGTTGTTTTTTTATTATTTCCTTGGGGGGAAAAACACAACAACAACAGTGTGGGCTTGAATTACAGTTGGTGAACTCAAATCATTTCTGCAGACCCCAAAATAGTTGGAGAGGTCAATGAAACCACAAACTCCATGGGGATCATCCATTTCTGAAGGCAGCTTTCTTGAGCCAGAGGCAAACTGCCCCATTGCTTACCAAAGTGATATTTATCTAATTTGTTACTAGAAAACGCTTGCATGGAGAAAAAAAAAATCAAAACAAAACAAAAACCAAACCAAAAATCCAACCCCAAACACAAGAGGAGCAAGAATCGCTGCAGCTCTGTGCTAGCATCAGCAAATCGGTGTCTGTTTGCCCCCACCGTGGCAACATCAGAAAGAACGAAGCCTTTCTGTGTCAAATTCTGCTCTCGTTTTCACTGGCATAAATGATGCCTCTAAAGCTGAGGGAATTGTTGGCTGACTGACTGACCCGGTGGACTTCAGGCAGAATTCAGGTCTCCTTGACCTGATCCGAACAGAGGAACTTGTCCTAGGCACACCGCTAAGACATACCAGCTGACTGTTTAACCATATTGAGAAATAGCAGAATAGGCTTCCCTATCATTTTTCACCTAGCTCAGATTTGATCAGAGATATCAAATAAAGTAAGACACGAACACCCATTCTGGCTAAGTTTCTGAAATGTCATTCGCATGATGTTTACCTCAGGAAAAGCAATCCTGCTGCTATCTTTGTACTTTATCTGTGGCGCTCGGTCTCTTCGCATACTTACACTCACCATCGCAGCTTCCAAGCATTCTCATCTAATTAATCAAAAAATCCTTCCTTTTGTTTCCTAGGTTATGAAGGAAGAGCAGTAAATCAAATAAAGGTATTGGCTGTGAATGGAAGCTGGATTTCTACCCAAGGAACCTAATAATAGCTCCATGATGTAGACAAAGTCAAAAATGATATGGTTTTATATACACAGAGGCAAACAGTTGAGTGTGAAGAAAGTAAACGTCAGATATCCTTCAAACAGCGGTTTATCCAGCTCATTCTGTTTGTAAATATAGAAGTGTGCTGTGGTGGCTAAATTTATCCTAATGTAAGGAAACACGAACAAAGAGGCTGGTATTTGGTAACTTCTATAGGCAACATTAGGACATCCTGCGTGAATTATTTTGGGGCAGTTCACGATAACATGGTACAGATTAGAGTTGCCATTTCTGGAAAAATTAGATCAGAAATATGTAGATAAGATGGAAAGAATTTCAGTAGCATTGTAGTATTTTCCTGACTTGAAGCCTGACTCACATGTTGAAGCTTTGTTTTATTGTATACCTTGTTTTGATATATAGTCAAAGCAGACTTTATCCAGAGAAAATAAAGCAGCTAAGCAAAAAAGAATTACACACAGCATTGAATAAAAATAAATACAGCAAGCTAGAATAAAAATAAATAGTTGTCTTTTCCTGTGAAACTTTTTGCAAGTTAAGAAATGGACATGGAGAACCCAGGAAAAAACAGAGGAGGGAGATACAATTAGGTAACAGCTCAGGAATGGGGCCTTTCCTTGCTCTTGATCCCAGCCGGAATTTCAGCCCTACGTCAGGTCTGTATTTGGACCATGAGAGTATGGCCATGCTGGAAAGTGGTGGCCCTCTTCTCTATGTGCTTCCCTTCGTCCTTCATCCTGGATTAAAAGAACCTCTCACTTAAAAAGGAGATAGATCATAGCCATGAAAGGTTTACTTTTTAAGAGAAGAAGTGAGATGAGTTCTAGTTAGAAGAATGAGAGCCCTGACTCTGCAGCCTTGCCTCTGCAGTCAGCACGATGTTTCCATTGGCTTCAGGTAGAATATTTTTTCGCTCAGGTCGTTTATTATAAGTAAGAATGTACTTTTACACCGCTCTGTGCTCAGTGCCATAAATCCTAGCACATACCATGCCTCCCTTTTTTCACCGGGGGGTTCTGGCCTGAGTTATTGAATCTCTTTCTGCTATGGAGCTCTCTTTGAGAAGGAGCAAACCTCTGGGACAGACCCTGGTACTTGTATGAGAGCCAGCCTTAAGGGAAAATGCTTCATGTTCCCTTTTGCTTTTTCAGTGAGACAAACAGACTGTTAAATTCTGGTTTCCAGTCCAGCTCATTCATGCAAACCAGGGTAAGCAGCAGTTTGTGCTCCTATGCCAGAAGGTAAATAGCATGGGGTCTGGGGCGGGGGCAACATGAAATGGCTTTGAACTCTCTTCCCAAAGCCTGCAAGCCCCTGGCATCAGGGCATCTAACCTTCCTTGTGCTCTTTGCGCTGCTGCTCAGGCTTGGTGCTGTGCAGGGCTCTTACTTTACCTTGCAGGGCTCCGGGGACCGTGCCTTCCCCAAAATGCAGTGGGTGCCCATCACTGCACAAAGCTGCAGCATGAGGAAGTTTAGGGGGAAGGAAAGGAGGATGAAAGCCAGCTTTCGAGGCCAGGCATGAGCAGAGTAAACCCTAGAAGGAACAGGTTTATTTTTAGGACAGTCTCTCAAGAATCCCTTAAGCAGCTGGCCAGGAATTTGGGCTACTAAAGCCCACCCACAGCACCATTTAACCCAGCCACCTACAAAATCCAGATAGCCAGCCTTAATAACAGCACAGGCACTGTGCTTCCTCCACTCCCAGAATCGTTCCTCTCCTCCTGCTCTCTCCCAGGAGAGAAAACAGGAGCAACTGCGACGGGGATGCCAATGCACAGCCCCTTCCCTAACGGGGTCACCCCACACCACCCGCTCGCTTCCCACGTTGGCTGGGTAAGAGGCAGTGCCTTGACTACTTGCTTCTTTATTTTCCCTGCCAATGGCAAGCACCGATAGGGAAGAAATGGAAAGCCAGGGAGCATTAGTGAGGTCTCCTCACACCTGAGAGAGGTCGCTGGTCCATGTGCATCCCAAGCAGTTAGTGCGGGCGAAGCAGGGATCAAAGGGTGTCTCCACGGGCTGCATCCTGCCCTGCAGAAGCAGGAGGGCTCCCCATTCCTTCCCGCCACCTGGGATAGGCTCTCCTGTCAGACCCCAGCCACCAGCACTGCCACGTCTCCACTGAATTACTGCCTCAAAACGTAGCAGAACAGCGTGAAAAAAACATGATAGGATCTTTATTTAGGCTTCTGGTGTTTGGCTGTGAAAAATGCTGCAAATTAATAAATATTGCCAAGAAATTCCAAGCAATTTCAGAAATTTTTGATGGTGACTGCTGTCAGTGTTTGCAAGTGACATACATCTTGTATTGTATTTGTTTGTAAAAGTTTATTTTTTAAAAAAAAGACAAAACACAGTTTTATCCATGGACTAACTCTTGTGCTTTTTTTTTTTCCTATAGGATCAAGAGATGATTAAATCTATTTATTTGCTTTAAGCATCTTTCCAGCTATAACCATTTCAGGCCAATGTTTGGAAACCTGTGAATCTTGACTACCACTCTGGCTCTTTCCTGGGCTTGGGCCAGGCTCCACTGACGTTTCCATCTTTACCTGTCCTGGACTGAGAATCTTTGGGATAGCGTGGTAATAAGTAACATAACACAATACTGCATCCGGTGTGTGCATTTGGTCCTCTAGTTCATCAATATCCAATCCCTTATTGGCCATATTTTAATGTTACAGTAAATCCAACATTAGAATTTGTGCTACTGGATGAAGAAGACATCAGCCATGTGAGAGTGCTGCTCCAGGATAAATTCATTCGTCCAATTCAAATTTTGCTGTGAAGTTTTGATGAGGAAGTTTGAACCTAGAACAAGTACTATCTGTTGTCTCACATTTGGTGTAACCTTTCTGTGTCATGATCTGGCTAATCTGACAGAAAGGCAATCATGGGCACACACTTCATCTAGGTCAGCTTTTACGTGAGGCAATCTACTTCTGTGATCATGGAGCCACAGCCTACGGAAAAGCAGGCTAGCTGAAAAAACAAGCCAATACAGTAATTAAAAATATTTATTTCTGAAGATATTTACCTTGATAGGCATAAAGCATTTCCCAATTTCATACAGAAATACATAAGACATGCATAGACCAATATGGCCTACTTGAATGTGTATTCAACATGGTAAATATAATGAAGAACTTGTGTGAATATAAATACAAAACACAAAAAATAAGCACATCAGATTCAACCTGTCAGCAAATTCAACAACGTGAACAAATTCACTGCTATAAACATTCACCCAATATTAGCCTTTTGACATAATTCAAAACAACCCTTTGTCTCGACGCATTTCCACCAAACAAAGCACTGAATAAATCTCACAACAGCCTCTGGTACATCCCCACTTCAGTGCATTTTTGGTGGCATGTAAGACATAACAAGCTCTATTATTAGAACTTCAGTTAGCCAAATATCCTTGTTATGGGAAACCTAGAAGCGTCCTCTAACTTTTATTTTATGTTGAAGAGTCCTTCGGCATCCAAAACCAAAGGACATTGACTATGCAAACAACCACAGTGTCTAACCCATGTTCAGATAACTCTGGTTGTACAAGTAAACTAGACTTCTGAAAAAAAGGCAAAGGGTTGCAGCTGATTAGTAAAGGCAATAAAAAGGTGTAAAAATACTCTAGCAGGAGTGCAACAAACAGTACGCGAGGTAGACATGTATATATGCAGTAAGTCCTGCCTAAAGTAGCACTGTGGCTTTCATTTTTGCATTTTAATAAGAAGGTAGAGTTTTTCGCTTGGAAGTTTGTCCACTCAGATCTTGCTTTCTGTCCTTTCTAAACAAATCTGTGAGGTCTTCCTTGTAAGATGCTTTTGATGTAGACCCTGAAAGCTGCTCAATTGATGGGTAACATTCCAGAAGCGATATTCAAATGTTTCTTCAGAAAGATGGCTTTTTATGCATGCTACTGACGATTCCCTTTCACCCCCTCTACCCATCCATCTGAATTCCAAAACGGTGAAATTCTTTGCTTTTATACTTCCAAATACGGGACTTCCTTAGTGTTTTGCTCTGCTGCACAAACACATGAACAGACAGGTCCTTCACCATCGTGGAATGTTAGAAGTCAAGAGAGAGTTTTGGTGATGCTTTGTCAGCAAGTGTGATGGAGAAAGAGTCAGGTGATCTTCCCACTAGGATGCTTTCAGGCTTTCCCAGATGCTTTGCCTTTTGTTCGCCCTGTTATGTTTCAGCTTCCGCCCTTTCTGGAGCTCAGCCTTCAGCTTTGCAATACTGAAGGAAGCTTTGATACTGTTACCAATGGCTTCCAGCCTGCAAAAAATAAGAAATACACATTTATTGTTACAGTAATGAAGATGCGTCTCCAGCGTGCAGACATTCAGTTTTTGATTAAATAAGCCTCAGTCTAGATTTCTGCCATGGGATCCTCAGTAACTGATGATTGCTACACCTCTGTCAGAATTACGCTAACTTAAGCCACTTGAAATATTGGATTCAGATTTTAAACGCAAACATTAAGGTAAGTTAAAATATTAATTCAAATATAGATGCCCTAGACTTCCTTAAACAGCACGCATCCAATCAAGAGGTCTTCAGTGTTACTCTTTTCAGCTGTTTTGTTTCTTTTAGGTTAACCTGATCCTGGTTCCGATGAACGGGTGCTTTTTCCAAGTAAGTAATCAAAAATGATTTAAGACTTACAGGGCCTAAGTCTCACTCAAAATCATCAAGCTGCCTGCTCCCATAAATCCTGTTCTGCTTTTGAAAGTGGCACTAAAGAGTCTTCTTTTGTGTGGGCAAACTTCTGTGTGCCATACTTTTACACGGGTGTACGGCCGAACACCGAATCCTGGGGCTGATGTAGCTCTACTAACACTCCGCTTCAAAGCTGACTTCACCTCTGCAGGGTTCACAGCTGCACCAAGTCCAACGCATGCGCCTCTGAACTGCCGTTCTGTGGGGTGCTACTGCTGCCTACTGCCACACAACTTACTGTGCACGGCCCTCAAAGGGCAGTCCTGAAATTTACTCCTAATCTCAAATACTAAATTGGGCTCCAATATTAATTTAGTCTTCATTTTCCCTTTCCTCAACCTTTCTGCAGGCATTTCCATCACTAACATCCTGTACTCATTTTACACAGGTTTAGAGGGCAACGTATGAGATAAGGCAGGTAGAAATCTGCCTCCTGCATTCTAAAAAGCCAGCGACACCAGCCAGAAGAAACAATATATTCAAAATATGGATAGATCAATAATGGGGTTTTTTTTTTCCTCTCCAGTAAAATAGAGTAAAGCATCTAAGGGAAAGCATTCTGATTCAATTTCATATTAGAATATTTGGGACATAATATTTTTAAATAGTTAAGATAGTGCATGAACACACTCAAATGACAGGGTCTATTTATTTCTGTCAGTATTTCATGATTTCACACTCTTCCGAAATTTGGTGTATCATCACACCTACAACTAAGCCTGCTTCCTCTAAGGAATGGATGGAGGATGCTAGGCAGAGCTCAGCACTCGTGTACTAAAAACCCATGGCATGAAGAAAAGCCCTCCAGGTATCCTCACTGGTTCCTCTGAAACTCTCAAGCTGATATCACCAGCTAAGCCCAGGGTGACCCGAAGGCAGGTGAACTGTGCTCTCTATTGCTGCTCCGAGGAACTACAACAGCATGTGAAGAAACTCACCGCTTCATTTTCTTGCTGTCAACAAGCCGTCGGTTCATGCATTTGGGTCCGATGCAATTGCCAGCTTTGTTGTGGTGTCGTGAGGTTTTCTCCACTGTGGACTGAGCCCTGTTAAAAGTGAAAAGGCGCTGATGTTAAAAACCCCCAATCTGCCGTCCACAAGGTGAGGCATCTCATCAACCACTTCTCAAGGCATGTAATAAGTGATCTTTCTGGGCCAAACCATAGTATGTATCATAGCAGTGTGAGCACTCAGGTAGGAGGCAAGGCTTTGGGGAGATGACTTGCTCAGCAAGTGCCAAAATGAGCAAGTCTACCACAATCCATCCCTTTTACATGCACTGCCCTTTAAAGAGTAGCAACAACAGACGCACCAGAGATCTTTTCCTGTCTGGCAGAAGTTCAGGCATTTCTTGTCCTTCTGGTTGGCACATCGGCATCTGCTGCCAGGTTCAGTGAGCATCTCCGGCACCATGTCCTTCAGCGATCTCCTGGATCGAGAAGGGCCTCCGAGACCATATGGAACAGTCTTCCTATGATCAAAGAGACAACATGAAAGTCATTCAAATAATTCTGTGGCATCGAAACAGTGGGGTATTTTGGGCAATTTTATCAATGGGATTGATTGCATGAGTAAAGGCTGTGGGATTGGGAATGCCTCGTTGACCATAGTTTCCACGCAAATGCTTCTGATGATCCTCCAACATATTCATTAGCATGGCTACTGAGAAGGTTAATGGCCTTTTAATTGTGATTTCATAAGGCTGCTGTGCCTCCCTCTTCGATAGAAAGCAATAAAACCTCATCTCTTTGAACTTTGGTAACTGCCAAGACCGAAAGAAGCAATAAAAGTGAGGAGCAGAACCTCTGGAACCCCAGCAGCAGAACAGATCACCAGAGTCAGTGTTTGCAGCGCTAGGTGAGGCTCTGGTTCACTACTTTTTGGTGAGGACAGCGTAGAAATGGACCCTACACATAACCCTATTAACACGGGGGATGCAATAATCTGCAGCAAAGAGCAGCAAGAGGCGGTGAGGAGCCACCCCGTGTGAGAGGAAACCACCCAGCCTCCTAACTTGTCAGGAAGAAAAAAACCTTTCAGGCAAATTCAGGCTGGCAAAATCACACTTTTGGCATTTTGTCTGCTTCTGATTCATAGTGAAAAGTATCCCGCAGCCTTTTGCTGAGCAGCGCCCAAAGGAAATACTCCTGCCCAGATTTTAGGAAGGCAGGTGTGCTTGGGCTGTTAGGAGCTATCTGCTCCATCTCGGCGGTCAAATCCTGCTTGCTTTCTCTCCCAGTGAACAGTCTCGCCACTAAACCCGGCAGAAAAGCAGGAGGAGTCGGGAAAGCAACAGGAGAGACCGTGCAAATAACTATTCCTTCCTTTCCTCGGCATTTCTGCAGGTGGGATCGCGGTTCTTCATTGGTTTTCCCTCCTCCCCCCGCTTTTTTCCAACTAAAGCCGAACCCAGCTCTCTGCGTCTCCCGTGTCCCCCACACCCCCTCGCCCGGCACGTCCCGGTCCCCTCACTCACTCGGGGGTGTTGATCCAGATGATGTCGAGGTGGCAGAAGTAGACGCACTCCTCGTCCAGCAGCGAGGAGCAGGAGCAGCGCCGGGCTCGACGGTGCCCGCCGGCGGCGGCGGCGGCGGCTGCCGGGGGTGACGGCGCGGCGCCCACCTCGGCTCCGGGGGCTGCGGGAAGGGAGCGGGCAGAGCTCAGCACCCGCGGAAAACACGCACCCCGCGCATCTCCCCGCCGCAGCCCGACGGGCCTTCCTCCCCCCACGACGGGGGTGCCCGGCGGCGCGGAGCCCGGCCGGCGGCTCCCCCCGGACCCGGGTGGCGGCGAGCGGCTGGGGACCGGCACCTACCTGCCGGCAGCAGCCCCGGGCAGAGGACGAAGAGCAGCGAGACGATCATCTGGGAATAATCCATAGCAGGCAGCGGAGAGCGGAGGGGAACAGGGAAAAAAACAAAAAAAGAAAAAAAAAAAGGGAATGGGGGAAAAGAAAAAAAGGGGAAGAAAAATTAATGAAAGAGAAAAAAGGGGGGAAAGTCTCTCCCAGCGTCGGGACGGAGAGCCGTGTCCAGTGCCCTGCGGGGGCAAGCGGCGGCTCGGTGCGCCCCGGCGCGTCTGGCTGGCGCGGCGGTCCCCGGCGGCCTTTTATAGCGAACCCCCATGGAGCGGGTAAACAGCCCCGGCGCTATTTTATCCCGAGACAATGTTATTCTGCTATTAGTCACCGGCGCGGCAACGTGCGGGCCGAGATAAGGCCGGGCTGGAAAGGAAATCGCCTGCGAACTTCAGAGCGGCGG
>VXBO01002540.1:13398-157590 GCA_013400135.1 Rhinoptilus africanus | reverse complement strand
CCTGGAGGGGTCTCGGGTGGTTGCATTGGCAGCAGCGGTGAGGCGTGTGGGTATAACCCCCCCTTCCCCTCTGTTCCGTGGCAGGGCGCCGCGCCACGGAGCGTGGTTTTGGGTCCAGGCCGTGCGAGGAGCAGCGGTTGTGTAAAGCCGGGGATGCATGGTCAGGAGAAGGGAAGACCCGTGTCCCAGCCTTTGCCTTTGGCTCCTGCGGCTGCCTCTGGCAAGGTCAGGGTGAGGGTTTTTTTCCAGCGTGTTTATATTTGCTGCCTTGTGCTGCGAGGCAGTAGCTGTCAGCGTGGAAGCTGGACGCTTGAGAAACGGCCGCGGCGATGTGACATGGTGAATGTGTACATGCGTGGAACCCACCGAGCTCCTCTGAATATAAACTCAAATGAACTCGAATGCCTGTGATCCGACGTGGAGCCGCTGCGCTGCAAAGCGTGCCAATTTCACCTATGATAAATAGATAAGGCTCTCTTGGTATTTGTGGTATTTCCGTGCACTGTGCTGTAATAATAGAAGTGACCTTGGATATCACAAAGAGCAAGGCTGTTAACTGCAAGTTGCATTGTGATCTCTCAGGTGAATGGCCATTTTTTTGAAGTATCAAATTATCCTGTGCTGCTGTATCATAGCGGACAGGCTGTCTGCAACCGTGCTGAGTCAGAATAAAGGTCCATTTAGCTGGTATCATTTCTGACACAATGGCTGTTAGTAGGTGGTATGAGAAAGAGCGCAAGAAAGGAATGCAAGTAGAGACTAATCCTTTCCTGGGTATAACCTCCCCGCTTGCAGCAGGGTGAAGTTTAGGGGCTTTCCGAGCAATAGCGAGCATTTAGACCATTATGCTGAATAAACACCACTGGCCCCATCCTAAGATGGTCATACCTTGTTATCAAAGGTTCTCTAAAAACTGGCCTGTAAAAGATCTGTGAGTGGAGAAAGCTGGGTTATATGAATTTTTTTTTTTTTTACACCTTTCCAGCGTGGGAGTTTATTTTTTCAGAGCAGGGATTGTATCTTCTTGTATGTTATGTCTTCTTGTGTATGTAGGGCAGCACTTAACAGAATACCGATGTATCTGTACCTGTGTGTGTGAATTATTGCAGTTATGATAAGAATCTACCAGCAGAGGTCACCTAGCTACATATAAAAAGTAATCGTAGCCCAATGAAGTATTGAACTTTATCTGTATCCAAAAGTTGGGAAAGAAATTAGGTGATTTTTTTAATGGCTTCTTGATGTTTAAAAAAAAAAGAAAATAAACACAAAGCAGTTGTGTGGGTTGAAAGATAGCTATCATTTCTGTATAGAATACAAATATGCATAGCCTTTCCAGGCCTGTCACTTAAAGACCGTGTTTCATGCCAGCACTTACTTAAAAAAGATTTTTTTCAGAGATTCCTTTTTCTAAAATGTGTACTTGAAGCCAAAATGACTCACGTTGGTGTAAGATATTTTCAGCTTTGTCAAAATGCCTTGTTAGAAGGTATTTTGTTAGCTGGCAAAAATGGCATGCATGTTTCCTTTGACTAACAAAGCACAAACATACTGCAGGGACCTCTGAAGGTGCTATTCTTTTCTTTCTTTTTTTTTTTTTTTTTGAAAAAACAAAAACATCTTCAGCAGTTTTTGGTAATGATTCATAAATATTATTGTTGTCGGAGATCCATATCCTCTGATTCAGCGATTTCTGATAGCTCTACTTTCAGGTCTTGAGACTAACCAGAATCAAGCTATTCCTGTTGCTGTTCAAGTAATATAAAAACAAATTTATGTTCAGTTGCCAGTGGCCCGGGCAGGTCATTTCAGGCTGAAGGTGTTACTGGGCCAGGAGGTGGGTTTCCCCAGGAAGGGGTAACCCCCTCATCCTTCTTTGGACACCGGGAGGCACCGGCAGGTCTGTGCCACGCAGAAATACCCTTTGGGAGTTTTGCCAAAGAAGGAAGAGTTGCTCGCTCTGTAGCTGTTTATAGTAGGAGCCTGTAACAGTGTGGGTCACAGTAGGGGTCTTATAAAATAAGCAGAAGAGTTTGACTGAGCTTTGGCTAGCAGTCAGTGTTTGCAGAATGGAAATACAAAGTCACGCGCGATCGTACAAAGTCGTGTACTCGACAAGGCGTCCCGGTGTGCACCAAGCCAGCTTGCCCCAGGGGCCGAGGAGTTTGCGTTGGGTTTGGGCGAGGGTGGCAGCAAGAGTTGAAGCTGACTGCTCCTGCAGCTGGATTTTTTCCCCTTTCTTCTAGCTGGGGTACCTTGGCCAGCCACAGCTGAGACACTGCGTTACGAGGTGAAAACTTAGCTGGCCGGCCAGGCTCTGCTTTTAATGTGCCAGCTGAAAAAGACCATGGCACCGACTGAGTTTTCTAAAGGACATTTTGTATAGTGTCAGAAATGTGAAATGCCTGCTTATCAGCAAAACAATAAAAGGAGATTGTAAAACTGTGCCTTTCTGTCCAGGGAACAAGGGGAGCAACGTGCTGTTTTCTGCAGATTTGAAACACAATTCTCCATTAAGTGAAAGTTGTATAACTTCTCCCTTCACCTCACTCGCTGCCCCTCTTGCACCTCACTTTCCTCTCACGGTCCCCCTGTGCCCCTTCTACACAAGAGGAGGTTCTACCTCCTCGCTTACATAACACACAAATTAAAGAGCTAACTAATTTAGGCTTCTCGGAAGCCACCTTATTCTCATCTCTCACTACCCAGCCCGCAATGTCTCTAGTTCCCTTGACAGATGTCATGGTCCTTGGGCAGAAGCATAATTTCTGGAAAACAAACTTTCTTCATTCCTCCCCATCTCCAGCCAGTGAGGTTTATGAAGGGACAGGGGTGCCTCTCTCACGCTACGCTTGTGACCCCTTAAAGTGCTGAGGGGAGGAGAAGCTTCAGCCACTAACCCAGCAACCTCAGCCCCACCGGTCCTCTCCCCACCTCAGCCCCATGGATGGTCATTTTCCTTCCAGAACTCACTCCACATACAAAATCCTGTTTTAGCTGGGGAGGAAGGTGACAGCTATATGACGCTTGGCACGGGAGAGCCGTCATCAGATGAGAAAAGAAAGCTCTTCCATACCATGCATGGCCTGGCACCAGGTGGCGATGATTAGATGCCATTTAAAATACAGAAATCAAAAGCAGCTTAGAGCTCAGAGGGGAAAATCAACTTTACTGAGCAAAGGTCACAGTTTCTCCTAGGGCTAAAATCGTTACCAGAAACACAAGAAGGACACTCTGCAAAGGTTCGGGTTTCAGAAGTACTGTTGTGAAACCTTCCTTCTGCTTGTACTTTCTACAACAAAGAACTGGAAGCGTCAGGGAAATGTTTCGCTGGAAACCAAGCCAATTTTTAGATGAGGGGAAACATCAGGTGGGAAAAGGGAAGAGGTTTAAATAATCCGAGGATAAAGAATCCACATAACTTTTAGGTGAGAGTTAACAGGAATTTCCCCCCTAGTTTTACCACCCGTCGGTGGACGTTGTGGGAAAAATGGTGTCCCCTTCTCATTGAAGCGAGCCGCAGGGGTGCTGGAGGTGCTTGGCCATCCCCTGCCTCAGCAAGCTGCAGCAGCTCTTCCTGTGTCCATCTTTTACTCTGCCCTTGCTTTTGTGCAGGAGCAGCAAGCAGAGTATCAGGAGCAAGGCGAAACGTTAAGGTCTGTGGGTGTAACACGGGGCAGGCAACTGGAGCCCTCTCTCCCAGGCCTCGCATGGGTGACAGGGGTGACCCGTACTGCCGAGGACATGCCCTGCGTGGTGCCAGGGTGGCACCCTCTCCTGCAGGCTCAGGCGGGTGGGTTGTTCCTGCTGTGGTAGCTCAGGATCCTGAATGCAGAGATCCTGAAGGATTTCAATCCCTAGCTCTTTGGTGTTACAGTTTCCACTGTGGCGCTTAACTTGGGTTTAATTTTTTAATTGACCTAAGATTTTTTTCTGATGTCACTGACAATACTAGTGGAAGTTACAAGGCAAAGACCTCAATTCTGGCCCAGAAAATCTCAAATTGCCAAAGCCTGGGGAAATATTCTGGGGAAGGAGCCCTATGTCTTATCCCTGTGCTTTTGCAGACACATGCACCATCAGCTATCAGACACAAAATGCTGGGCTGGATAGTCTGCTCCCATGGGACTGTGATGTATTCTCATAGCTATGCTTGGACTCTTGAGTCAGTTTTGGGAAAAAAAAAAAAGTCTATTTCTGCATGGTCTTCCGCTCCATTCCATCAGTCAAGTTCAAAATACAAGCAGTATGAATTCTTTTACAAGGGTGAAAAGATGGTAAAAGGTTACATGTGTCAATAATCAGCCTCTTCAGAATGGGTTACACAAGCAAGAGTTTAAGTATAAGAAGGATTATCATCAATAAATACAAGAGATTAGTGCAAAGACTGCAACAGAAGGATTTAGTGAAGAAAAGGAAAATACAGAACAGAAACTGTCACTTGTAGAAAACCAGGTCTGGTTCCATATACAACCTCTTCTATGAATACAGCAGCATATGACAGAATACTTATTTGCAAATAACAGTTAGTGGAAAATGTGCTTTATCAGGTTTGTTTACTTATTTCTTGGCAAGCCTGGCTTGCGAGGAAGTCAAACCCAAAGCATCCAATTAGAAAATCTTCTGAAGCAGATCACAAAGAGCGGTGCACAGCTCTCCGACTGATCATCGTGCTCCTATTGACAGCGCATTTCAGAGTTTCATGTTCTTAAATAAATGGCACTTTCTTGTAGTTTTGGCAAAGAATCAGTGATGCCATCCCCATGCCCAGAGCTGTGAATTGAAGCAAGGAGGCCAGGACTCGTCCTGTCTAACAGTAGATACTCTGTTACGGTTTCTAAATTACATTAACATCTTAGCTCACCTGGTGTCCGAATTGCCCTCTAGACTATGGAAAGGGGCCTAAGGTGCTGACAGTCCTAAATTTAGGCACCATCCTCCTCTTAACGTCTAGAGTTAGCTGGGGATGAATCCAATTTGGTGGCTTGCCCAGGGTCCCATGCGAAATTACAGGGAGAGTGGAGAAGTGAGCCGAGTTCCCCAAACCTGTGTCCTGTATCCTGCCCGCAACACTATCAGCCCTCTCCAGTGCTCATCAAAACTGTCTTTTTTAGCTGTTTCGATTTGTCCATCTCTTGGTTTTGATGTTGCTTTTCTCAGAAAAGGTCCTTGAGAGATCTGCATTTCATAGAGCTCACTCAGATTTGAGTTAATGAATTTAATTGACTTTTCATGCCTGTTTGTTTCACCTGTCATGTGGCTCGCTCCACCTTTGAATGAGCCTGTCTCCAAAGACTCAAGTTAGTAGATTTCTGAGAGCTAGATGGCTCTACCCTTTCCTGAGTGCATAAAAGCCTCGCTGAAATGAAGGTAATTAGCAAATGTATTGTTCCAAGAATGGTGTTGAACTNGGGTTTGGAAGAGCGGGCTTGCTGGTTCCACTGTTTTCTCTGTGAGAGAAACAAGCACGTGCTAGCAAACGCCGTGGGTTTAGATGTGGCCTGAGCCATAGGTGTGGGTTTGTTTTTCTTTGGTTACTTTTTCCAGATACTTGCTTTGCTCCCAAATCCACTACACTTCTGTGCATCATTGCCTGGAAGGTGGATAGGAAAGTAACTTCGTATGACCCAGTGCTCCTAGCATCGAAGATCTGCTCATTGTCCATTTGGGCAGATGCTTGTGTCTGTGGGAGCTTTTTTTGACCGGGGCATACTTTGCCTGTAAAAGAAATGCTGACGGCCTCTCTCCAGCTGCAGCTCCTAGTTTTTATCTGCCCTTGTTTCTCCCAGGAGAAGGCAGCTTTGTGAGGAAACATTGCATTAAACACGCTCCAGCTGTTTCTTGCACCCAGTCTCCGCTTGAACAAGTTACACCAAAAGCTGTCAGGGGAGAGAAGCTTTAGATAAACTACAATAAACAAAAATGAAATAAAATTCAGAAGCTCTATTTTTAAAGGAACTGTAAGAGGGACATCCTCTTATTTTTCGAGCGACTTATATGTGTTAAAATATCTGCTCTGTGTCTGAGGTAAAATATGGACCACACAGGTTCAGGGGTTGTTATGGCAATTACTCACTGGTAACACTGACAAGAAGGAGATTTCGTTACCAGGAAAAAGAGGAACAACAGCTTCAGAATCACCAAGGCCCCAGCACTGAGCTAAGATCACCTTACTATGTCCTTCAGTTGCAAGAACGAGCCTGGGAAATATAAGGGGGTGAGAAGCCTCTGGAAGGGAAAGGTCTATATATGACTCCAGATTCCTGCGAGCAGCTGAAAAACCAAGATGCCTAACAGGGCTGTATGTTGACATTTGCCATATATGACATATAGCATATAGGAACGCCGGCCAGCTTTTCTGGCTGCTTTCAGTAAGCATCCTTGAGGCATGTCTCTATTTGGAATTTTTCACCAGCCGTTTCCATTTTGGATACTCAGCAGAACCCAAGTTAGTACCACTGGGAACCCCTCTGCAGGCTTGATGCCTGGAGCCAGACCTTTCTGTTCTTGCTCTTCCAAGCAGATTTACTTGCAAAAATCTTACAAGCAGATTTGCTTGCAAAAAAAGGCAACGCAAATTCCTCAGTTTCCTGTATGCATTCAGCATTATAGTTGCAGGCGTTCAGTTGAAGTGGTAGAAGCCTCAGTAGGAAATGTATCCCGTGGGACCTTCGCTCTGATGGGCTGGTATAGCGCGGTACAGAGCAAACGCAGGGCTGTGCTTTGACAAAACCTGTTTATGGGTGAAAAAGATTTACTACCAGTACTGTACATGCAGAAAACCACTCGTCCTTTGACTAATCCCATTCAGATTGGCTGAGTTGTAGTTATCCTCTTACTATTGGTGTAACTGTAAGCGAGCAGCTATTGCCTTCAGAATTGCTCCATAGTATCATTTTCCCCAACATTTATCATCGCTTCACAGTTTTTAATGACATCTTCTTATTATTTAAAGACAAACATATTCCACTTTTCCGAACAGAGTTATGCTGTAAAACAGCAGTATTGGTTTCAACTTCAACAGACACAGCCAGGAACAGCTGTTTCTTACACTGGGTTTAGGATGAGTCTTGTGAAAATAGGAACTGTATATATCACACAGTAGAGTTCTAGCCATCAGCTGACAGAGCAGACCATCTTTTCTCAAATTCTTGCAAATGTATTTCTTTTTTTCAGTGAAAAGACTCTTTCTGAAAAGCTAAGCTAGTTTCACACCAGCTAAAACCAAGCAGAAACAGTTTCATTTTAGTTTAGGATGGCAGAATAGGATTCAAACCTGACTGAAGCAAAGTTTAGCACTTTGTTTTCATAACATTTCAGCAGTGAGTTATCCATATAGTTTTGTTCCTACTTTTTAAAATGGCTTTAAAATCCCACTTTTCTCAAGAACAATTAAACTTACTGAAGAGAAAGTCTAAGCCAAACACAAGAAACATGATTCAAACGCCGGATTTTTCAAGGGGCTTTTCTCCTGATGCCAAATTTTTTAACATTTCTCCAGCCCCTGGTGACCAAAACTGTAACTTTTCCCAGAAGAAGAGCTGGCACTAAATTTGAAAATGTTTCATTTTGCATAATGGAAAAAAAGAAGTAAAATGCCTTGCTTCCTCTGCTGATACTAGCTCTTTGAATGGGACCATATGACACAGCTTAAGGCTTTGTCTGTTTATTTGCAGCTTGCTTGCTTCCCTGGCAAAGTGGAAGTCGAAAGCAACAAGGCACAGTGACCCTCTCAAAGCCCACTTATCTTCACAGGAAACTGGTTCAGGATTAGGCAAACCAGAAATCCCCACTTCCTTTTTCTAGAGAAATTACACGATGTTAATTAGAAGATGCCTGTTTCATTTTCTTCCACTGTCCTTGTTATAAGAAAAGGAGGAGGCAGGGCACCAAAGGGCACCTGCCTTTTGCTGCAGTTGCTATTCACGGGTTTTCCATTCTGTCACTTCTCTCCCCATAAATATCAGTGATGATACTTGAATGAAAATAGCATCCTGTTTTCCGTGAAGTTTGTTTGGGGTTGTGTACGATATTCTGTACAACGAGAAGGTGGGATTTCCAACACTGCTAGGAAAGAGATGTTTTTATTGGAAACAATCATCTTCAACTCAGAGCTCATTCGCTGTGCATATGTCACCGTAGGCACCTGTGCTGTATGGAAAATTGAACCAGTGGAAACTCAGCTGGAGTAAATCAGCCGGCTTCTCGGACCTTGCAAATAACACTGTGTGATGAGAAATTCTGGGAAATAAGCGACTGGGGCCAGCATTGTCCATGTCCAAAGCTGCTGCTGGGAAGGAAGAGAACCCCCTTACCATGAAGGGCTGCGGTGTGAGGCCTCTCCAAAAGAGGACAGCGGTGCAGGGTGGTGAGCGGGGCCCTGGGAGCCAGCGCTCCCTCTCCCGTCCTCCTCCCGCAGAACAGTTACGGTAAACTGCAGCTCCGAGATTGGGAACCGGCCGTCCCTCTCCTTGTAGCAAAGTACACTGTAGGAAAGGAAGGTGCTGATTAGTCGCCTGCAATCTAAACTGCTGTTCCTTAAAATAAAAAGCACCCCCCCCCCCCGCCGTTTTTTTTTGTCTTATCACCAAGGGCATGGTTTTCTTAAAGGTTATTTGAGAGCCTGGAGTCCTGAAGCAGTCTTGTTGGCCCACTGCACAAGAAATACAGCCAAGCAATGAAGGAACTACAAGGTGCTGCATCCTCTACGCAATGTAACATGGATATTTAACTTAGTCCCAGAGCAGACTGAACCATGAAAGAAGCGTGAAAATTGAAAATCCCAGGGGGTCAAGCCTAAAACAGGGCACAAAGAAGAAATATGCATTTTGGGGGGCCATTCAAAAGAGACAGTTCCAACAGAAGATCCATTCAGCTGCCAAAATTGCAAGGTCCCTGCTGCTGGGCTCATTCGAACACGTAACCTGTGCTCAGTGGTGTTAACTGCGTGACCAGTTCCGCTGACTTCAAGAATATCTTTAAGCACATGCTCAGGTGCTTGCAGAATGAGGGTCGGATGTGTCTCCTTTCATGGGGTGCCAGTACATGGCAGAGTGCAAGTGACAGAAGTATGTCAAAGATCTCTAGAGGTAGTGCATCTTTGTGAATACTACGAAAGGAAATTCGTGTTTCTGGGCTCACAGGCACATGTGGTCACCCGCCTCTTGCGGAGTGTGCCCTTGGCATATAAAATCCAAAGCTCAGGAGCTTCATTCAGCAGAGGGCTTTTATCTTTTTTTAAGAAGGTTTAATCTTAATCTAAGGGGCTTCGGGGAATATTGGGTTTTTCCCCATTCAGCTCTGACAGAGGTGTGGTTCTCTCACCACAAGGATTTAGTGATGTCCTCCACATGTCTGGGGATATTAGAAATATTACACAGGCTGCTATTCTGGATCTTAAAAGTGGCCTTTGGTGTTTCTTTGAAAGTTTCTCCCTGCAGAGGAAGACAAAGTGTAGGAAAATACCAACTGGGAGGCATGGATAGATCGAGGGCTCGTCTCCAGTTGTGCTACAGTTACTATTATGGAGAGCAACTTCATCATAATAATAGACTTCAGTGATGCAATAAACGTCCTGACACATACCCTATGGCATAAACCAAACAAAGCCAACTCTGCCTTCATAGACCTAGCAATTATCTCTTAAGTTCTCATTTGGGAGAGCCCAGCAACAGGTTTAGAGTGGAAAAAGAGGTTGCAGAAAGGAAAAGGCTAACCTGGAAAGAAGAAAATGAGAAGGAGGTAGAAAAGTTAAAGCATGTGGATCTGTTTTCTGAAGGAACTTGTTCACCAGGTTCTGGAGAGTGGATCTGAATGCAAGAAGAGGAGCTCAGAGGGTTCAGAGCAGGGAATCGATACCTCAGCTCAGCACCAAGGTCCCAAAGGAAATTACTTGCATGAGGAGAAGAGAGAAATAGCTCTTTCCCTCAGTAGTGGTATAATCCTGGTCCGTTCTGGCCTGGAGAGGCTGCTCAGCTACTCAAGACTAAAAAGCTGTGATGTTGTGGCTGATGACAACATGCAGTTGCAAAAATCTGCATTTGTTTAATCGCTAAAAATTGAGGCTCAGACTTTCACAAAAAAAATGGGGGTTGGACTAGATGATCTTTCGAGGTCCCTTCCAACCCTATGATTCTATGATTCTATGAAAAAAAAAAAAAAGAAAAAAGCTTAAAACAAGTTACTAGTGAGCTGAGCACATCTTGCCTGGAATATGGAGAGACCTCAATTGAAGAGTCCCACTGGAGTCTTTCTGCCGTCGGGCTGAATTTCCCCTCCCAGTCCCTCTGCCCGCGGCTTGCTCTCTCAGCGGGCTTCCAGGTTTGCCTTTATTGCTCAGCACTGATCAACCCGTTTTGATAAAACGCGGGGCAGGAAGAGGGGAGCGCTGATGCTCTGAGTTTCTGAGAGGCGCGGTGCGACACTCCTCTCCTCCCCGAAGGCAGCCGGCGCCCGGCCCGGCTTCGCGCCCCCCGCCTGGCGGCAGGCGACGGGCCGCGGGCCGCTAGGGGGTGCCGCCCCCTCAGGTTTGGCGCCAGCGGCTGGGGCAGGGGTTTGGCCGGCAAGTGGGGCCGGCAGCCACAGCACCCACCGTGCCCTTCCCGGGGGGGCAGAGGGAGCAAAGCGGGCAGTCCGGCTGAGCCCTTCTCACCGAAGTATTGCTGGAAAAATAGATTTCATAGAATCACAGGGTTGGAAGGGACCTCTGGAGATCATCTAGTCCAACCCCCCTGCCAGAGCAGGGCCACCTTAGAGCAGGTTACACAGGAACACGTCCAGGCGGGTTTGGAATGTCTCCAGAGACGGAGACTCCACCACCTCCCTGGGCAGCTTGTTCCAGTGCTCTGCCACCCTCAAGGGAAAGAAGTTCCTCCTCATGTTTAGGTGGAACTTCCTATGCTCAAGTTTGTGCCCATTACCTCTTGTCCTGTCACTGGGCGCTACCGAAAAGAGCCTGGCCCCATCCTCCTGACACCCACCCTTCAAGTATTTCTAAGCGTTGATTAGGTCCCCCCTAAGACGTCTCTTTTCCAGGCTAAAGAGACCTAATTCCCTTAGTCTGTCTTCAGAGGAGAGGTGCTCCAGTCCCCTCATCATCTTGGTAGCCCTTTGCTGCACCCTCTCCAGCAATTCCTTGTCCCTCTTGAGCTGGGGAGCCCAGAACTGGACACAGTACTCCAGGTGGGGCCTCACCAAGGCAGAGTAGAGGGGGAGGATGACCTCCCTCCACCTGCTGGCCACACTCTTCTGGATGCACCCCAGGATGCCATTGGCCTTCTTGGCCACCAGGGCACATTGCTGGCTCATGGTCATCCTGTTGTCCACCAGGACTCCCAGATGGAGTATTTCTCCCAGTTCTTCGTATTTCTCTTTACATCTTTGAGGTGAGAGGCATCCCCCAGGGAGGCTCACAGCCTTGGGATGGTCACAGCACATGGCCTTCGTCCTGTCTTCTCCTTTTCCACTATGCAACTAGGAAGCAGAACACACCCTCTGTTTTGAAGCAAACTATTTGGTATGTGTAGCCATGCAAAGTCCAAATCAGCCCTGACACGGCCGAGACTACCAAACTCCTACCTACTCACAGTGTGTTCATATATGTCCTCCTCACAATGGAATAACACAGCTCCCTGGCTCCTTGGGAAGATGGGAGGTGTCTTGGGAGGCTTCCTGTTTTATTTCCCGCTATATCCTCCTCTTCACAGGAATGACTGTGCCCTGTATGTGGTACGTGGAGGAAGAATTTGCCCTTGGGCTTCCTCCTTGCCCCTACAGGTTTCCATGTACTTACATTTAAGGAGGGAGCAAACCTAGGACAAAGGAGGAGGTGGTGTCACAGCTGGAGGGACATCCGAGGAGGGTCATCATGAGAGTTCATCCCTGAAACAGGACATGCCCAGCGGGAGGAGGGGGAACATCTCTGACATGCACTGCTCTCCTGAAGAGGCTAAAGGATTAGCCCTTGGATTTGTTTTTCAGATGATCCCATGCTAACAGCTTTGGGTAGATTTAGGCTGACTTCTCCACATCAAGTCCTTTGACCTTTTAATCCTTCTGAAATAACCTATTCCTCCCTCCACCCCCCACCCCACCCCAAACTCCCAATTCCACCAGATTGCCTTTTGTTGTTTTTCTCCTCTGACATGTTTTGAGAGCCTGCATTAGCTTTTCTGGTGGGCTGAGTAATTAGCTGGCAGCTCTGGCTTCTTCCTCCCACTGGGCTGTACCTGGGGCTGTGCTTATTTCAGCGTGCTACTTCATGAGGGTGTTAAACTTGAAATTTGAAGTATTTTTGGGGCTAAATCCAAACTTAGGCTTTTATGATAAATAATAAGGAATACATCTGACTTCTTTTCCCTTAATTTAGGTTCTTCATCTCTCACCGCAGCTGGCAAACTCAGAGGGTTATGCAGTTCTAAAAGAGGAAGAAAAGAAACCTGAAAAAAAGAAAATTACAGCTGGTCACTGAGGCCAGGTATAGCAGTGGTGTGGATGGGCTAGGGAGGAAAAGGAGGAAACTGGAGAGGGCCCTGGGGAGGAGATGGCTGTGGAGGTGATCACATAACTGAGATGAAATATCTTAAGGACCTGGAGTATGGAGGAGATGCAGAACCTCCTAAAATCACTGCAAGTATGGTCATCAAAAGCTGTGTGAGGATGCCTTTTATAGGCCTTGATTCAACTCACATAATTTTGAGGTCCTGTAGGAAGCAACCCAATTAATGGCACATCCATACGGAGTTTCAGTCAGCTTCAGCCAGAAGATGAGCACATGCTGTGTTTTTTTCCCAAAGATGGGTAACCCACCGTCTCCTTGGCTTCCTCTGCCATCAGTGGCTGAAATAAGAGGATCATAAGTGGCTCTTTAAAAGCATTTCACACTGGTGCAGTAGAGGAATAATTAGTCCATAGATACTCTTCTGGGCTTAGGCCTTTATGCAGAGAGATCGATATGCTTCCTTCTGCAGTTCATCTTCAAACTTCTGTGTGGAGGAAATGCAGGGACTGTGCAGAGCGTTGTGTGGTGCCTTGCTTAAATTCTTATAGTTATCTGAGTTCCTTGTGAATTAACAGGATGTCGGTGTATGAAAAAACTTCTACAGCAAATAAATTAAACATGGTAAATATCATCCTGAACACTGTTTTTATTTAAAAAACAAACAAACAAAAAAAAAAAACCAAAACAAACCCTGAAATTTTGGCAAGTCTTTGAAGCTTGTACCTGGAAGTCAAAACCCAAGAAGGGCTGAGCTGCCATGGGGGCATCCTCAGTGGGATCCTGAAGAGGTTTTGTCAACCAGTAGTTGGGAAACCAAAAAAGCATGTGAGATTTTTGGGTCGAGTCCCGTCCCAAAGGGTTATCTCACCTTGCTCACACTCTCCCAGGGTCCAGGTGCTACACTATGTCCCCTTCAAATCGCTTGTACATCCGTTCAAGTCCTTTGTGCATCCTGGTCTGGCCTGGATTTTTTGTTAAGGGAAGGGTGTCAAGCTGCCACACTCCCTTTCCACACACAGGAACAGCTCTGCTGGATCAGACCAAAAGCCTCCAGCATTACCCCAAGGCAGATTCCTAGGAAGCAGCGTAAGAACAGGGAAAGTAATAGCTTGAGACACCCCCATGAGTCTGTGGCTTGAAGGCTTCCTGATCCGGAGGTGGTGGTTTTGAATATAGTGGCCCTCCATGGATCCTTGTTCCACTGAGTTATCTAGTTTTCTGAAAACAGATGAGCTTTAGTGTTCACAACATCTTATTAGCCAATTTCTATGGCTCACTTGTATTTGGTATGAAGAAAATATATCCTTTAGTTAATTTCAAACTTGCTGCCTGGTCATTGCTTTGTGATCCTTTTTTCCTGTCATGGAGGACCCTTGTATACCTCCTTCCTGACACGCAGGGCTTTTTAGTCTCCTATCACAGCCCTGCAGTCATCCCTGCCGTACTGGGACTGGTTTCTTTCTTCTATGCTGGTCTGTCAGAAGTAACATGGTGAAGTCTCCAGAGGCTGTACAGGAAACACAGAAGAGAATATGGCTGTGCAGTTTCTTAACGCAAGCTCTGGCATACACCTGCAATTTGGCCCTGAATCTAACACAAGAGATTTCCTTATGTTACTCCGAAATCTATTTGGTGACATTTGTAACACAGCAATAAACCACTGATCTTTTCTCCCCTGTCCAGAGGGAAAAGAAAATGGGGACCTGAGTGCTAAATCTATTTTTCAGCTTCATCAAGATACTGTTTCTGGTTTGGATGGTTTTTTGAGCTTCGGTTTTAGAGGTGTTCAAATTTACATCCCAAATGTCCATGCTCACCCAGAAATTCAATGAATTCAGGGGAAACAACTGGTCCCTGAACAGCTGTTCATTGGGTTTTGAGTGCTTCAGAGATCTTATTAAAATAATAAATTTCCATAGGAACTGCTACTGCAGCACTTTTCTTTTTTCTTTTTTTTAAGAGGGATGTTATGCAAGGTCCGCTGGATGATATCAGCACATCTGGACAGCTCAGAGACTGGGGAGTTTTGAGGAAAGAGGAGACAAACAGAAAAGCAAACTCAGGGGTTTCTCAGCTAAGGGCAGGTAGTGGCATCCTGGAGAGAGAACTACAAACTCTGCCAGCCCCAGGAGGGCCCTGCCTGGCTCTCTGCTGTCCAAAAAGGTCACTAAATTTGGCAGCCATCACAGACAGCAAATAGCTGCTGATTGCCCCAGTGGGAAGCGCAAGGCCAAGCAAATTTGTTAGCGATTCCAGCACTAAATGCTTACTCCATGGCTACGGTTTGTATTTATGCTCTCGGGGATCTGTGGAGGGAGGGTTTGTTCCCCCTCTTGCCTAAGTAAGAAGTATTGCACAACAGGCAGGTGCTGGATGCTTTGGAGCAACTTCTGCTGGGTCCTGCTGATAGGAAATCCATGGGATACAGCGGGCGGGCGGAGTGGAGCTTGCTGTGGCTGTCGCACCTCGCAGCTACCTTTCAGTGCCTCCAGGTGCAAGAAAAGCTACTTGCTTTTTAGCTTAGATCCGTGTACTCCATACACCTACTAGATCCCCATGAGGTTCACAAGCCCCCGGGACCTGAGCCATGGTGCATGCGTTAGCCCCTCTGGCCTCTGCTTCTGTAAAAGCAGATCTGCTCATTCAAGCAAAGGTTCCTGGAAGGGCTGCAGAGGGAAAATAAAAAACAAATTGCTTTGGCTTAAGCTTCTGCACACATCTTCACGGTATAACTGTTTTTCAATAGAGCCGCCTCTTAAAAACATAATTAGAGGTCAAATATTAATGGGCAATCCATGTCTTCAAATGTAATTAAAAGTACTGATACAAAACTGCCTCTGTCCAGAAAGTTACTGTGCTTGGCTAAACTTTCAGGGGCTGGTCAGTACCCTCAGCCATAGAGTTACTTAAATCATGTCGATTCATAATCCTCTGCAAGAGAAAAATCAATGCTGGAGTGCTTTGCTTGTGTAACAATGTACATTAGTGAGCCTGGAGTGCCTTCGCAATGAGATAACACCAAGCAGTTAAAATATGTAGAGAGAGCCTTCTGAATTCATTATGAATCGATTTTCATCCTTTTAATATTCTTGCTTACAAAGAAACTCCTGTATAACACACTGGCCTTTTTCTCTGCCAGTTCACCTCCTTCTTGGCCTTTGGGCTTGTTTTTTTGGTGCTCTCCCAGCGCAAGCCAGTGGAGGGAATTATAGCAGGAGGAGCCTTTTGATCAGCTCTGCACAGAGTGGTATAAACTCAACATTAAGGTATCCACAGTTGGAGAGAAGAAGAAAGCAGAAGGAAATGGCTAATATCCCTCCCAACGATGACAATAAGAACTTGTCAGTAGGACAGCAACCTGTCCCTTCTTTCTCAGGTGGCTTCAGCTGGCTCTGACTGGGAAAAGGGGAGCTGGCTTCTCCCCTCCCTGTGGGCATGCATGCCTGTTATACTTCCTCCGTGGTTTTCCAGACACCTTTCTGGGGATAAAGTGATTTGACAGGATTTGGTAAAACAAATAATTTCGCTCACAACCTTTCTAAAGATAAGGAGTTTAGGAGCGAATGATGGTGAGTCGTGGTCTCTCTTTAAAGGGTTAGCTGCACAACTTGGGCCTCATCTGTTTGTGCTAGGCTTTCTCAGTCTGTACAATCTCTGGAAAAGACTTTTAGCAGAGGCACAACTTTTTTTTTTTTTTTTTGCCAGTATAACTTATCTCAGCAGAATAACATTTACCTGTAAGTCCATGGTCTCCAGCTTTGTCTGCTCCGGGTAATTTTTCTAGTGTAGCTGCATCATTCACCAGCCATATCTCCTTGCAAAATTTGTTCCTTCACAGCTCCAGCAGGAAAAATATATAACATAGGCTTGATCTCCTGTCCTACTTTTCATAGGCTGCTGTAACCGTACTCTACCTCAGTCCAATTTTCTAATAACCAGGACTTCGGAAGCTTATTCTGCTCAATCTTTTGACAAATCAAGTGTGTGCTGAAAATTAGTACCTGAAGTAGGCATGGCTTGCTTATGTACTATGGGACTGGGTCTTAGTTTGCTTATTTATAGATGATTAAACACAAAAATAGACCAAAGCATTTGAATGCAACAAAATATGTTTTGCATGGGACTAATGAACATCTTTTCATGTGTTACTTTAATAGCAGTAAGTATCTAGGGACTGCAAAAACCATGGGTTCCAGTGGAAAATGTTTCAACAGCAGATGATGAATCCTGCTAAAACAGTTTTTATGCTTAAAATCATAACTAAAATTATTTTGGGCAAAGCTGCTAATATACTGGCAAAGACACTGTCCTTCTCTGAGACTGCCAGATGTTTTACTGTCACTTGAACTGCAACACAGCGTGAAGACTGTATCTGTTATTTGGATAAATAATTTGTTATGTTTTGTTCCATTCTCCCATCTCCCTCTTTACGTCCAGCCGTATCCTCCCTCTCCTTGACCTGGGCTGTCAGCTTGGAAGCTTGGAGCTTTACATTCAGATGGTGGCTGCACAGAAACAGCCCTTGCTCTGAGTGGTGCTGCTGAAAGCCCTACCAAAAGCTCTGCTTCTCCTTAGGAGGTGAACCGCTGCAGAGGCGTGCATCCATCAATGTGCTTTAGTAAGCAACGATGTTAGATAAGGTTTCCAGCTGGAGGGGGAGGAATGCTGCTTTTCTCACCAGAAAATGTCTACCCACCCCAGGGGCTAAGGTCCATTTCTGCTGACATTTTCTAACATACCAGCGCTCTCCCAGGACGCAGGCGGAGGAAGCATCTTGAGGCTTGGGGCTCTCCTACACCCACAGGCAATTCTTGGAAAAGCCCCAAAACCTTGGAAATTATTCATGTGCTCCTCAAAACATGAGGTTTGATCCAGCATCAGTTATTTGCACAGGAAACGATGTTCTTCTCTGCAGTTACAAGTATGTGAAAATTGTTACTCATGCAGACCTGTCCTTTTCTCGGTCAATCTAATGCAGCAGAAGTGATGACAACTTACACAAGCAGTCTTCCTGTTACATGGGATTTTTTTCTAAATAAGATATAGAGATGCATCATTTTGGGCCTCTGTTCTTTGGAAACTGCTCATATACTCCATTCTTAATGAGGAGGCTAGGGAGTTTTCCCCTACCTCTATCTTAATATAAAGAAAATGTTTAAGACAGCCTTTTCCTTTTCAGCAATACATAAAGCACTGTATTTGCAAATTCGTGCCCACATCAGATTATTTTTATCATTACAATTGGTCTCCCTGTGGAATTTGTTAACATGTTGATGGCTATTTTCATCCTTCACGTGACAACAAATCTACTGGGTATCACAGAGCTCAGTTATTATGAGTTTTTTTGATGAAAGACTTAAATTGCATCTGAGAAATACAAATTACAGGGCCTAATGTTCCCCCTGAGATTTTAATTTAATACACAAAAGGAGCCACTCACTCCCTACTGAGGTCATTACACGAAAATATTTTTTCTAGCGAACAGAGTAATTGGGACCACAGGAGCTTGTTTCCCCCACCCCCCTCAAGAAAAAGGATGGGTCAATTTTGGCTGCCTCAGAAGGTTCATAACTTTTGTGGGTGATCATGCCTAGGATGAATTTTGTTGTTGTCTCTATACAGAACAAAGAACTCGTGAGAGCTCCTGTTCGTGCTGCAGTCGTTGCTTGGAGTAGTGGCCTCTCCCTTTGCCATTATGACATGGCACTGGAGGAAACCACTGAGGTCCAGATCCCCATAAGCCCAAGTACCCAAACCACAGTGCCAGCCTCACCTCCCTGCACCACACAACCCCTTGGGAAGGGAAAAAAACCCTCAGAAAATGTAGTGGTCAGTGAGAAAGACCCACTGTCACGGGAGGCTGCCCGTGTTATCGGTCCCCAAAGGGGTTCATGGCCAAGGTAGTTGGCTGCCATCGGACAAAATCATGGAGCCGGTTCCACCCATCTGCTTTTCCACAGTGACTGCTCTGCGGAGATCTGAACTTTAGGGCAGGGCAGTCTAAGGCAGATCCAGCAAAGTCCCCGTACCCTTGTTTTAACTCTGGGATAAACAAACATGTGCTGAGGTCATCGCCAAGTTATGGCAGCGTGGGAGTCAGAGGGATGTCAGCAGGTCAGGTCACGGGGTCAGGGAAGATGATCCCACCGCAGTCCTCGCTACAGTCCCATTAACCTCAGCGACTCAGCTCCTATGCGTGGTTAAAATTTAAACACTTGCGTAAGTGGTTTGCTGAACCCGTGCCAGAAAGATCAGTGACTTACAGGACTGAGCCCATTAATTCTCTCTCTCTGAGAAGTAGAGGGGGGAAGAGACGAGCCAGAAAACTAAAGAGCTTTGGACTGTTTGATCCAATGAGAAGGGCAAATCCCGCAGTCGAGGAACCCTCATGAGCTTTGTAAGAAAAAAAAATAAAGACAAAGAGAGTTCAGGGTTTCTTCCATGCTGCAACTGTGCTCAGGGCTATGGTAACCATAACTTTGCAAAGATGAAGGATATTTTTGCACAGCAGAGCAAGCCAAGACATTATTCATCGTGCCGGTTTGAAGGCACAGATTATGTGTATCACTAGTGTGAAATTCAGCCTCTAACTTCTAACTTGAGAAAAACTTTCCAAATACTCATTTTTTTTTCTCAGTCTCCTATTGAAGAACAAAGCACTCAGGAGAACAGGCAGCTAGGAAGCACGCTCGTTCCCTGCGTGCCACTAAACTTCTTTAACAGAAACAGATGATAACAAGTATACTAAACCCCAGAATAAAAATATGCCTCAAACAAAAGCAATATACTTCCAAAACAAGGCTCTCAACCACACAGGTTTCTCCCAGTGGGGAGAGGCGGCGAGAACAAACAGACGACACTTGTTAGTTGCGTCACTTAACTGCGCGCCTGGAAAGCACTCAGATCTGATGGTGATGACACTGTAAGACCCTATGCAGAACATAAATGCTGCGCTGCAATAAAGGCTTTCACAATGGCATAGATGGAACCATTATTTTCCCCCAGGGTTTTAGGCACTGAATTCTTTCAGGAGCCATTTAATTATTTTGTTTTATTTCTGCTCAATCTGTACAGGAAAGCTTAGTAAAAGGACTGTTCGTTTTGACAAGGTTCCTCAGGGAAACCTCAAGACAAAATAGCAGTAATTTCTTCCCCATATAACTAACCGAGAAAAATAGCAGAGGAAATAAAGGGGTAATAACAGAAAGGGAAGATTATCTTTTAAAAGCAATTGCTTGATACCAATACACAGTGAATGTATTTAATGTCATAAACATAGGTTTACTTAGGGAAGACATGAGGAAATGTCAGAAGCAAAGAGACTCTTGTAGCTAAAATGAAATTAAGACTGGCAAGTGTAAGAGGAGAGGGGAGGGAAAGGGGAAGAGAATCCCATCAGGCATGGTCTCACAGTCCTCATGAAGACTTAATAGTTGGATCCCAGCCGTATGTTTCTCACAGATGTTGGGCTGCCTAATCTGGGGGCTTGACTGCCTTTCTTCCTCCTTAGCAGGAGCCAGTTGAGGCAGAGACCTGTATATATGAATACATGTATATCTCTGGTGTGATTTTGCTTACAGAGAAGAGACAGCTTATAAAGTCCCACTTCCCTAAACCACGCCAGGGCTTTATTTCCTTTGCTCTGAAATGTCCAGGCTTGCTGACCCCCGAGCTCTTTACCCTAGAGGTCCCTCCTTTCTTCCCATCCTCTGGCCACACACCTGGCTCTGATGACACCTTCCTTCTTCCAGGCACAAGGATGTTGGCATTTCAGACCTCGGCCTGCCACCAGTGGTCCTCTCCTCGCAGGCCTGTCCCCATGTCCCAGCTGATAGCCTTGTGTTGCTGCCTGGGGGAACTCGACCAGGGTTCCCGCCAAGCCTGGGAGATCCTACCTTCCACTGGTGAAGAAGAAAGCCCATCAAGCATTTATTAGTATCTTTTCTCACAGTGGATCTTCCCTTAAGCCTCCAGCATCAAGGTGTAACCTATGTTTTTAAACTGGTTAAGAGACTGCAGTGCCCGTGTCTGCAAAACACGGCTCAGCAGTATTTTCTCACCTATGCTTGTTCCGATCCTTCAATAAAGCTTCAAAAACTCACTTACGTTGCTGAATTTTAGTCTTAGCAGCAATGAGTTGTCCCTCTGACTTGATATACACTTGATTTTATGGTTTGCGATTGACTTGGTGACTGTTTCCCAAGTCTCTCAGTGGCACTACTTGTCGTGTGGCAAACACATAAATCATGGTAGGTTTCAAGGCTTGGACTTCAAAATAAAAACTCTCCCTTAGAAAATGTGTTGAAAATAATCAGTTGGGTCCAGCTCTCAGCTGAGGATACTGGTGACAGATTGAGTGCCTTGAGAGCAGTGGTGTCCAACACGTGTGCCTCCAGGTGATATGTCCTTTCCCCTGCCCAGCCAGGCAACCAGCCAGAGACTTAGATCCTAAAAGTAAACTTCAGTCCCATAAATTCATGCGCTCAGAAATTTTAAAGCCATGGGGAGCGTTAGGACACTCCTCTATCTTCTGTTTAATATAGGCCAAAGAGTCTCATTCAGCAAATTCTGCATCTAGCTCAGAACTTCTGATTCAGCCCTGGAGAAAGTTATCCAAATATTGACATAAGACTGAAAGGAATGGGGAACAGCCCATATTAAACTGTTCTCATATTGGCTACATATCCTCATTTGCCTTCTATCTTTGTAACAACGCATGTCTCACTTAAGCTTCCAGATTTTGTTTTTTGCTTCTTCTTTGTTCTTTGCCAGATTGCATAAACCCTTTTCTCCCCACCACCCTAAATCTCTCATTTGGAATATGAGGGATAATTCCTATCTTCCTATAATAGCTTCGTTTTCCAAACTACCAACAGCTACACTTCTCTCTACTCTCCCTTAGGCAGCCTACTATTTTCTTGCAAGAAGCTTATTTATCTTCTATTTCCTACTGGTTGGTTTTACTGTGAGAAGCCCTGGCAAGCTAAAAAAAGAGCATCTTGAAGGAGAGGCAGCTGCTGGTTAGACTGTATGGGAAGTTTTGTGATATAGGTTGTTCCCATAGATAAGCCTGACACAATAGATATGCACGTAGATGCTTAGCTTGAGCACTGAACTTCAGCTGAGGCTCTGGGCCTTGGTCCCACCTGCACTGGTTGCATCTGTGCTCC
Organism: Rhinoptilus africanus; assembly: GCA_013400135.1. Lineage (NCBI taxonomy): Eukaryota > Metazoa > Chordata > Aves > Charadriiformes > Glareolidae > Rhinoptilus > Rhinoptilus africanus. The sequence continues at coordinate 135,921 of VXBO01002540.1, read as the reverse complement.
TGCCCGGCCATGGACCATTTCGACCCTGACCTCAGCCCATGGGCTGATGTCTTGGTTTCAACTTGGACCTGTCTGGCTGCTGTGGACTTGCCCAGAGATCTGGACTCTGGGCTGCCTCCCTGCTCGGGGCTGTGGGACTGCACTTCTTGCTCATCCGTGAAACCCCAACCCCACTGGCCCTGGTGTCGTGCCCACTTTGCTGTCTCTTGCTGTTCCACGGCACAGTTGAAAGAAAAGTCTGTAGAGCAGGAGGCATCTGGTTTTATGTAGAGCATATGTGTGGAGGAACAGAGGGAAACTGTGAGTGCGTTGTGGGCACACTGCTGAGACACTGCCCCTGCTAAAAAACAAAGGAAAAACAAAAAAAGCAATTAACTCTCTAAATAGACACTCTGATCCTTAATTTTTCATCATGAAATAAATGTTTCTTTGCTTTGTTTATCCTAATCGCAATCCTCCATGCAGAATGGTACATGTGCTCTGGTATTCACTGTCTGAAGAGACAAAAAAAAAAAATTAAATTCAGTGCTGTTTGCCATAAGCAACAAGGATTTGAACACAAAGGCAGAGTTTTTCCCTGGCATCTACTTTTACCTTTATGGAGAAATGTATTTTAGAGGGTTACAGAATACACAAACCTTGATTAAAAATGCCTTTTAGTCAACATTTACAATCCAAAGAGGAAGAAAAAGAAGGTGGCAATAAAACTGTTAAAGCAATAGTTGCCAGATTTCTCTTGGGCTGGTTATAGCTTATCCTGTCTGTTGTTGACATTCTGACAGATCTGTTCAAAAGACTAGAGGCACCCCAAAAATCAAGGCCAGGATTTTGCTTTTGCAATTTGCTGTCTTTGAAGAAGAAAAATATAGACTGGAATCACTTAGAGCAAATGCTGATCCTAGAATTATACTGTATTGGCTGGACTAAAAGAGCCGTGTTTGGGCATTCAGGCCTGAGGTCATCCCTATTTGATATTAATTCTCTGCATAGGATTGTTCTCTCTAATAGTTTACACGGCAGAACTGTTTGAGAAAGAGAAAGCAATTATGAACGAGGCATATACTATATAAAAAGGAGCAGAAGAAAAGCCTGGGGCACGATTACCTTTACAACAGGCAGCTGTAGGATCCTACACATAGGCAGCAGCAGTATGAAGCTTCCCTCCTTGTGATGCAGCAGATGTGGCTAGCAAAGACTTGGAGGAAGACTTAGCAACCTGGTCGGTATCAAACAATGCTGGTGATGGTCTTTTGCAGTTGTTCTCACCATCTTCCTTGGCCTCACACTGGGCCAAGGGTGCACAGATTTCTGCTAGACTGAAGAGATACTTGCAGGAGGAAAAAGAGAAACCAAGTGGAGAATGCCTCTCTTATTCAGCCCTCCTTGTCCAAACACTGCATGAGAGAGACCCATTTCAGAAGGATGGGAAAAGGGACAGTGCTAGGAAATGGGAACAAGGAGTAGGAAAAAGCACTCTGTTAGCAGAAGCAGTGCTCTGTGAGCTCTGGCTGAGAAGACGACAGGCAGCAGAGAGTCCTCAAGTAGGATCTGCAATCCTAGACCTGCCTGTCATCGCTTTGCCCAAAATCTTCCCTCAGGCACGGACAATTTAGTTCTCCATGAACCCAAACGGAACTGGATCGAGAGCTGCCTTTGTAGAGCTCAAATCACTAGAATAAGAATGAGAGATCTGACTTGATGTTAATAGCCAATTGATCTAAAACATGAAACTGAGCATAAAGCAAAGAGCTAAAGTCAGGCTGAGCACGAGAAAGACTCGCTGTGTGTTGCGGCAAAATGGCCTTTAAGCCCGGTTTGTATCCGATTTCCAGCCAATCACCATTTTCCCACTGATGGGCATCTGCTCCAGGCTTCTCGCCTTTCCCAGGTGCCCAGCCCATCAACACTGGGGCAATTCCTCACCAGACTGTTCTCACGTCCTACGAGTAACTGCAGACTCCTCTCGCAGACCAGGTGACAACTGTGTCCTCCTTCCCCTCCTCTTTATTCTCCCCCTCCCCTCGCTTCTTTCCTGACATAACTAACTCCCTGTGGTGCTTCTCAAACTGCAAACCTGGTGTCTTCAGAGCCTGAGATTATCCCTAAAAAGACTGGAGGAGAGGAAGCCTGTACAGACGCCTTTAGGCTTGCACAAAACGAAAGGACAGCCTTCTCCTTTTCCTCCTGCTGATTTTTAAAATAGAGCCATCACTTTTCCATATAGTCATCCTGCCTGACTTAATGAGCCATTCTCTTCAATGACTTCACATTAACATGTTTATATATTTGTTTGCCTGGCTGGGTTCTTTACTAAAGTGTGCCTTTGGTTCAGGTGCTCCCAGCAGACCGCTGCTCTGCCAGCCTGCAGGAAGCTCTCCATTCGTTGCAGCTGCGTCCCCAAATTATGCTCTGCGACTGATTGCTTTTGGGGCAATTGCTCAACTGTAATAAGCAGGAACTTAGCATAAATCGGATGTTTTCCTACAGAACCCATTAACACCGTGCCTCGGAGAGGCTGGAATCGGTCTCATTCTTAGCAGTTTTGTTTCTGCAGTTTTAGCTGAAGATCCCAGCAGGAGGATTACTTAAGTGTAGAGGCCGGACTGAGATACCCTGCTAACCTAGGATGTGGCTAGGAAGGCTGGTGTTAAAGATGCAGGGGGCACTGATATATTTAGGGGATGGCCCTAAAAGAAGTGGTGGACTGTAAGCTAAGTTTATACAGTTTTCATTTTAAATAAGGGCTCCTGGCAAGCTAACCCTGTCCTTGCCAGAAAAGGGATGTCCGATCTGGATTACTGACTCTTCAATGAAGCCTGTTTTGAATGTCAGGCTGATTTCTGTGACTGCTGCGAGAAGATGCGCACCTGCAGGGCTTTTCTTCTCTCATTCGCCCCTGTGCTGGGTAAACTTGAGTTTCGACTGAGGCAGCAGCAACAAGTACGCAGGCAGGGAAAGCGAGCCTGTTTACTGTTCCGACATTGTCGAAAGCTTCCTGTGAAATTGGATTAGCAGGTAAATGTTGTGTGACAAAGCTTTATGTTCCAGGTTTTGTAAATGTTCTCAAGGAAAAAAAAAAAAAAATCACTTGTCAAACTCTTTCTGTATCGTTTGGGGACAATTATAGTATCGTCAGATTAATTACAGTGTTTCTACAATGCTCTCCTCTGATTCTACTATTAAAACACAGCAGAAACCAGAGTCTGTTTTGACCTTTATTCAGAGCCTCCTGTTAAAGTGACTTTCACAACAGAACCCAATTTGTCACATTTTATTTGTACTTTAATTTTATTATTAACAGATTAATGAAGCTGGTAATGGGTTTCCCGATGCTCCCTTTGGAAATGTGAACTGTGTCCCTTCCTTACATCAATCTGCTGTCAGCAGATGAAGTGCCTTTGCAAAATGCTATTAACTGTTACTAGAAGCAATTAGTCAAAATAGCAAGTCAGCTTCAAAAGGAGAGACTCCAGATTCCCTCAGTGCGTTAGGAAAAGCGCATTAGTAGGATTTAGTCTTGCCAGCAGACACGAGCTTTAGGCCCTGCAGTAGGTGTCTGGGTTAATGACACGTAGAAATGCAAATGTATCAGACTTTAATTTGCTTGAAGGAGCAATGCCAGATTAAAAAAAAAAAAATCACTTTCCGGTGTCATTAACAGCAAGCTCCATCATGCCAGAAATACCCATGCTCCAGCCTTAAAAATCCATGAGTCAAATCCTGGCCCTCCTGAAGGCAGTAGGAGTCTGCTCCTGACAACACTGAGGCCAGTCTTCGTCTTCATTTTCTGGCCAAAACATTTATTTTAAAAGTATTCTCCCTCACCCTCCAAAGCACCAAAGTCCAACCCTTTCCCAGACAGCTCCCTTTTTTATGCCAGTGCCAGAAAGTCACAAGATAATTCCTAGAGGGACACACACAAACCTAGCTTGAGCTCCATTTCCCCTTGTTTGGCACCATCATTATGCAGACAGCTTACAGTCTGGTCAGTACTCCAGCATGGGCCTGACAAAATTGCATTATTGTACACATACAAAACAAAAAATTTGCTCAGTAAATAGTCCCTAATAGGATGAAGTAAGAATTTGGGCTCTTTCAAGGCACTAGCTGGCACCTGGTTAAAAAGCTATCAGTCCTCAGCTCCCTCACCATTGCCCTGGATGAAGCGACAGCATCGGATGAGGCAAAGGATCAGTTATAATATCCTACATGCCCAGCGGAGTTTCAACCACATGCTCTGGCATGCCTCCCTGGCACCTAAAAACTGTTTTCTGGGTTGGGCAGACCAACAATTGCCCCCTCCTCTTCCTCTCAAATGTTGGAAAACGATGTTACCAGTCGTGAGCGGTGCATTGCTAATTACACGTGCATTGCAGCCATGGGTCCAACTAAAGGCGGAAGGTCACGAAAACAACAGAAATACCATAGATTATGAAAAATGAAAAGATTATCCATTTCTCCTCAGGACTGGACGATGAGGTTTCTGTCTACGCAGAAGGTGAATCTTTTTCATGTTATTTGGCCCTTGTTCCTTCAAACCCAGTCCCACCATCCTCGGACAGCTCTGGTGGCCCTGGTGGCTGCCCCAGCCGGGGACGTTGCAGCGAGGGGCAAACTCTGGTCTGAGTTCACGTGCCTCTCACAACTCTGCCGCATGCTGATGCTCCCCACACTGGGGTTTTTTCTGAGGGCAGAGAACAACTTGGCATCAGACCTTGCTGACATTTTTCCTCAAAGAAAACACAAACAGCTGAACCCCACCTAAGGACCTGGACAAACTATAGTCTGGATAAAAAAACCCACCCTCAATTCTCATTGATTAAGAATATGCAGATCTAATGATTTTGCTGAGTATTTGCAGTGTCTTCCTGCTGGGTATTCCTTCCTCCATTGCCTTCTATTGAGTGTTCATAGTGCATAAGGTTAAAAGTGTTTCTTTTCCCCTCCAAGCACAGAATACAAGAGAAGTGTAGGACTAAAAGCCTGATACAATCCACTGTAAGATGTAAGAGCAGGACATTTTATCTCCCTTTTATATAAGCTTAATGACAGAAAAAGGACAGTCTTTTGGTCCTTCGTTGAGCTAGTTCCACTGACTGGAGGAACAACTTCTTGGAAAACACAATATATTGTTCAAACACTCCCATAAATCCAACTATCTAAACACATTGTCCATTGTCTTGGATCAAACATGGCTCTTACACTTAAACATAAGGATTAAAAAACACCCATTTAAAGGAAAGTTTAAAAATCTATTTTTAAAAAAAGCTCAGAATCTCAAAAGACTAATATTTGTGCAATCTTCAAGATCAAACGCTGCTGAAGTGAAGACTTGTCATGGTTTCAGCTTTAACTGCTTTATCAGATAAAACCTGCATTCAAAGATTGTAAGGCGAGAAGAGACTACTACGATAATCTAGTTTGACCTCATGACCTTAGGTTTTGTCATTTCACAGAATCTTTTCAGTCGTTCATATAGATAAATGGAAAATCAAATAAAACCATCAAGAACACAACAGACTGCATAAACTTGAAAAAAACAGGTCACGTGTTTTCATGTTCCTTTAATTTGTGTGTTTGTAGGCAAGGCTCAATACTTAAATGGATAGTCCCAAGTCCTTCGCTGCGCAGCCAGTGCAGCTCTGATGAAGCTTACGGATGTCATCTTCCATCAGATGAGGATCCAGCCTGAAGAGCTTCCAACTGCAAGGGAGAACTAAATAAGTATGAAAATGCAAATACTTCAAAAGGGTGATTTTGTAGAAGATTCTGGGTAAACTAAACACTTTACAAAGCCTCTCTTTTTTTTTTTCCTCTGCCTACTGTTTCTTTTATTGCTTAGGATTATGTTCACCATGCCAATTTTCAGCAGGACAGGAGGGAGAAACTGGGATGCTTTTCTTTGTGTGTGTCTTTTCTAATCTGTTTGAGCTGTCTGATGTCTTCATATCTAATACATTCTGGATCTTTGATCTGGGTTGGAGGATGTCTCAAGGAGGAACGATGATTCACAGGAAAACAGGATATCCACAGGGGAGCCAGTTACCCAGTCCAGCAGAATTAATCAGCATTAGGTGTGTGAGCTCTTGCTCTGAAACACTGTAAATAAGAAAGAATCACAGATGATTATAGGTATGGGAATAAACAAAGAAAGAGAGAAACACAATTTAAACCTCTCAGTGTCAAAAATGGTTTCTGAACCACCCACTTGATTTGTTGGTGGAACAAAACCCTCCGGTGTCCAGATGAAAACATGACTCCTGTTTTGCAAAGAGGCACTGTTTCAACATTTGCTTCTGTTCTGGCTCCTAGGTTGTTTTTGCAAACCAGGGACACACCTAATGCCGGGTAACAGAGCTGGAATACAGGACGCTGCCTTCCTGTGCCTGGACAATCCAAGAGCCTGGCTGCAGGACGGTGCCTCTCCCTGGCTTGCTCTGCCTCACAGCCTGGTTCCTCTCTTGCTCTTTCTTGTCTTGCATCCTCATTTCTGCCAGTGAGTGCCTGCCACTGGGCTAGGCTACAGCGCCGGAGCTTGGAGCAGCCTCCTGGGCAAGTGGCTTAACTAATGAAGGTGCCCGCTTACCGAGGGAGCTGAGGGGCATCACCTCCCTTGCTACTTGTTCCCCAGCCGATAGAGAGCTGGTACAGCACTAGCACGCTCCAGCCTCCCAGGAGAGGATGGTGACTGTGCCTTTCCTTGCACCCCTCAGGCTGAGTTGCAGAGACTGCCACCGCTGCAGTATCAGTGGCTGAGCGTCTAAGAAGTCGACATTGCCATCTCCTCTTCCTTACACTCACATTTTCAGAAAAAAGCCCTTCTGGTTGCTTTGTATGAAGGACGGGATCTCCCTGCATGCAAAGTCTATGCCCGAGGCATGGAGAGCCTCGCAGAACCAAGCTGCCTTCTTGCTAGGTCCTGTGGTGGGCAGCCAGGAAGGCTGTCCCAGAAGGGCAGCAGCTCAGGTCGGGGAGCTTTTCAGTGTTATCAGGAACAGATTTTTCTATTCAAAATTGATTTGTCAAGAAATTCTGTCAGAAGGTGCCTTTTAATCAAACATTTTGACAGAAAAGACAAATCTTATTGTGCCTTGGTCATAAGGGATAGGAAAGGGGGGGGGGGAAGTCTCAAAATGGTGGCTTTCCACTTAGCCCCCGAAGTTCTGGGTAGAGCCTGTTGATGGTGCCTAACTCCTTTTTTCAAAATCTGCCCCAGCGCGAGGCCCAGAGCGGAGCACAATCCCTACTGGCACACCGTGGCCCTGTGCTCCTGGAGTGTAGGTGGTCCCTCACTGCACGCGCAGGTCCAGCCATCACTCCTGCCTCGCATGGGCATCCCGGGGAACACCACTCTCGAGCACAATGGGACAAGCCCTGGGCTAAGGAGAGGGCTGCGAACTCACTTCCATGGCTGTGCACGGAGCTGAGGAGGTGGGGAACGACTCTTAATGGCCAACGATTTTATTAGAGAGCTGCTGTACATGAGATTCACCTATATCACCTGGGTCAAATAATGTTTTGTTTCTCAGAAGGAGGAATCCTATTTAGGTACCAACACCAAAGCACCTTAGACGTGAATGACCTGCAGCTGGTTTCGATGGAACTTCTAAAGCCCAAGAGGGATGTTGTAACCACGTAACTTAACAAAAAGAGGAAATGCTAGGGGTATTTGACTTTACAAACAGCCTGCAGTTGGCCTGTTTTCAGCACAAATGCCTCACGCGTGGTAATGGATTTCAAATACTCGAAAGAGTACAGCCACAAAACCAAACAGGCCTTAACATTTGACCTTACTGGGGAAAACAAGCCTACTATTACCAAAGAAAACTAAGCATGCCTAGCTAATTAACTCATCTTAGGACAAGTTTTGTTTCCATGACTGAACCGTAGGAATGTAAAGCCTTGCCATCCTTCAGCCAGCATGGTTTCTTTAGATCTCACATGGAATATCTGAAAATCACCATCCACCTCCTAACATTTTGAATATTTTGAGTAGTCTGTCCAGTACAGAGAGAAAATGTGGAGGGACAAACATAACACCAGCAACATCTTTGCCATGAGGGGTTAGTTTTTTGATTCAGCATTTCTGGGATGAAACACGAACATCAAATCAATTAATTATATGCTGTTACATCCTTGTTGCTGTTTGCTCATCCACCCACGAACATTCCACATAAAATTACCTAATGATCAATTTGAGGTATTTTAAAGTAGCTTGTTTTTATCCTAAGCCAGCAGTAGAGTTAGCAATCCAGTGTCTAGACCTAACACAGTGATCTCATCCTCAAAGATGTAAGCCATAAATGGTTTCTAATGTGGTGTAAGTCTCTGGTATTTTATGTATCATTAAAAATGGCCATCTGCAGGTTCCGAGACCCCTTACAAGCTAAGGAAAATTCCTTAAGACATGGAAAGGCAATTCTAGACACATTCTTTTAAGACATTAATAATTTAACATTCACAACTACAGACTGACCACAAGACTGACCATCACCTAAGATGGATGAACACCTATTGTTCCTATTATAAACTGTGAAAGCAAGGTTAAGGACTCCCTGCTATGAGATGTACCTGGTGTCAGAGGATCTTTCAAAACCACCAGAAGCAGCGGCCTGTCAGATAAATCAGCGGAAGGGTATCTATCTTGAGCAAGCACTTTTACTTGTAGATTGTTTGCTTTCCCTGGCTTTTGGCAAGTTACTCAAACTAAACCAGCATTTTTTTTCCGTTTTGATGAAACCATCCCCATGTTAAACATAACTTTGAAAAGCAGTTTACAGGTTTAAACTAAAGTGTTTATAAACCATTAGTGAGGATTATCTTGCAAAAAATGAGGACTTCTGGAATAAGCTTTATAGTGACAAATTCATTTTATATTCTGTTTAACATACATGTCAGTAAACTCAAGGCCTGATAAATCTGTTTATTAAGAACCCATACAGAATGTTTAGCCAAGTGTAAAGCATGGCATGTCTTTGTTTTATGGTATTTATTTGTTTTTTGGGGTGGGCCAGAATGTGTTCAGCCTAAGTACATACGTTGTCTGAAATGAAACGCGTGTGATGTGCATTTGACTTTGCTTGTATGCAAAACACTGCTGTCAGACTTTCTGGCAGGGGACTGGCTGATATGGACCAACTGTGGGCTGCTCTAGCCTCAGAGCATAATTTACGGAGCAAAAGTGCGAACTGCAGCAGTAATCAATGCAGGGCAGGGCATACCTGAACCTAGTAAGTTTATTTCAGCTATGGCCCAGAAGTTGAGAGTCGCATCTGGGGTTGTAATGCTACAGATCAAGAAATCTGAGACCAGCTGCAGTAAAAGTGTCTGTCTCTGGTTTAGGTCTTGTCCTAAGAAGTGACAGGTAGGTCATGCTGTAGTTTATTAAAGCCCACATGGGGAACATAGACACATTTAATAGAGTCCACATTCCAAAACCAATATTGTTATATGGACAGCAGGGGAAAACGACGCCTTCAAAATCAGATACCCACATCATCAGCAAACAGCACGTATTGCAATGAGAAATCAATCGAGATCTGAGTTGAAAGGGAAGAGCTACAGGCTACTTGTCGATTCTTTTTCTAGTGAGGGCTTTTGGCAGATAACAGGGAAGCATCTGCGTGGGTCTCACAGAAGCTGACCATGCCACAGCCTTACTGTAGCTGTATTTGTACTCAGCCTTTAGCTAGCACCTGCTTGCACTCCCTTGACTAGTATAGGTTGTGTGAAGATGCCAGACTCTGCCTGGGTGCACTGAGGAGCAACACTTGCCCTGGCCTTTTAATGTTTAAACAGCTGTGCTGGATTTGCCAGAGGGTGTCTGACGGAGTTGTTAAAAATTGATCCCTGAGTAAACAGGCCTTACTCCAATTCAGTGTGATAATTTACACCATCTGAAGAGCTGCCTAATCTTGCACTGGCAAAATCTCTGAGGTGTTTGCTGTTGACTTGAACAGAAGGATCCTTTGGCAAGGGGAGCGCAATTTCCCCATCACTAATGACTCAGGAGAAGACAATAAAGATACCACACAATTTAAAATAAAAGGAATTAATTCAGAATGAAAGCATAATCGCTAACACAGCGGTCACAGCCTTGTGCCGATGCAGGACACGCATGTATGCTAACACATAGTGCAGATGTTGGTTACATGCATGATTAAAATGAAGCTGCTAGACACTAATGGAGGAGAGGTATGGAGTTTAACCTTCTCTCAGGTCTGGTCACACTCCTCGTTTGGTGTTTTTTCTACCTGTTGCACAAGTTGTAGAAACACCTCAAGAAATATCCACTTGGAAACATGCTCGAGGGAAGGGAAACAGTATCATGTTCAGGACCACAAACATTCGTTTTTTAGAAAAGTGAGATTTCCTCCCAAATCCATTTGAGCAAGGTTAGATATATCTGCAACTAGCCGTTAATGTTTTCATTGTTAGTGGAGATCATGCTTCAAATGCGGCTCATCTGCTTTGCCTGGCGAAGTGTGAAGATTGCTCACTATCAATCAGTACTCATTCTCTCGGTCCTTTCTCTCTATTGTCCTGCTATTAACTTACCAAGTGACACATGTCTTAACATTCCTCTTTATGACATATCTGTTATCTTGTCATTCTTATTCTCCAAGAGACTGCTTCCACCTCTTGACCCTGATGTCTTCAAGACACCTAGAATAGAAAAGATACACAGGTAGTTTGGCGGATTCACCAGGTTGAATTTTCGGTTAAATTTATGACTTCCTCGAATTAATCCTTAGAATATGAGCACACCACAAATTGCTAGTCAAGTAAATATTTAAGATGTGTATACAGTAAATCTCTGGAGTTTCTAAATGGTTATTAAAATCAGGACTTCGGGGCATGTGGAACAGCAATTTCTTACTCCCTGCTTCCTTATAAAACTCAGAGAAATGGTAATACTTGGAATGACATTCAAATTTTTTGAGATAGTTTTACTTTGCTGTAAACCTATTTGATCCAGTTGTCGTTTTTTTTTGTCATGCTGTAGACAAACATGCTCAAATTAATTAGCATAGTTCTAGTTTACTGGTAAGCGTCCATTTTAAAGACGCTAAAACTGATGCAAAATTTCTTGAGTTCATTAACTACAAACCTTCACCTGATTATACTACCAAAAATTTCGGGCTCTCAAAGCATTTGTAATGCAGCAATGATTTGTTGTTTTTTTTTTTAACTTTGGCTGGTTTGGGTAATTTCATGTTTGGTATAAACGATAATGATATAAGACACACTGACATCACTACATGTTTATAAAAAGAACATACAGAAGCACAGTGACATTTTACACAGCAGTTGCACGTAAGACACTCACAAATTTGAAGGCCGATGCTGTGGGGTGCCGAGTACTCTTAACTCTCATTAAATTCAATGTGAGTTGAGAGTGCTTCGTGGTTCAGGTGCTCGGGCCCTCAGCGAGGCTCTGCACAGTAAGGAATTATACCAACATTCATGTCTGAGCTGAGAGTAATTTCTCCTTTCTAGTACGTACGTTCCTAATTGCTGGATTAGTACAATTGGCTGATAATCACAGTAATATAAATGATTTTCTAGTACTGAAGTGCTCATTCTGAAAGTTAATAAAGCTCACTCCACATCGCCTACAGTTTTACAACACACCATAATGGAATAATGTAATGAGTACAATGTGAGTATAGTACAAAAGCCGATGTAAAGTTAAAAATGGATCTAGGATATTGCTGTTCTTGAATACGAGCAGCACAGGGTATGAATTGATTCTCTGAGCTGGGTACAGGAGTTAATCTGTGAACAACGCAGCCCAGCTCACATTCAGGTTCACTCTCGATTTTTTTTCTCCAAGATTTGCTTCCTACCCTTTTCTTCCAGTTGTTTTATATGTGCTCAACCTTGTTATTTCCATAAAGGTGATCATGACTTAAATTTACATCTTCCAGTTTTCTACTGGAATTTGGTTGTTAAAATGGTTTTATAAACTGCTCTAAGAATGTGATGTAAAGACACAGCAGAAAACCAACTCTATTTAAAAATTACAGCTCGAATCCCAGGCCAATTTGAAACTTTCAGAAATGTTTAGCCCTGTAACGTGTAAGACTTATCTCCTGCAGTAGTTGAACACCTTAAAAATTTATTGGTAACTTCAAATTGTTTTCACTATGTGCAAACAGAATTTCATTAAATTTCATTATTCTGGGATCCGTCCATGTCTTGTATGGCCATAATGATGCGTTTGTTGATATAAGGGCACATTAATTGTATGTGTAAGACTTCTAGTCCCTTTTTTCCCCTGCATGAATAAGACAAAGCCACATTTAGGGAGAAACTGGCTTTGTCTACCTGTAAATGAAGATCACATGAAATGCAGTCTCGTAAGTTGTTGATGGTAACTGGTAATGCCAAATCCTCATGACAGCAGTACCATTTTCACCAACTATATGGCGGATTTTGTGATTAAGAACACACAAAGAATTATTCCTTTCTTGCGTAACAACATTTTAATGTCAATAAAAAGTGGTTTTATAGTTCAAGATTACAAATAAAAAAATATTTCATCTTGACCCTTTTGCTATTTTCCCTCAGGGAAGTCTTCAAATGTTAGACAGGAAGTGTTAAAAACATGAGGTGGATGGATGCTCGCTCTACAAAAAGCTGAAGGACTCCCTCCCCACTTTGCCATCACCGGGTGTTTTGAAATGGAAGGTTTTGCTCCAAGTGAGCCTGAAGAGCATCTGCTTTCTCTCGTGGCAGGTGAAACCACGTGGGCATACACCACCACTGGATCCTTTCAAGCTGAACGCAGCTGGAAGGGTACTAAAAGGAAGGAGTCAAGCACCTCTCCGACTACCGGGGCTGCATCAAGAAGGCACAACATAAGCAATGGTAAAGTCAGTAAACAAAATTTTACTGTAATATTTCATAACACAGATACTGTATTTCTCTTTTAAGTGTAAAGCTACCGTCTTACACAAGAAAGATGGACAGACCCTTTTCCAAGACTAATATGGATACAATAAATATGGAGTTTTACATACTAGATCTGTACACAGAAACTTTGTCCCACAGCCATAAAAATTTACATTTAACAGTGCAACATATAATTTAATCCTTTATTTATCTGACATAGGATGTTTACTTACTAAACACAAGCAACTACCTGGTTTTAATATACATATTTTATATATATATATTTTATATATATATATTCAACAATCTGTACAGGTTTCTAAACATAAAACTCCAAAAAGGCACAATCGTCTATACAACATGTACAAAAATGGCTGGAGCTGACAAGAAACAACAATTATTGGTCAAGAGTTCATGATTGCACGAAGATTAGTAATGGGTTTGTGTCAGAAAAATGTGCTTTAAGGAAAGGGAGGTTTGCAAAGAAACCTGTAAGTNCGAATTAATCCTTAGAATATGAGCACACCACAAATTGCTAGTCAAGTAAATATTTAAGATGTGTATACAGTAAATCTCTGGAGTTTCTAAATGGTTATTAAAATCAGGACTTCGGGGCATGTGGAACAGCAATTTCTTACTCCCTGCTTCCTTATAAAACTCAGAGAAATGGTAATACTTGGAATGACATTCAAATTTTTTGAGATAGTTTTACTTTGCTGTAAACCTATTTGATCCAGTTGTCGTTTTTTTTTGTCATGCTGTAGACAAACATGCTCAAATTAATTAGCATAGTTCTAGTTTACTGGTAAGCGTCCATTTTAAAGACGCTAAAACTGATGCAAAATTTCTTGAGTTCATTAACTACAAACCTTCACCTGATTATACTACCAAAAATTTCGGGCTCTCAAAGCATTTGTAATGCAGCAATGATTTGTTGTTTTTTTTTTTAACTTTGGCTGGTTTGGGTAATTTCATGTTTGGTATAAACGATAATGATATAAGACACACTGACATCACTACATGTTTATAAAAAGAACATACAGAAGCACAGTGACATTTTACACAGCAGTTGCACGTAAGACACTCACAAATTTGAAGGCCGATGCTGTGGGGTGCCGAGTACTCTTAACTCTCATTAAATTCAATGTGAGTTGAGAGTGCTTCGTGGTTCAGGTGCTCGGGCCCTCAGCGAGGCTCTGCACAGTAAGGAATTATACCAACATTCATGTCTGAGCTGAGAGTAATTTCTCCTTTCTAGTACGTACGTTCCTAATTGCTGGATTAGTACAATTGGCTGATAATCACAGTAATATAAATGATTTTCTAGTACTGAAGTGCTCATTCTGAAAGTTAATAAAGCTCACTCCACATCGCCTACAGTTTTACAACACACCATAATGGAATAATGTAATGAGTACAATGTGAGTATAGTACAAAAGCCGATGTAAAGTTAAAAATGGATCTAGGATATTGCTGTTCTTGAATACGAGCAGCACAGGGTATGAATTGATTCTCTGAGCTGGGTACAGGAGTTAATCTGTGAACAACGCAGCCCAGCTCACATTCAGGTTCACTCTCGATTTTTTTTCTCCAAGATTTGCTTCCTACCCTTTTCTTCCAGTTGTTTTATATGTGCTCAACCTTGTTATTTCCATAAAGGTGATCATGACTTAAATTTACATCTTCCAGTTTTCTACTGGAATTTGGTTGTTAAAATGGTTTTATAAACTGCTCTAAGAATGTGATGTAAAGACACAGCAGAAAACCAACTCTATTTAAAAATTACAGCACGAATCCCAGGCCAATTTGAACCTTTCAGAAATGTTTAGCCCTGTAACGTGTAAGACTTATCTCCTGCAGTAGTTGAACACCTTAAAAATTTATTGGTAACTTCAAATTGTTTTCACTATGTGCAAACAGAATTTCATTAAATTTCATTATTCTGGGATCCGTCCATGTCTTGTATGGCCATAATGATGCGTTTGTTGATATAAGGGCACATTAATTGTATGTGTAAGACTTCTAGTCCCTTTTTTCCCCTGCATGAATAAGACAAAGCCACATTTAGGGAGAAACTGGCTTTGTCTACCTGTAAATGAAGATCACATGAAATGCAGTCTCGTAAGTTGTTGATGGTAACTGGTAATGCCAAATCCTCATGACAGCAGTACCATTTTCACCAACTATATGGCGGATTTTGTGATTAAGAACACACAAAGAATTATTCCTTTCTTGCGTAACAACATTTTAATGTCAATAAAAAGTGGTTTTATAGTTCAAGATTACAAATAAAAAAATATTTCATCTTGACCCTTTTGCTATTTTCCCTCAGGGAAGTCTTCAAATGTTAGACAGGAAGTGTTAAAAACACGAGGTGGATGGATGCTCGCTCTACAAAAAGCTGAAGGACTCCCTCCCCACTTTGCCATCACCGGGTGTTTTGAAATGGAAGGTTTTGCTCCAAGTGAGCCTGAAGAGCATCTGCTTTCTCTCGTGGCAGGTGAAACCACGTGGGCATACACCACCACTGGATCCTTTCAAGCTGAACGCAGCTGGAAGGGTACTAAAAGGAAGGAGTCAAGCACCTCTCCGACTACCGGGGCTGCATCAAGAAGGCACAACATAAGCAATGGTAAAGTCAGTAAACAAAATTTTACTGTAATATTTCATAACACAGATACTGTATTTCTCTTTTAAGTGTAAAGCTACCGTCTTACACAAGAAAGATGGACAGACCCTTTTCCAAGACTAATATGGATACAATAAATATGGAGTTTTACATACTAGATCTGTACACAGAAACTTTGTCCCACAGCCATAAAAATTTACATTTAACAGTGCAACATATAATTTAATCCTTTATTTATCTGACATAGGATGTTTACTTACTAAACACAAGCAACTACCTGGTTTTAATATACATATTTTATATATATATATTTTATATATATATATTCAACAATCTGTACAGGTTTCTAAACATAAAACTCCAAAAAGGCACAATCGTCTATACAACATGTACAAAAATGGCTGGAGCTGACAAGAAACAACAATTATTGGTCAAGAGTTCATGATTGCACGAAGATTAGTAATGGGTTTGTGTCAGAAAAATGTGCTTTAAGGAAAGGGAGGTTTGCAAAGAAACCTGTAAGTGTTATAAAAAAAAAACAAAACCCAAAAAAACAACCCCCAAAAATAAAAACACAATGAAAAACAAAAACTAGGTTGCTATTACAAGTCTATCCTCATCGTCACTGCTGCCATCGCTAAACTGCACTGTGTTTTGCCGCCGGGGCAAGGCGGCTGGCCTGTGTACCTGTCTGTCCGGGGAGACAGTTCGGTGGACCGGGGAGGACTTGGTTAATGCCTCGGGATTCGCCTTGGCACGGGCCTCTGCCGGGGCAGCCCTCTTCACTGGGAGGGAAGGGATGTCGCGCTTTGGCTTGGCAGGGTTCGCCGGGTCAGTCTTTTCGGGATCCGCTTTCCCCGGGCCGTCGGTCAGTGGCGGGCCAGGCTCGGGATGGCTCTTCCCACCGTACCGCTGAGGAGGAGGAGGAGGAGGAGGAGAAGGAGCCCTGCCAGCCTGGCTGACCTCAGCGGTGGGGAAGCCAACGGGTGCCGGCTCCAGCTGGGCCTCGGTGCCTGAGGAGACGGGCACCTCCGAGGCTCCTTGTCCCTCTGCGGCCAGGGGGCTGACGGAGGGGATGAGGGTGGGCAGGGCGATGTTCAGTATCTGCAAGCCGGGAATGTGAGCCTGTGGGCTGGGGCTGCCCTGCGGGGCCGCGCCGGCCGCCAAAACCTGGAGGCCCACGGCGTTGAGGGTAATTCCCGGAGGCCGCATCTGCGGGGCGATGTTTGTGTTCGCCAGGCCCAAGATGTTCACCGTCTCCATGCCCAGCGGCGGCAGAGGCTGCAGGTTGGGCGCCCCGAGGCCCTGGATGCCCGGCACGCTCACCTGGCCGATGGGAATGCAGGGCACGACGCTGTTCACCTCGGCGATTCCCATGGGATTGGGGGCGGCGGCGGTGCCGGCAGCCGGGCCGCCCGTCTCGCCCAGGGCGCTGGTAGTTCTGTGGATGACGCTCACGGCAGGGATAGTGAGCTGCACCGGCCCCGCCTGGATGGGAACGAAGGTGGAGTAGGTGGCCAGTCCGGCGGGGACCACCTGAATCCCCCCGAGGGGTGCTGCCGTGCCGTAGGGTGCCTTGGCTTGCCGCTGGGAGTGGAGGGGGAGGTGGCTGAAGAGGTGAGTCTGGGGAGGCCTCAGCTCGGCGGGCTGCTGCGGGCACCCGGCCAGCCTCTCCTCTGGGATTTCGGCGTAGGGGGACGGCGCTGTCGTCGGCACGCTGCGGTCCGCCGGCGAGGAGGGGGAGCTGGTGGAGGGTGTGCTCTGGGAGAGAACAACACAGGCCTGTTAGCGCGGCGGCCGCCGCTACCCTCGGGTGCAATGAAAACGCAAGGTAGCTGGGAGTGCTTCCCACACCGCCTTTTAAGAAAAAACAACATCAAACTGGTTCACAGTATATACTGCCCAGCTCGAACAATGAACTAATTTCCTTCCTTTCTTTTTCCAACTCCTTCCTTGCCCACTAATTGAATTTTCCTCTCCTAATTATCCTGGCTAATTTGTCTTGAACACTAGTACTCGAAAACATTGCTGAATATCCTTTGTATGTGTTTTCTACGGAGAGAGAAGGCTTTGGAGAACTGTTTTCTGTGGAAATCACCTCAGGCAAGAAGGTTAAATAAGCATAAGATGGCATTTTTCATGCACTGGGTTCCTCTCCTGGAGCCATTACAGCCTCTGGCAGGCAGAGGCAGCATCACGGCACGTTTTTCTGTAGGTGCTGCTTATGTGGAAGATGGGCAGTAAGCAATCAGAAGAGATGGATGACAACTGCAGCGCCCACAGAAGCGGAGGTGATGGGCGGATACTGGAGTGAGACGTGGGACCCACATTCCACTGCTGCCTCAGCTCGCTGTGATTTGGTGCTCAAACCTGGAACTGACAATCGTATTTATATGCTCCCTTTTCTTCTCATATAGCCTGTGTTACTGACCAAGGCTGGCATCTCCTTTCACAAAAACTCCTAAAATGAGAAGTCTTAAACTGCAATTTCAATCTCACGGTATCTTTTAGTTTTAGGCATATTCATAACACATAAAGAGTGCTGCAACCTTATTTAGTTTATATAGTCCTAAATGGTAATTCTGTGGTTTTGACCAAACTCTCAAGAAATCTCTAGAGGAGGCACAAAACCAAAACCCAAACAGAAATGCTTTGTAAAACTGCTGGTAGGAAGCGTATTGCTTGAAAGAGAATATGATTTACTGACTGTGCAGTGCTGACCAGTCTAAATGGGAAGACGGGTGCTGAGAATGAAGACAAAATCTTTCTCAGAATTAAGTCCTGTCTGACACCGCACATGAAATCCTGATAAACCGGTATGGATGCTTTCGAAGGAACATACAGCCTTCCTGAGCTGTCTTGACCCCTTGTCTCGATTGCAAGAAGTGGAATCCGCAGCCATTCACAATAGGAACAGAATGTAGATTAACCATCAGGCACACGGTTGTCACTTCTTTTGGTCTGGGAAAGGAGGGGGTAGTCTGGAAAGGCATTACTGCCTTGTGTAACTTTCATGCCTTTTTAAAAAACATATCAATGTAGACAAATATTAGAGCTATATTAATCAAGACCTTTCAACCTTTTTAATCGTGTGAATATTTTCTTCAGGCTTCAGTGTCTCTGTTCGATGAAGGAGTATGTCAAATGACTTTCTGGTATCTATGGGCAACAACTGAAACCCCAAATCCAAATACTAAGATCCTACCCCTTTTGTGGCAGGTATATACGGTCATCAGAGACCACTACATTTTATCAACTGTCATACTACAAAATCGCACCAATTTACATTTGCTATATAGACTCACAGTTCTTACAAGCAGGAATTACCTTAGTCAAACAATGAAATGCAGCAATAATTTTTACCATTTCTCCTTGCCAATAGTTCACTATCTCAAATTTTGTAAAAAATACAGATTGCAGTACACATTTTCAAAGAAAAAACAAGCCAATAAGTACTTAAACTAGAATGAATTCTTTACTTGCTGTTTATGCTTTTGAGAATTTCCTGCTGCTTATTTTTCTATAACTGTATGCATATACTTTTTGTAAATATTGCATTCGTCACAGAGAAGACAGTAATTACTCCTTTATTTAAACTACGTTTTGCATCACATTTTTCTGAGCATTACTGTGGAAAGCTCTAATGCCTTTACAGTCTGCAGTAAGAATTCAAAACTTTCAAGAGATATCCTTAGGGTCAATCATGTATGTGACTTGTATCGTCCCCATTACAGTCCATTAAAATATTGCTGAATTGTAAAAGGCTTAAGACCTGCCAGTTCCCCTCTGTGATTTCCTCAGCAGAGTTTTAAAGACAACGGTTGTCAAAATTATTGAATGCTCCTGCAGCCTTCCATGCAGATTGACCTCATCTTTCTGCATGCTCTGAAGAGCCACGTGTCTAGAATAGACATGGCCAAAATTGATCCTTTTCCGATCAAAATGTTCTTTCAGGTTGGAGAAAAAAAGAGAGCACTGGGAACTCAGGTCAGTTCTGCGCTCATCTCTCCTTTTGTTACTGCGCAAGGGCAATCTCCTAGTTTCCTTGAACATCTGGTGCTCTTTCTAATTCTACTACCAAGCGTATTTGGAGGAGAGATAAGCAATTGCACAATTTTGTTACAGTGATAAAGCAAAAACCTTTGGGACTAGATTAATTTCCCTGGGGAATTACCAACAATTCTATCATCATATTTCAGAGTAAAATAGCTTCTGAATCCTATCACTTTCCTCTGAAAACTTCATAACCACCACCATATGTTCATTCTACCTACCTCTTATATCCCTTCTTATTTGAAATACAATCTACGAGCTCCAAACTTCAGCTGAAACGATCATACTACAATTAATCCTTTCAGGGAGACTACAATCAAAACTATGAATTTGACAAACAGTGTTCCTACATCACTGTTGTTTCTAGAGTCCTACACATCTGTGCTTCGTTTACTTTCAACTCTCTTAATGACTCATCAGCCAACAACTCTAAGAATGAAGGGAAGGGCAAACATTTTGATCTTCGAAAAATCTCCAAAAAGATCTTTAAAAGGAGGATTTAAAATCCCGCTCTCTCCCCCCCGAGTCAGACAGTCCTACCTTTGTAAGAGCTGCAGTTGATTGTAAGGAGTGGCCCAAGGCTGCTTCTGGATCGGGGTAATCCACAGACATCTGGCGACCTGGAGACGTAGGAGCCACTTCCTCAGCACTGTGGGGATCCGCTCCTCCCTCCTGGGCTTTATCCTCGTGTGCTTCCTGATGGGTGAATTCTGCTGGTGACCTGGAGGTCCTGCTAACTGACTGCACTGCGCTAAGGACCGTCATCTTTGTCAGCAGTGCTTTGGGCAGACCATCCATAGAGTCCGTGTGAACCCCAGCAAAACAGTCTGGAAGCCTGATGTCTTCATCAGCACTGGGGGTGTCCTGCAGGCCATGTCGAGAGGGGTGATGCTGAGGGCTGGCCGTCACCGAGGGGGTTGTGGAGAGGACTGACTCAGCCTGACTGTCTTCATCATCATCTTCATTGTCATTTTCATCTTCATCCGCACCATCAGACTCCTCCACATCATATCCTGACCGGTCATAGCCAAATCTTTGCTTCTCACCTGCAAAAGTGGGAATTAGAAGGTAAGCCAATGGAGGTCCTGGACTGATTGGGAGAGGAGGTGGGAGGGAGGAATTAGAAACACCAAAAACACACATCATGTGCATTTTTCAGTCACATTTGATCGCATCAAAGGAAGAGGGAAGATTTTAATTTTTGGTTTTATTTTCCAGGGTACACACTTAATTATACAGCTACATAATCTTTCACCTTCTGATTCCAGGTTGTTTTTAACCTTCCGGATTTGGCTGTTTTCTTTTAAGCCATTTATAACCATTTGCTCAAAGTCACTCTTCACTCTTTCGCTTGGGGAGAAGTGAGCAGATTCCTGGTTCATTAAGTTCCCAGTGACGACATACAAAGCTGGCCTGCCAACCTGAGCGGTGGGATATTCTCTAGCTGGTTCTGACTCATAAGTGGGTGTCCTTGTACCTAATATGAATCACTGCTGCAAAGGTTTTTGAAGGATGCAAACAGAAAGACTGGAGGCTGTTAGTCAAGAATCTGTCTCGTTAACAGGCAAAAGAGACCAAAATTAGACTTTACCAGATTTCTTCACTTTGCTAATGTTTCGAAAGGTGTCCTAGGAGGCAAGAAAGCTCTAATCCTATCAAAACTCACCTATGCATGAAACTTTGCTCACATGAAGAAGCCCTCCTGACTTCCAAGTCTTAAAGCCAAGCTGCTGTCTAGTGGTAAATTTCTCTACAAAACACAGCTCTACTGCAGCTTTTCACCTTCTTTTATATCATAACTTGGAAAGAAAGCATCGTCTTTAGTAAAGAGACAGAAAATCCCATCTGCTGTATCTGATTCCAAGCCAGACTGTCTGGGATCATATTTTGTAAAAGACAAAATGCTTTGAATGCACTAATATTTTATATTTGATTAAAGGTCTGTCTGCTGAGCTGTCCAAAAAAAATATCACCATAAAAATCATTTGGCTCTGCAAAAGCAATAATGGCTGCTTAGTTAAAATCTCAGAGATCCTGTTGTAAGGAAATCTACACAGCAACTTACCATCAAACTGAATGATTCTGAAAAAAAAATCAGACCCTTAAAAGAATTTGAATGTATTATCAATACCTCAGGCTGCTACATTACCAAAACCAAAATAAGCATCTCAAACTCCAGGTGAAGTAAATGGGTTTAATTGAGCTACCTCTCAATAAGTTACTCACCATTATAAGCCTTTATGGTTTCAAATGAGCAATGCAATTAGGAACGAGACTAATAGCTTCTTTGAAAAAATCCCTCTATAATGATTCTGCCCCTCTGTCCCTGCACAGTAATTTGTACATTAACTAAATATGGAAACTATACATTTTCTACGTTTATTACAGCAGGCCTGAAACTGAAATGTTATTAAAAGTACCCCAAATCCTCCAGGTCATTGGAACGATGCTAAAAAAAATATTTTTTAGAATTTTCAATAGTCTTCATTTATAATTCTCAACTACAGAAAAAACTGTTCAAAAAAGAAAATACATTTTAGTGTTAAAATTAATTTGGTATGGTCCCTTCCAAAAATATGGCAAGTAGGATTATTGAAAATATTATTAACAAAACCACATGGAGCAATTAAACATTTTTTTTCTCTACACTTCTGTCATTTCTCCTCTTCACACAGTGTTTCTTCATTATTAATTTGCGAAGCAAACACGTCTAAAATGTTAGAACTTCTACATAGGTTTGATTTCTGAATGGAAATAATTTCCCTCAGTGCCTCTTTAACAGATCTCAAAGACTTCTCTATGCATAACATCGAAACGGTGACCCATATATTTCCTGCAACTCAATAATGTATGGGGCACTGCAAAGTCTTGGATTTTGGTCTGGATTCCCTCTTAACTTTGGTGTCTTTACCAACATCACATAACTATTCTCTGGCAAATCCTACTGTCTCTTTTCTTTTTTTCTCTCTCTCTCCACATGAATCACATTTTCTGTGAAAGCTGATGTCAATCATCAATGACTGTCTCCACTGGCAAGAGAAATTACCTGAAGTGATTAGACTGACTTGTCATGTTTGTAAAGCAAGGAAAACACGCTTAAACAATGCCCTGATTTATAATATGAAACTATCTTTTTTTCAAATAAATTTAAAAACTCTACAGGATTTACTGGCAAATGCTGCTTATCTAGCAATCTGCATATGCCTTGGCTTTCTAGAATAAAACCATGGAAAGGGAAAGGGGAACCGTGTGTGGGATACAGATTCCTTACATGCAGGACTCCGTGGGATATCATTTCCCTCTATTGTTTCCCTGTTTACCTCCACCCTTTGTGTATTTGCCAGCTTCTATTTAAGTGTGGTTACCTGGAGCCAGAGCCTGCAGCGTAGGCGAGGTGACAGCGATGAATGTGGTTCCCTGACTCCCACACCGCTTCGAAACATCAGATTAAAAAAAAACCCAACCCTTTCCTGACTCGCTTGCTCTGGCAACGCACAAAGGAACGCTCCGCTCTGGCTTTTTTACCTGTGTGCATGTTTGCTGAAACAACAGATGCCCAAGCTTTTGTAATTAGTGTTCCGCTTAAGCACTGCTGTAAATCAGTGGAGTTGCAAGAGAACCCGATGCTGGAGTTTCAAGTGGTGGAAGACCCGGGCAGGTTACGGGTCTTCTCCGAATGAGACATTGAGCTGAGGCTGTGGACACACCTTGTGGTGAAAGACTCTCTTTCAAGCGCTGTCTCCTTAACCAACTAATATTGGCCCCCATCCATTTTTGTAACGGTACGCTGCCTACTAAAGTTGCCTTGCAGTTTTAATTGGGGAAAAATTAATNTTTTTTTTTTTAAAAAAAAAGAAAAGAGGAAAAAAGTTTCACACTATTAAGTGAAGGCTGTTCTGCTTTATGAAAGCTACTGCTCTTTCAAATTTGTAACTTTCACCATTTTACAAGACTGCCTCATTCTTTTATAGAGAGTGTTTTTGCAAGAGTAGGGAATGTCTCTCATCCTCTGTCAACTGTTGCAATCTTTTCTTTTAAACCCTTAGCAAGATGTATTTCCTCTTCCTGGACTTCACAGGAGAAAGGGGACCTTCTGGCTAACGACATGAGCTCTGCAAAAATTAGGAACAGCTGGAAATAAAGGTATAATAGATGTGTGGACAGGAGTTTTGATTGGAGATTTTGCTCACATGCCAGCTATAATCATATTTAATAAAATTGAGTTTTTAATCCTAGGTATTGAAGTAAGTGTATACAAATCATGGGCAAGAATCATCTTAGTCCTTCATTTATTTTGTTGCCAGTCCTCAGTTCGCTCCTCAGCTCTGTATTGTGTCTGTGGTGTTGATGAGCTTGTTGGCTGAGGTTTTGCTATACTGACATTCTACCTCAAAGCAGGGAAAGAAAGAGCTTCAAGTTCTTTAGTGCAATAGCATTAGCTAGACTTATCAGCATCCTAATATGTCCATTAGCGAGTGAAGTGCCTGGGGCTTTTAAGTCCACAAACTGCTTTTTCCAGTTGTGATGCTATGAATTAACTGAAATAGGTAACTGAAATAGGTCTCTCTATGTACTTTATTTTAAAAGCTTTTTTCCACAGGAATCCTTACTGTACATGATTTTAACAACGGTTACCTAATTATCATCATACTGCAAAGTACTGTGGCCTTTTGACTTTCATTCCTAAGGGTATGGAAAATAATAAAATAAAACTAACCAAAAAAGTAAGAGTAACATCTGCTTCTTTGAAGATATTATTTACACCTAAGCTTTCCCGGGTAACCTGTACATTGTAATACAACACTAGCATTAGCAAGGTTCTTCAGAATCTCAACTTACGACTTTTAATTGTGATATTATCACATTAGTCCATCACATGACCTGACTTATCAGACGCCGCTACAGACTTAGCAATTTCTGCACCACATCCAGTGGTCAAGTTCAACGGCTTATACCTTAATCATATTTGCTTATAACTGAATCATAGTTCGGTAGATTTTCACATAAGGAGCAAAACGTTAATTTTCATTCTTTCATTGTCAGGAAGACAAGAAAAAACTGAAAATATAAGTCCAGACTGCTGAAGTTTTATACGTTCCTACGCAAACGGACAGTTACATAGATAACAATGGGTATCGCTATTAGCTCTTATACAGGTTAAAGACATAGCTTACAAAGTATCTATTGGTCTGTTCACTACTTATTCACATTTAAATTTTAATTTACTAAATTTATTGGGTTTTAGCACCCGAGTAATTCAAAGCAGTGTTTATCACCTCAAATTGTGGAAGCATCTTTAGTTATGGATTACTATCTACATAAAAGCATTCAATAATAAAGGGTCTGTTCCATATTATTTACTCCATCAAACTCAAGGAAAAAAACCAACCATACTACAACAACAAAGGCAGAAATATTTTTTTAGTCAGTCATCATGTTATCATAAACTTGAAAGTAATCAAGTCATCAACGCATCTGTTTTCTCATCAATTACAAATTTAGACTTGCCTTTTTTACCTGTTGGATTAGTCTTGCGATAGACCATTCCACAACCATTTAAAGAGATTTTTTAAAGTAAGGATAAACATAGTACTGTGAAACATCACTAGCATCTATACCCAAACTTGCTGTCTCCTTGTCTTTCTAAGTCTGCTCATAGGCTTTACTCGACTGATTTCAGTCACGCTTCAGCTACTGTCCACTGCTCATCACCATCAAACAGGACTCACAGTGACATCTACTGGGTTAAATTCAGACTGGTAATAGCCAGCGCTCCTCAGAAATGAGAAAAAACAACTCTGGGCTTTTAACTTTCATTCCTGAGAGCATGGAAAGCAACAAAATAAAACTAACAAAAAAAGTAAGAGTAACCTCTGCTTCTTTGAAGAGATTTTTTACACCTAAGCCTTCCTGGATAACCTGTACTTCGTAAAATCAACCCTAGCATCAGCAACTCTATTCCCAGGCTATAGGTATAGGGCTCCAGCATGCTTAATGTACATCTAGTTGAAGATCAGACAGTGGCAGCAAAAAAAAAAGAATTAAAAAATATTTTGCAGAAGTTATGCAGAACCAGTCTTCCATTCTGTTTGCAAATGGAGGATATTATTGCAAGGATTTTCATTTATTTTCACTCCAAAAATGTAGGTGCAGTGAAAACACATACAGACTGAGTCATGATTAAGCTAATGAAGAGCCATGGAAACTCACTTAAGATCTACTATAAGGTAATATATATTTAATTAACTTCAAACCATTGTATCTTCAGAAGGGTTTATTTAATACTAGAGAAAATTAAAGTGGTTTTTTTTATATATGTGTGCAAATATATATATATATGAATCCGTATCTGAAACTTACAATTAGGTCTTTTCACTGGTAAAGTAATGAATATTTTTGGATAAAATTTCTCTGCAGAGACCATTTAAATAAGTCCTGCCCATCTACTGATTTTGTTATTAAATATCTTGTGCATATTTACTCAAGCATACCATACCATTCATATATTAGCTTACATATGAAATATTACTGGTTTAAAGTTCATAACTGTTCTAATTTGAAGACAAATTATTGTTGTTTTTAAGACTGCATAGCAAAACGTTGGGTCAACATGGCCAAGGAGGATATCCCCAGTTGCAGTCTGTCACACTAAACAGTTCACCTCATCTGACAATTTAATTCAGATATTAACATTCCTTACATTGTAACCCTGTATTTTGGTGACAAGAACATTCCACAGAGCAGAAGATGAAAGATAAATGGATGAGGGAATGGTTTTGAATACAAAAAGCAAGGCTAGAAAGTATTTACTAATACCCAAATGATGACAAGTACAAATACAAAGAATGCTATGTTAAAAGCTCTGATCACATGTAGTCTCAGCTAGAGAGCATCTCTTTCTTTTTTTCCTAGACGCTACAGCACAACAAAATTTTGGCTTCTCAGATTACTGAAAAACCAGGCTCCATATGTGTGTGTGTCCGTCCATGCCTGCGTTCAGGACTGTCCACAATTCTGCACTCCTTATTCAATTCATGTGTACTATTAATCTGTACTGCTCTCAGGTCAATGCTGACTTCTCATATGAATCTAAAAAATTATATATCCAAATAATTGTGTTTCCCTATGCTTTAAAAAAACTACATAGAAACAGAACCAGAAAATTCCTTAGTAAATAAAAGATTGGTGGCTGTTAAGTTTCTGGCTAATGCTCCACTTCAAAGGGTGGTGGAAGACATACAGCTTAGTTACTTTAAGCAAAGGTGTAGATGTTTTTATTGCCGTAGAATAATCAGTATTCCAAGCGTTCGGATAACAAATTAGTTAGAGACTGACAGACAGTCATTCTCTGGATCAGGAAACAGGTCAACCTCACACGGCCTACGGGAAGAAGAAAATTTCTTTCTGAGGTCATAATTACTTCTTATCAGATTTTCTGCACCTTCCTCTACATCACTTCACATTGCCTTCCAGCTGAGGAAAGAGATGGGACTGGGCAGACCACTCTCTAAGAAAGAGGTCATTTTTAACCACCACACGACTCCTGGAGTGAAAAATGTATGTGTTTAAAGACGCTGTTTTTTAAAGCCCGGAAAGGAAACCCGCCACAACCGCATGCCAGAGGGAGGAGGGACGAAAGGGACGAAGATGTAACGCCACGAGTGCAGCTCAATACCCAAAGCCCATCACGTTTTCCTTCGTGGGTGACATACTGCTGGGCAGAGCTGTCCCTAGAGGTGCTGCCCCACACTTCAGCTCTGCTGCGCTGCCCTGGGGAAAGGGCAGCCAAAGAGGTGGTCGAAGCTGCTTAGTTTACTGGGACTGCCTAGACTCCTCAAAAAAATAAATACATTCAATCAACATTCAAATGTAGCCAAAAAATTAGCACGTACAGGATCTCAGAGAGGGCAGCAGAACCACCTACGTTTCAAAAGCCATGAATGCAAATACTTCACACCTTTTTTTTTTTACCCCTCCTGACTCTTTGCCTTAAAAATGGGCCAAGAAGCAAGTTTCTGAATTATCATGAGAAATACTTTCAAGTGTAACTAGGTGAGCCGAGAGACGAAATCGCGTTTTTAAAGTGTACAGTTACTCATTGAATTTACATAGATAATTGTAAATGCACTGTGTTAGGCAGCAACTGGAGAGGCTGGACTGGTTTGGCTCCAGCAAATGCGTGTTTATCATGGGCTTAATTATCCTGCTTCTTGGATGGGACTTTTGGGCTGAGCTTTGTGCTGCACAGCTGGTTTTGCTATGGGTACCTGAGCCAGATCGTTTAGAGGAGATAGGGATTTTATCACCAAGTTGCTTTATGTTTTGGGGTTCTTAGTTAAAGAAAGAAGTGGTACCTGCTCTATTTGGAAAAAAACCCACTAAAACAACCCACCCCAAAAACCCACTGCAGTCTTAAAATTAAATTTCTGGAAACGCTTCATGGATTATGTGGCAAATCCTGTTGAATGTTTGTCTTGCTTTCTTTCCAAAATAGAGTATTTGTTTTCTTAAGCAATTACTGTGCTGAAACAAAGAACTTGTTTCAGGGAATATATAATATATTTAAACTACGGTTACACACACCCGTACACGTTATGTAAAAAAGATAGAGTCTCTCTCTCCCTCGCAATTAAATAGTCTTAAAGCCAAAGAAAAGCTATCTTTCAACAAGTGTTTGAAATGGCTTACTTCTACGGGGTGTTACCGATAATTCTTTTAACATTTGAAACACTTCCCATTACATATAACCACAAATGCAGATTTTAATGTATGCAATAGGGAATATTGATTTATCAAATCACTAAAATGTTTTCAGTTCCTAGGAAAGGGGAGTACCTGTTCAGCTGTAGTTTATAAAGCAAAATGAAACGCCAAAAGCTACAGCACATTGCTTAAAAAAGTTGCAATGATTTTTCTGTCATATGAAGGCTGAAAATGTTAATGAAAACTGTTCCTCTGTGAGAAAAGGACAGTAATTTATACTGCCGCTTCTGTGTTATTTATTTGCTACCTCAAATTGCAAAGGGGAACATGTTTTTTAGCTTACCAAAAAGGAATCTATCAAAGAATGCCAAAAAAAGGGAAAAGGCAGGTTTTCTTTGTACCTAGCGCACTACTGAATCACACCAGCTGAGTCATATTCCCAGCATTATTTAGAATTAGCTTCAAGCCGATTCGCTTATTCTGCTAGCGGTTGTCATATGGGAGCAAGTGCATTCATCTTTCTTGCCCTTTACTGTTTAAATAAAGATCCCCACTGCTTTCTTTTCTCAAAACCTCATCCGCAATCTAATAAAGTATTCCACTGAAGGAAGAAAAATACAACAAGGCAAGGCAACAGGACTCATCTCCCTGCTGAGAAACGGGAGGACGGAGAAAATGCCGCTACTGCTTGGAGACACGCCGAGATCTGAAACAAGAGTCCAAATGTGCAACCCTGTCCTCCATCTCACTGGGTCTGGGGCCGCTACATCTTTCTTATCATGCTGAGCCAAACCTGCGTGAACTCGGTTTGCCCCTCTTTGACTGTCCTCCATCTCATCTCCTCTTCAGCAGAGCCACCTCGGGATGCGGGAAGGGCCGAATTCCAAGTATTAGCAAATACATTCATTTTGATAACACTCTCACCACTAACGGGGAAGTGGAACAGGTCAAGCTGAAAAATGTTCATAATTCCTAAATGAGCTCTATCTGCTGATTTATGCCCAGTTATTTGTGAAGGAGGACAGAACTCCACACTGGAAGATGATTAGCCTCCTCGCAAAGCACTCAGCAATGTATTTGTGATTTGGGTGGCATGTTAATGATATAATTTTTATGAAATGCGCGTCTCAAATCTTTGACAATTTCATGCACAACTATTTTCAAAGAAACACTACATTTGACTATATTTTTTCCTAGGCGAACAGCTGTTTTTCTGGTATTTTCAGTCTTGTCATATTTATCTGTGAAACTGATAAAGTTAAACTGCATAACACTTTGTGGAGAATTCAGCAGCAATTTATCTTTAGCATATGTTTGCCATTTCTTTTGGTGAAGGTTTTCCCAGTATTTCTTACTCCCTTGGACTGGCTTCTAAGATTTTTATCTCTGTATCTATTCCCTACACAAGAATTCAAAAGCTTTGGAAAAGAAAAGGTAGGAAACTGGGGTGACAAAATAAATACAAAAATGCAGTAAAGAAAGAAGATTTTTATTTCTTACCAAATTCTTCTTCTCCATCCTGGTCATCTATTAAGCCTACCGAGACTCCCAAATCCATGCATTTCTTGCTATGTGCCTTTGACTTCATGTGTTTTGTTAAATTTCCTTAAGAAAAAACGAAAACAAAATTAACTGCTCTGTGACTACACAAATATACACTCAACACATCTATATCTTATTCAGCTACATTTATAACCACCTGTACAATTTGATTTCATGCTTGGCAGGATCTTGCCCCTCAATGCAAGCTGTTAAGGGCTGCGGCAGATTCACCCACCAGAACACCACTAGCTCTCTGGCTACATTTCATGAAGTTCTTTATTGAAATAAAATAGGATAAGATGGAAATCCTAGATGATGATGTATTTTGCATTGGTGTAAAAGATCCCTCATTTGTTTATGGCAAAGTATAAAAAAGGCTGATCCAGTCTTCAAAGTCATGTCGAAAGAAAACTACCGTGTGAAACTGAAGTTTCTATCTTGCAGCTCTTTTAGTATTTAATGGATTCTATTTTTAGTGTAATCATTTTCACTGCGGACCTAAACAAACAGATTAATTTTATTCAAAATCAGAGCAAGAACATATTCTATCCAAATCTCAAAAGTGAATGCATAACTGCTGAGAGGCCTGACGTGCTGCTCTCGCCTTCTTCGAAAAAAATAATACGGCAAATATCATCGAGAGAAGGTTAAGAGTAGATCGGACATCTGTAAATGATGGTATTTGTGAAATGTATATTATTACAAGTAACTGCTCAGTTACTTTCTATTGTCTCTCAAAAACCTGTTTCTTTGAGGCATTCAGATGGAAGAAATTACAATGGGTGAAACGGTGACTCTTCTATAATTACGGAGTACTTCATTCCTGTTTTGAAATAAAGCTAGGAATTCACCCCAAATTTTGAAATAATTGTTATGAAGCTATATGACTGTATTGACTCCCAAATAGCACATTTCCCAGCTTTACGTACTACATGAAACCGCACTGTCCTTTCATGAAGGGTGGTTTACCAAACATCAAGCACCCAACTGTGTGACTGACTCCGCCAGCAGTAATGACAACAGCCGGGCACAGCAATTGCAGAAGAGGAAGCGAATACAACTATCCGCCACAACTGAAACCAGGGAGAATTTCAAATGGGCAGAACGTAATTCCCTGGACTTGGCCAGCACGCCTACTCTGCAAAAACCACAGTCAGGATTTATTGGGTTCACACTCCGGCCTTTCATCTTAAAGGCAACACGATGACCCAGTGGTGCCAGGATGCAGCGATAGGTTTTGACACATCTAAAGATTATCCATCCCACTTTCTGCAGCACTGGGTTATTTCTTGTGTTGAGCAGTCTCAAACCCACTAAAAATACAAATGTTTCTGAGGTTACAGCTGGGGGGATTATTGCTAAATGATGTTCCAAGCCAAGAAAAATTTTACTGCTTAGAATTTTTTCGCTGAAAGTATTTTGGCTGTGAACTTCTGTCTGTTTCACTTATTTTGAATCCTGGACCTACTTCTGTCTAATATACTGGCTGCTTAAACTAGGATGCATTTAAGTATCTGGTGTAACAGGTTTTGAAAAGTAGGGGTCCATCTTTGGGTCTTAGAAGGCCAAGTGGAAAGTGACCCTTGACCTTCAAGGGTATTGAAAACATTTTAATATAGTAATTTAATAAAGGCCAATTTCTTTCCCAGAGCAATTAGCTGAGTGCTAATAGGAGTACAATATGTCAATGTCATACCTCCAAAAGATCACTGTTAAGGACTTAAAATTCTGTGATCCCATCCCAACCTAGGATGAACAGCTAACCAGCTCACTTCAACCTAACTTTTGTCATACTCCCATATGATTTCCCTCTTCCTCTCCAATTTCTCACCCACTATGGCATGCCACATAGTTCATTCATATAAAGATGTGATTATCTGAATAAACATAGAGAAGACAAAGGAAAAAGGAGGAAATCAGAAACTCCAAACATTTGAAGCATTAGACAATAAAACTCCATGGAGAGGCAACTTATTTAGCTTATGAGCAGACAAATGTAAAAAGAAAAGAATTATACTTCAAAGTAGAAAGAAAAAAGGGAGAAAATGCTCACTGAAAAGTGCTCCTACCTTTAGTTTTGAAGGAGAAGTTGCAGTAATTGCAATGGTAAGGACGGACATCAGTATGTGTGCGAATATGCTTCTTCAGCATGCTGGGCTTCTTGCAACGTATTCCACATTCTTCACAGATGTACTTCCCTCTCCCTCTGCCCCGAACATACACATAGTCTTCATTTGATTTGTACCTAAGTAACAGTACCATAAGAGTAAGGCAATTAGTTGTAAAGGGAAAATGATTCTCGTTAGAAACCATAATCTGCCAGAATTTTAAAAATTATATATAAAAATGAATGGCTGACAAAACCAATCATGCTCTTTTTCTGCTCAACTTCTGCATTTATTTGTTCATCTCACATCTAGGTTTTTCAGTAGGTAATCATTAACTTGTTTAGGAGTAACGGCGTGTCTTTTTTAATAAAGGTGCCATTTGACACTAAACATATTTCAGATTTCCTCTTCGCAACACAGGAACATACTTTTTAGAAGCATCAGTTCTTGGAAGTGGGTTTGGGCACCGTGAGGAAGCTTTAAAAGAGCATCTTTGAGGCTCTGCGTTGGATGCAGAAAAGGAGCAACATTCATTGTGACAATGGGAAAGTCTTTAAAATTCCCTATCAATGTGCTCTGGACTCTCAGCCTACTGGGACTGTCTCTAGATGGAAATGTCATTCAGATTCAACTACACCCTTCAAATCTCTGCTGAAGGATGCCAAAGGTTGTGCTTTAGCTTTTGTCACCTGCTCCCTGCAACGTTTGGATCTGAGCAGAAACACGTAGCAGTGTTTTACCTGGGCAGCTGGTAATGGCTTAACTGCTGGCCTAGACTGGATTCAAACTGGGAAATAATAAATGGAAAGCCCTAGACCCATCCGCCAATTACAGGAATAATAAAACATGCACCATTTGTGCTCAAAATTTTTAGAAGTGTCACTGGCACTTTTCTACTAAAAAAAAATCTGTTTTATAAGATGTTGTACATGGCACAACACTGTGGCTAAAACAACTGTTATTCATATCAGGCAAGCGATTTAATGAATTACAGTGCAGGGTTGAGGACTCTCAGTAAATATTTCCATGGCAGTTTTCACACTAGAAGTTCTCCAGTCTGTGTACGCCACAGCGAACTGCCAGAGACTCTACCGCACTCTGCTGCTTAGCCCCTGGACTATACCTTCTCCGACTGAAGTTATACAACCTTATTGCAGAATAGGTATTATTTATCACTTAAGAGAAATATAGGAAAAAAATTTACATCCATGGCTGTATCTAGCTGCCTTTACTGATGATTAATGTTCGTCCTTTGGAAAAAAAAAAAAGAATTGCACTGCCTACTGTTCTTTATTTCACTGCTCCCCTGTGTAACCCTCATGGCTCCATGCTTCTGATGACTTTCCATTTTTCTTGGAAACATAAACCAACATCCACAGACCACAGTATGGGAACTGTTGTTTAAAATAAATCAAAAAGGAAGCAACATCTCTGCAAAGTCTAGAATCAAGGAAAAAAATATCTTCACAACGATATCTAGTACACAAAGTACAATACTTGCCCTCCATCAAATATTTTAACTCTTCTTGGTTCAGTTTTGACAAAGGAGTTTTCTTTATCATGTTCAGTGCTTGATTCGGAGTTTTCCTTATTGCTGAATTCAGCTGCAGTCAATTTTTTTCTATTTAATGCTCGCTGAAAGAAAATGAGATATGCACATCATTAGAATTAGTATCTTTCATATACCATTCAAACCTGCAAGTTATGATGAGTAAAAGCAGCATAAAAGCTACAATTACAATAACTGATTTAAAAAAAATCTTGAGATACATGAAATGAAATACCTTTTGCTAAACAACTGCTCTACTATGCATGGAATATTTGTGGACTGGCAAATCGAGATGGAGATTATGGCACTGTAGGAAACCAGGAGTGCTCTGAATCTACAGTAGGAGATGCCTCTTCCTTTTTCAGGGAAGGTGAAGGTGACATGTCTTAGTTCACAGGTAGCCCTTCTACAGAAAAAAGGTGCTTACAATGAAGCCCAATCACTTCCTGAACAGCTACAGTTTCGCTCATGCAACATCTGGACCATACAGACAGGGCTCTGCAGCTGCACCATACACTGCCCTCCCCGCATTTGACAAAAAGGGGGAAACTTTAGTGCACAATTGGTTATTCCTGCATTTTCCTCACTGCTCAAGTCCTGATGATGCAATAGTCCATCCCCAGCTCTAGCTGCCCGGTGTCTACCCCAGCAGGGCAGGGGCACTTTCCTGAGTGCTCTCCATCCCATGGCTGCAGGTGTGGGAACTGACTGTTCCCAATTTGATGAGGTTTTTACTAGGGGCTCTGGAACCCTTCCGAGGCAGGACTCCACACTTCATTCCCACTGTCAGACCAAATTACATGAACAAGTATACCGATTGTCTAGCAGAAGAAAATGACATTTCTCCTTTTCCCCTGATTATTAATTAAGGAACCTTTTTTTTTTTTATTTTGAAGGAGGATAAGTTCCCCCAACATTTGCCAATTAAAATTGACTCCTTCCAAGTCTAGGATATTTATAAAATGGGCAACAATGAAGCAATGATCCAATTAGCCGGCAATTATTGCCGCTGTATTTATAAACTGTTCCACCCACGTAGCTGGCACACTTACCACATTTGCTCATATTGATAAGTGAATAAAATGATTAGAGAAAAAAAGTCTGGCCTTGCGTTTTCTACTCATTATAAAATTTAATGCTGTAAGCTTGTGAATCCTTGGCAAGAGAAGTGACTTGGCAGGCTGACTTAGAATGACTGATAAATTACACTGGTCATTACATATATTGAAGGGTGACGTCACTCTGGCGCCCTGTCCTTGCCCAGAGTCCTCCATGTGGCTGATGAGGAATTAACAGAGATCAGAGGAAAAGCATCTTGCTGCTCCATTCAAAGCCCTAGGAATCCGCCCAGGCTGCGAGCACTACTCCAATCCGTACACTTTCGCGCAGCCCTCTGATTGATTCGGGCTGAATTTTCAAATTAACTGAGCAGTTCTACCGAAGCACACATGACAGCTCTGCCTGTGTGTAGGAAGAAAGAAATTTCACCCTGCATGTTTTAACAGCATTCACACAAGGTGAAGGGAGAAGATGTTCTGGATGAGAAATATATCAGATATGGAACTTATTCTAGCAAATTGCAACCCAACCATGTTGTAGTGCCTGTACACTACCTGGCACAGGAATTGCTTTTTTTTCCACTGCAAACAAAGAGTAACAAGGTGACATTTATAATTTAACAAGGAAAAGAGCGGTGGAAAATACAGAATACATGCAATAAGCACAAAACCACATAAATATTCCCAACAGCTGGAATAATGCAATCTTTAAGTGCCTGAGCTTTCAATCCTAAATAATAAGTGTTCTTTCCAGATTTAATTTTCACGAATGAAAAGACAAAGGAAAAAGATACCAGAAATATTTGGCTCATGTTGTTATCCAAGCTATGGTGAAACTGCGTTATAATATATTGTGTATTCACAAAGCTCACAGAGTGCAAAAAGTAACAAAAGACCGAATACCCTTGGCTTCTACACCCCCTCTTTTTTAACACAAACATTTATGTACAGAGATAAGAAAGTCTAACATAGGTGTTCAAATGACTATCTGCCTCCTGATAGTACTCAACTGATGTACTTTAATTTACTGGTTATATGCTATTTTAGCAGTTGTTTCAGAGTCTTAAAAATGCAAAATGCCGCTATCAGAGAGATGCTCTAATAGAAACACTGAGTTTGTGTCACAAAAATCTACAGAAATGCTCACTGATAATGAAAAAAAGCAGCGTTTTTAGTTTTTATTAAAAATTCCAAATTGCTCCTGGGTCCTCTGTAAATTTCAAAGACCAGCCAGGCTCTAAGGAGCACAGGTTTCTTGTGTGGAAATCCTTTTAACGTTCCTCACCTAAAATGCCCCAAAACCCCACATGTACTGCTGGAAAGGGTAGAAAAATGGCAGTGTTGTAAAATGTTCCTCACCATGATTACTTATGCCTTCCGTTTCTAACAGTCCTCTCTCTCCCATAGAGGCAAGGATCATGATTCATTTCTACTTTACTCGTTTTGCTCCAATTTAACTCCACTGTCTTCAATTACTGGTATAAAACTGGAAAAAACCCTGCTCTTCGGGCTGCTCAGAGACCAGAGTTCAACAGATACTTCTGGTACTTTACAACATCCCTTGGAAAAAAAACACGCTCGCAGCCTGAATCATCAAAGTTATAAATTTCAGATTTTAATATTCATTAGACATTTTTCCCATTGGCACATAGCCACTTGAGGAAAATGTTTTTAATATCTTTAAACTTTTACTAGTTTACACATAAAAATCTTCTGCATTTAAGTACTTTCCCGTGGTGAGCTGGGCTGTTGTGGCACATCATCCAAGAAAGGAAAGCTTTCCAGTTAGGAAAACCTTTCCATTCTTCAGCCTTTTCTTGCCTGAAAATCTTCACCCTGGAATACTGCACACATTACTGATTCGCTTCAGAGTGGGAAGCCAAGATCAATGCAGGGGCTTAAGAAAGGGCTCCTGACACACCACCAGTGATTTCTAGGGAGGAAAACTGGTGAAAAAGAATAATAAATAAAATAAAACAATAAAACAGAAAGAGCAAGGAGATAAAATAAGCCCCTTGCATACAGGTGAACCTCCTGTTACATTTTAATATGTTATACTTATTCCAGGAGCTTCTTTCACAATAACATTTTGTGTTTGTTCTCTGAATCACTGGAACGTGGCAACTTCACCTATTGCCTCTGAGCAGCGAATTGTGAAGAGCAAACAAAGTCCCGGGGTTCCTTATTGTTTGCACTTTGTTCACATGTCTCTTCATTTCCCATGGCCTCTATTGTTGAAAGAACTGCCTTTTTTTTTTTACGTGGCAGTGATTAGTAGCGGTTATGCAGCAGCATGAGATCTCTGTAAACACGACAGTTCTGGGGGCAAACCGAGGAACAGTTCAGGAAGTGGCTTTATTTTCGGTGAGGAGATCAGCAGTTGTAGCCCCACGAGCAGAATACGCCAAATCACTCTGGAAAGGGCTACGACTGCGAGAGAGGAGGTGAGGCATAAGAGTGGCCCGTTTTTATTATTATTATTTATAAATTGGGATATAGTAGCACTCAAAGCTCCCCGTCAGGTCAGGGTGAAAATGTGCAGACCACCTGAGCAAACACAGCCCCCAGAGACTTTCCGCCTGAACTGTGGCTCCCGAAGGAACTCAGGACCCTGCCACGCTTTTAAGCAGGAAATCATTAAATATTTTTTTGAGAATTATTTGCTAATCTGTTTGTTGGCGCTTTTTTTGTTTTTTGGGTTTTTTCAATGGAATATTAATTTTCAAAAGGACCTCCAGTGTTCTCCATCCTCAGTCTTAACCAGAAAAACCAGTAGAATCACTGGGCATGAACCGAATGAGGAATTTCAGATTTTGCTTTCTTTAAACATGGCTTCTCTGAAGAAGTTTCTGAGTTGGCACTGGCTATTCGATTACCAGGTCTAACTGGAGACTGGTAATACAGAGGTATATTGTAACGGCATCATCCTCATCCTGGAAAGTGGCTGAAATCCTGCTGCCTGAGTCATCAAAAGGGAAAGCAGATAAATTCTGGAGGTGGTAGGTCACATCAGGTCTTTGAAATTTTTAATTTCTGATATCCTATACCTTGCTTGTACAATCTGAGACGCCAATTAAACTTTAATTGGTGCTTTCTCACTGCACTTTCTTCCTTCATAATGGCTCGGAGTAAAACCTGTAAATCAGCCGCAAGCAGAGCTGAGAAGAACTCTTCATTTTCCCCATCCTCGTGTGCTTCATTCAAAACATCAGCAAGAAAGACTGAAGAAAGATTAGTAACTGTGGTTCTTTTGTGGCAGAAGCACTGTAAATGTACCTGACAGCTGCCTATTACAGCATTTAAGTACTCCTGGAGTGTTTAAAGGGGTGCTGTCAAAATATTTTTCAAAATATTATTATCCGTTATTTATATTCTAAATAGAATTTGTTTGTAGATGAAATTTGTTCTTCAAGAGGCATGCAGTAGCTTTGTTATCAGCGAATTTCTTCTGATACACTGTTCTTTAAAAATAAACCAAACATGAGTCAATGACACAACTGATGTGAGACTTGCCTTAGAATGAATTGTTCAACTGTGTACAATAAAAAAAGCTAAATCTTCGAATCCTGTTTTGTTTCGGGGGTTTTTTTGTGTTTTTTTTTTTTTTTAATTTAGCACTAATAAAGTACAACATCTCATGAAGTGTGTAAGGGAGCAGGCTGAAAAAGTTAATATGGGTTTAAACAAAGGAGACATGCTAACACGGAACCAACAACTCAAATCTGTTCTAGCACTAACCCAAAGCCAGCAGCCTCTATGTATTTTCTGCATGAAACACTACAGATGAAGTTTTGACCCTCCATATAAATGTTAGCAAAGTCTCCCACTGATTTCAGGAGGACCAAGTTCAACTCTAATGCTTTTTTGGCCTGAGGGGTTTCAGCCTATTTTCTTGACCCCTCCTGTAATTCTGAAACTACTTCTTCCTTTTACACAGTTTCTCATCCTATTGCTCTTTTCCCCACCGACGACCCTGTGCCTTAGCAAAACATTTAGCAAACACCGAAATACCCCGGGGTGATGGCTGGCAGCAAAAGCCTCTGTCACTCAATATCCACAGAAATACACCTCTTTTTCCAAGGCTGTGGTATGTCTCCCCTAGAGCAACTGCCGGCCCTATGGATCCCGATTCCCAGCCCGATGCCTGGGAAGTTTTGCTGATGGCAGGCTGCAGGATTAGGACAAGTTACAATTGCTTTTATCCCCCTGCCCTCCTCCCAAAGTAAGATTTCTATGTCCTGAAGGACTCTGGAGAAAGGGAGGTCCATGGCTAATGCTCCATTTTTGCCCGCTCCGAAGTTCAGCATCACACACACATGGTGTACACAGCAAAGAGGAAAGAAGAGCATGAAACCGTGCTGTACACTGAGGCTCTCTTCGGAAAGCTCTATGGCTTCACTAGATGGGACAATAAAAGCTAGTACCGGACCCATTAAATAGACACATCCACCTTTTACCATACTACAGGGCAGAGAGCCACCTTCACCCCTTCACAAAGGCGGTCCAGTTACTAAGGAACACCAAATCCAGTGCAAACCAGCACAGCGGTGTTCCTGTACACAACAAAACTGTTCAGTGAGTGAGATCCTGACCACAGACGTATGCAGCCCCGAGACAGATAAGGAAATGACAAGTGACTGCTTTGCTCTTCCATGACTGACTCTGGAATGACGTAGTGTTTTATGTGGGTCACAGACATTGCCCGGAGTATATTCCACTGCGCAAGATTTAACGTCATCTTTGGAGCCGTACCGATCCAAGAAGTTGACAGTGTTTTTACGGCAGCTGTAATTTAGTTTTAAACTTGGCTATTTTTGTCATGATTTCACACCACCGATTAACTGAGGTGGGAGAGAGGGGAACGGTTCACTGCTCCCCTCACAGTCAGATGATCAGCGACGGTGAAAAATATTTTCATGGCGTATCCATGGACACCTGTTCAGGCTGAGCACTCTTTTATAACAGAAAATACCATCTGATTTTTAAGGCAAAATACGCAATTATGATCTTAAATTAACCTGTTATAAGTTAAAAGTGTTTAAAAGAATATTTATATTGGAACTATTCTTGTCCTACCCTTTGCATTTAAAAAATAGCCAAATACATTCCTGCCACGATAAACAATTCTTAAACAGATTTAAACCCAGAAACTGATTTCCATGAAAAGTGATAAATCCTTATGAACGGTTTTTCTAATGGAATTACTTAAGATCTTTTTAGCAGTTTGATCCAGCATAACTAAAATAAATAAGGATGTAGACTATACATGTCAGGCATTTTACATTCCCGAAAATATGAATAAGCATGATTTTCCAAAGCAAATCCTCTGTAAACGACCAGTATACATCAAACATAGCCTAAGTACCTTGGTCAAGCTGTTCTTCCACTTGCTTGAATAGACCAATACATCAGATCTGGGATGAGTAGTTCTGGCTTGAGTGTACAGCGGTTTTTCAGCTTTTTGTTTTGAATTGAGGAGGGAGAGAGCTACCTTCGTCGACAAACCAAGTGGATTGGGGTTGTTGGGGCTAATGGTCCAGGTAGAATAGGCCGAGATTTTCTGATCGTTTTGCAGCAGATGCAATGGTTTTCTCTTCAAGAGATAACACCAGGTAAAACTCGTTGAGGTCTTGAGGCTCGGAAACGACAACCTCTGCATTTCTCCTGCATTCATCGCAGCCAAGGTAGTCACAGGCTTTGCTTGGCCCTGGCTACTGATGTGCTTGCTCTCATTACTGTTACTTGGGGACCTTCTTTCTTGGCTGCTACTTACAGCCTTGAGAAGAGAACTCTGATTATTCACGGGAGACGGTTCAGACGGTTTTCTGACTACAAACACCGGCGATGCTGAAGACTTCAGGTCTTCAGATTCTGGTGACTCCTTTAAGGTTTCTGACACCCCAGCGTCAGACGAATGACGGTCAGGCAGCCCCAGGTCTGAAGTACTCGCTTTGCTGCTTTTTTCATGCTGTGCAACACCATCAGGATCTAAGAGGTGATTTTCAAGGGGCTCTGTGGTGCAAACCTGTCTCACCAAAACTGGTTTCTTTTGCTTACTAGTGGGGTCATTTGATCTAACGTTCAGCGAATGCAACGGTCTAGCATCTGTCATGCAGGCAGCTCCACTCTCATCTTTCACACGTTTTTGCTGTTTTTCCATGGCAATATCTAAACTGTTGGCTGGGGAAAGCATTCGTTTACTTGAAGCTGTAGCTTCTTGTTGAGGGAAGAGCCCACTAACTGGCACTTTCTGAATAATATTCAAAGAGCTTGACAAAGGTGAATTTATGGTTCCGCTTTCTGCTAGTGAATTTTCAAATTCAAATGAATTTGGCAAAGTCCTCTGATGATCTTTGTGAGATTTTGGCTGCTGAGTTTTGCCTTCAAGCGTTGGCACTGTCGCAACATTTGTTTTGCAAACAGACTGATTTACCTGATCCTGGGTCACCAAAATGTGAGGGAGGGGCGTAACAGTTGCAAAGCCATAGGACGGCACACTGCTGTGAATGCGGACGGGAACCACAAAAGGAGGAATTGGATGTATCTGACTGCTGCAGTTGTTAGGGACAATTTGCTTCAGAGGAGGCACAGAGTATGGATTAGACATGTCAGGCAATTTAGTCTGCAATTCAAAGGAGGATGCATTCTGGTCCACCCCAACTTGACCTGGAACAGTCTGAGTAGATAAAGTATTTTTTAGCAATTTAGAAGAGTATGGCTGACCTACATGTAATGTTTTAACTTGAAGTTGATACTTTGGAGCAAAACAATCCTTTTTTTCATCGGGATGACAAGAGAGCGTGTATGTGCTCACTTGTGCCCCGTGGGCTGATGTTTTAGTCAGTGTCTGGGAAGGATGATGCGTTGAGGATGGCTGTCCTTGATTATTCAACATGTGATCTAGAGGCTGCTGAACCAAAGACAGGCTAACAGGATTACAATTTTGAATTGCCGAGTGAGGCCTGGAGTGAGTCTGTGAATGCTGAGTACTTGATGGAAACTCCACCGAAGCATTGCCGGAGGTCTGCAGCCTGTGCAATGGCACTATGGGCACATCCGTAGCATCAGCTGTCTGAAACGAAGAAGTCGATTTAACTTGAGGCTGATGACTTTCTGGAGCAATATTTAAAGATATCTGCCTTACAAATGGCCCCCTCCTCCTTTCCAGCAGAGGCACATGTCCAGTAACTCCATTTGCAGACGACGCTTTTGGAGCGGCTATCTCTACGAGTGAGGCAGGTTTTGACGGAGACATGCTTCCACAGTCGAAAGACTTACTCCTGTAGTCCACAACCTCCATCGACGGCTGTGTGCAGCTGATTTGCTCCGATGCGGCACGTCTCATTTCCCGGTAATGAGGGCCAGGCACAGCCAGGGCGTGCGATCCAGCGGGAATCATGAGGAACTCTGATGACTTACTGACGAGCTCTGCTTTGGAAGGGTTCTCAGCCTTCGAAGTTTCATCTTTATCGAGTGAAGCTGAGAAACTGGAGGCATGAGACAAGCTACTCTCCCGACTTAGGCTTCTGGAAAGTGTGGAGTCAACGCTTGATTCAGCAGATGAGTGCTCCATTTCAGCCAAGCGAATTCTCTTCTTCTTCGGCGGAAGCTTTTCTGTTGGCAATTTTGACAGCGTTTCGCTGCGCTGTGGCCAATTAAACCTCTCTGTCTTTTCCTGATCGCTGCACTGGTTTTCTTGGTCCCTGTCTGGTTCTTCTGTGACCAGTATTTCAGGAACCTGGATGTTATGCTGGCGAACAAGTCTCGACGGCTGAAGCGGTGCGCTTCTCTCACTGGAAACTATTTGGCTTCCCTGAACTTCCCCTCTGGGTGCTTCTGACGACAGGGGTTGATGATGCTGGGGAGTATTCAGATGAGAATGTCTATCCTCTTGGATGACAACTGTATTCAAAGAGCGGTGCTTCGCAACCTTGTTGGGCTCTTGTGAAGAAACCGGCGATACTCTTTCAAACGATTCTGATTTCTCAAATGAGCTATTTCTGCTCAGTGAATTGGTGTGCTGTATTACTGAAATGCCAGTCCCTTGTCTTTTCAACTCCACCTTTTCTTGCACAGCTGAACTTGCCTGCTTTTCAATGAGTGGAGCCACCTTTGGCTCAGTAGTCTGATCTGTGCCTCGAGCCACAAGCTGAATTTGGGAACTTTGAAGAAGAAGGTTGCTTGGCTGTTGCGATCCTACCACTCTTGTTGCACTGTGCTTTGGCAGACTGGAAGAATTTACTGGCTTGCTTTGGCTTTCTGTGTTCTTTGATGGTATGCTGGTATCATTTTGCTGTGGGTCATCATCATCACCAACACTCTTCATTTTCCTTCTTTTTCTTATCTGGGGTGTCTGTTCCCAGACGCCTGTTGAAGTAGTGACTCTGTAGTGTAGAATTTGAGGCTGTGTACTGTTTGGAACAGTTTTATGCTCAGGCTCTCGGATTGCTGCTTTAGTTTTAGGTCCATGCAACTCCGAACAATAAAATTTCTTGTGGTTTTCAAAATTTTCCAGTTTTCTGTATCGGTTTCTGCAGGTTTCACACTCAAACATTGTTCCTCGCACCTGAGGGGATTTCTTTGTTTTTTCTAAATTTGATCCCTGTGCCAGGGACTTGCTCCTTTGCAGTAAAGATTCATTTGATACATTACACCCCAAATAACTTTCTTCTACTGATCGCACCGATCCAAGAACTTGGCTTTCGCCAGTAGAAGAATCTTCTATTGCTGCCTGTCTAACAAGGGTCCGAGGATGTCCACCTTGGCTCAGTGGAGTAGCAGGTCCTGATACAAAAACATCATCGTATAAAGAGCCGATTTTATCATCAAACGACTGACTTCCTCGAAGGGGATGAGAGGGAGGTATTACATTTGGAGGTACTGCTGAGTAACTGGTAGTAGGCATGGAATTACTTCGTGTTATAGGTAAACAGTCAAGGGATGGTACAGAAAGAAGAAAAACTTGCTTTGATTTCTCAGTGGGTGTGAAAGGAGACTTTGGTATATCAGAGCTTGAGCTAGTTCTTCTTCCCATGGGCTTTAAATCAAACTGGAAAGAGTCCTTAAATATGTAGGATTTTGGTGAATCTATGCTGCCTCTTCTCGAAAGAGATGTTCTTCTGGGTTTCACGCTATCTAACTGTTTGTCATCCACAACGGCTTCATTATCAGAAATTAACTTTGAGATACGCTCCTCAAGGGTTTTTGTTGCCATGGGAGGTCGCATTTGGCCAGAGAGAATCAGATTTTTTTCGGCACAAACAGTTTGTACCACTGATGCTACCACACCACTTGCTCGTGGCACACAGGGCAGGTTTTTATTTGGATCTTTCTCAGAGGTCAACAATCCTCTTACATAAGGAGCTGGTGGGCTCATTGTTTGATCGGCACTTTCAGAACGAGAGAAATAACCGGAATCAGTACTACCTAAACTTCTTGGGCTCAAAAGACATTTTCCTTGCTGATCTTGGGAACCATCAGTTGCCTGCTGTCTCTGGAGCTGAGCGTGCACTGCTCCGACTGCAGATCCCAGCTGTTCCTCTAATAGGCCCGTTTCTACCTTCTGATGTTGCTTTACATCATTCTCCTTGTATGAGGCTGTATGCGTTACGTTTGACTGAAGAGCTGCCACTTTAAAATCTCCTTTTCTCTGTGCTGCAGCAAGCTCGGGTGCTGGCTCTGTTACTTTCGGGCTATCGGCCCTTAATGGAGAAACATTTACAGGATGAACCACTACTTTTGGTAAAGCTGCCCTTACTTGAGGTTCTGTATCATGTAAGGAAGAGTCACCTGGTATACAGTCTGGGTTACTTAATGGAATGGGGCTTCCTTTCCGCAATGTTTCTGCACTCGAATTGACTTTCATTATTTGCGCAGGTTCCAGTTCTTGGTCATCTTGTCTTTCATCAGCAGTGCCTTCGTCTTCGCTTTCACCGCTTTCTTCCACATCTGAATGAATGCTAAGTGCTTTGTCCGAGTCATGAGATAAGAAGAGGCCACCTGAATCTGGTTGTAGGACAAGTCCAAGTTTGATAGCATGTGCATGAGATTTTTTGTGCTTGTACAGATTGCTTTTGGTTTTAAATGAAAACCCACACGTCACACAAGGATACGGTCGCTCTCCAGTATGGGATCGGATGTGCTTTTGGAGAACACTGGGCTTGGCACAGGCCCGATTGCAGTACTCACAGACATATTTCCCTAGTTTTTTAGGCTTCTGGTCTTTCAAGAGGTTACATATTTGTTCTACACCATGGTTTACACCTGATACTATCTGGGCTGAATTATACATGGGACCTATAGACAAGTGTGTTGAACTCGATGTGCTAATTGTCAAAGGTGAAGACGAACTAGCTACTAACTGGCTTTGCGGAAAAACCTGAGTTACAGTG
This sequence comes from Rhinoptilus africanus, assembly GCA_013400135.1. Taxonomy (NCBI): domain Eukaryota; kingdom Metazoa; phylum Chordata; class Aves; order Charadriiformes; family Glareolidae; genus Rhinoptilus; species Rhinoptilus africanus. The sequence continues at coordinate 90,991 of VXBO01002540.1, read as the reverse complement.
GAAGATGAGGTGTGAACGACAGACGAAGATACTGCTATGCTGTATATCTGCTGGACCTTGGGGTTTTCCTGACTCTGCTGTTGCACCAGCGATCTAGTGAAACTTGGACACATAACAACCTGGTGATTTTGTTGACTGGTTTTCGTAATAAGGTCTTGTGAATGAGAAACTGATTGGCCTTGTGCTTGTCCAGTTTTGGTTGTTGTTGCTACATGCACATTGTTTAACGCACACGGGTAATAGTGAGGTCCAGCTGCAAACTCACGCTGCGGCAAAGCAGACTGATTTTGGACGCTCATTGTATTGGACGTGAGACTAGAAGAGGTGCTTACAGTTTTATTTGGTCTCAGTTTCTCTATCTGCATCCCATAAGGGGGGCACTCTTGTGCTAAGGTGTTCAGTTCAGGCTCCATTGCTTTTAATAAGACATCGAATGCAGTACGTGCACATGGGGATGACGTAGTGCAATCAACAAAATTAATACATTCATTACTGTCAGTCTTTGTTTTACTTGATGAGGCGTTTGAGAGAGACTTCTTCTCTGGTGAGTTCAGTTGGTTTGCATCAGTATCCTCTGCTGCCTGTTTAGCCAAATCTAAGGACTGATGCGTCAACGAGAGCTTTGTCTGCATTGATGCCTCAGATTTGGTTGTTTCAGCATTTATCTCACTACTAAGTGCTCCCCCATTTTGTTTGGTACACTGATTTCCATTTTGCACGGGTAGGTGATCCTGTGCTGTGGCGTGTTCGGAGGCATCCGGAAGAGCTTTTAGCGGCAGAGGGTCTACATTTTGCTTAACCTTGGTTTCAGCGGGGCTTCTCAAAGGCGATTTTGGTATTTTTTTTAGATGGTTTTCAGTCACAATCTTTTTTCTTTTCACACCCTTAACTGTATCTTGGGTTCCTCTAGTACCAGCATCAGTGATTTCTGTTAAAACACAAAGAGAATAAAAAAGAATATTAAAACTGGATAATGCAGTGTATTTTTATTTATACCACTTTACCATCTCTAAGACTAAACAGCAAGGCCTGGGGCAACAGGACTGTCCATTTCCTTCAGCCTCCAATTTTTTTTTAACAGTAATTCTATCTTAGTGAAGATCTATTTAGTTTCCGTCTAAAAGAGCAATGCTTTCTAACTGATGCTCTAAGACATTACAAAACTAATTCACTATAGGAAAAGCTTCAAAGGAAATGTAAGAGAAGAAAAGCTACTGGAAGAATATTTTAGCATTTATAGCTACTTCTTTTCAGATAAACTAAAAAGAAACCTCTCTCTTGCACTTCTTTAAAAATGCAGAGCATTATAGCAGGAAAATGAAGAATCAAGACACAAATCTGTTTTCAAGTCGCATTTGTCACTTTTTCCATCTATATGTTGCAGTAGTCAAGGAATGAAGACAACTTCCTCATGGTTATATTTGTAAGTAGATTTATCATGGAAATGGCACAACCACCCACACCATCTGTCAAATACTGTATTTCAGAGCTCCAATTACTGAACTTCAATAGCATTTCAGATGAGCAACTGCTGTGGATGAATAAAATCAGTCACACTTAAATGATTTTCTATTTGTGCATCATGAAACAAAATAAACTAAATTTGAATTATTTCATTACTAGCTACACTTGTTGCTGATTTTAAGCAGGTATGCACGCAGAGTTTCAGGAGTGTAGTGAAGAGCAAATGAATTGCAATATTATTCAGCAAAATAATTTTGTAGCAAGTACTTGTATTAGTAAAGTCCAATTTCTGTAAGAAAAAAAGTACATATAGAATGAATTTCAGCACGGATACTTACACGATTATTCTTTTAAAGATACTTGATTTTGCTCACCTTTGTTCATCTTAACAGCATGATATTTAATCTGCTAGTTGATTTTTAAATTTTTAAAAATTTCTTTTCTACCATACACTCAGTTGTTGCCACTGCCTCAGCTACCATCACTGGTAGTGCAGAGGAAGTAAAATATTACATGGATGTAAATCCACTTTCTTAAGCTTTACAACTCATTAATTAGGCTGTTAGCCAAAGCCATATTCGTCTCATTGACAATATTCAAAGCAAGGGAAGAATCTGATGTGACTAGAGGGCTGATGCCTCTGAAAAGGTGCAGCTGCATACACATTTTGGGAACGGTACTGAGTAACTCCATGTAGTATGTTTACCTGCACATACAGTTACTCAGGAAGAGAGGTTTATGGGCACTTCTAGGTCAAGAACAGCCTTAAGACAATGTATAAAGGGACAAAATTTTCACGGTCAACTTCACAAGGAGCTACACGGAGAAAGCTCAGACTTCCCAGCACCCATCAACCCTATGGCCCCCTTTGAGTGGCACAAGGACTATCCTCTTGCAGAAACACCAGCTGGCTTCTATACCACACTAGGATGAAAGCTAACGCACAGTGTGCATCTGACAAGAGATACTGGAGCTGATGAATCCAGGGTGAAATTCCTGCTCCATGTAAAGGAAACCCTTGTCTAGGATTGTCAAGGAAAGCTTGTCTAGCAGAAGAGAATGCAAAGTAGGAAAAGAAAGGGAAGATGATGTTATACATTCTCCATGCCAGTGCATAACCCCAGTGGGGTGTGTGCTAATGCCAGACACTTGGAAATTCAAAATCCCATTTCCAACTTGATGCCAGCTTAACGTACACAGATATATTCATTTAGGGTGAATGGATATTCAGGAGATTTCCTTGCAAACTGAAAGATTAAAGACTATGCATCACACATAATATATTGCAAATGCGGAAGTTCTGCAGAACCTGAGCCACTGCTCTCACAGCCCAACTAGAGGAAATTTAACCGTGAAGACTAAGAGACTGTTTTGTCACATTCTGCAGTCCCATAAAAGAGACACAAGAAACCCTTGGCAGAACTACTGGTTCTGAATCCTGGTTCTGAGGACTTCATGCTCCTCTTGTGCATCCAGAAAGAAATTTCTGCAGTAATCGTTCACTTAGCCTTTAAATGAACTTTGCATTTATTGTTTTATCACCAAAGCATTCATATTCATATCAGACCGGATTTAACATATTCAAAGCTAAACAGTCTTCCATCATGATGTTTTGTCCTTTCTGTTGCTTCACAATTAAATGAGTGGTTTACACTAGTAAGCTACCGTCAATATTATTAATGGTGATTTCTTTACAATTCATAGCCTACTGCAACTGTTTTTTCTTCAGTAACAACACAAAACAATTTTACATGAATCAAAGAGAAAATAACACGGTAATTATATAAAAGGGTGCTTTTAGCCATGGTTTGGTGATCTCTCTGAAGCACGGCCACGCTAATTGAGCGTAAGTAATTTGCTTCCTTTTATGCACACACTGCAGCTTTTATCCCATCATAATCACGCCTCCACACCGATCACGCTGCCGGTGTTTGTACCGGAGCGCTATGGGAAGAGCTGGGCAGATTACACAGAGCTAGAAAGATAAGAGCGCCTGGGATTGCAGACAACCTAGCAGACAAATGTACACAAAAAAGCTAGGGTTGTTCTATACCGCAGAAATTGAACAATCAAATGATGTGCTGCTCCCTGATGCCTCAGAATAATACATAACTAATATTCCTGGCTTTCTACCATATAGTGCAGAGGAACAAGCACGCTCAACCTGCACCGTGCTACATGAACTGGAAACCAACCCAGCTGAAAGATGTAATGTGGCTTAAAAAAGCTTTAAAGAAAGTAAAAATGTATCTCTCATCTACCAATCAAGCAATTAAAAATATGAATTCATTATGAATTCAAGGTCAGAATTCTCCATAATCTATTTGCTGCTTTACTTTTTGAAAATGTTGCAAGATGTACTTTCTTAACAATAACGTTACAATGCTTAACAATAGTTTATGTCCTGTGCTCTACTCTGCTCCTGGGTAATTGAGAAATCCTTACTATTAATGGAAATATTCACCCTATGTTTGCTAACAACCAATCTTCTAGCATATTTGGGGAGAAAAGGAATCCCCGACAACTTCATTTCACTTATTTTTAGCTTTTTGTTCCTTTTGTTTAAGTCTTCTTTTTGAATTCCCGGTTTATGCTGAAGGTATTCCATTCCCCGTTCGTTAATCTGCTGTTACATGCTTGCACAAAGAGTAACTGCATCAGTATTTCCAGAGACAACAACAAAACTGATGGAAAGCATCAGTCCCGGAACGCTAAATACTCCTCTGGCCTTTCAGAGCGACAAACTTTCAGGAGCGCGATAACTTGCCAGGGTCCTGCACCCGCCTCAACAAGCTGACACTGAACAAAGAGAACGTAAAAACATCCTCATGTGAAAAGAAAATATGAAGTTGATCCGCTTTCCTTTCTCTCCCTGCCGCTTCACGCGCTCTGCTCACCTCCCTCTGCAATCACAAAGCCCTTCTCATCGTTGGGCCGTAATTCCCCTTTCTCTCAGGTGGTGAAGTGGTGCTGCTGAGAAGTGCTGTCACCTCAATCAGATGTCTAAAAAGTATCTGTATTACATCAAATAGGACTAAGTTACCCAGCCCAAGAGGAGAGGAAACAATGGCATTGTGCTCAGCGTCTCACTTTTCACATCCCAGGGACACCGCTGCATCTCTTTCACGCTTTGCCTGGATGGCTTTGTTCTGCTTTGCCATCAGGACTCTCTGCTTAATTCTTTTGCTTCGATACGAATTCTGCACTCAAAACATGACAAGATAAACTGATGTTTCTACACATGAACTTGTTCACCTATAACTTCTCTGCTGCACTTTGCACAGGAAACAGAGCAAAAGAACACAAGTGTGATGGTGTAGATAGCAATCTGGCGGAGTAACTCATGCAGCAAATAAAGGAAAGGTATAAGCGATCTGATTTTTTCTTCCATAGCATTCACTGGTGAACTAGACAGTGTCTTGACAAAATGATCTCAATGGTTTTGTTTAAGTAACTTTCAGAACTGCCTGTCTCAAAGCCTACGTGTTATTATAACACCCACTCTCTTTCTCTCCCTTCTAATAGAGCTACGTGCTTGTACTGAAAAAGAAGGAAGAGAGTAAGAGGGAACCGAAGCAAGGCATCAAGCTCCCTTCTTCCTCAGTGCTACCCTATGAAACACAGAGCAAGCAACCACTACCTGCCCCTACAGTCCAATGAAAGGCACAATTTTCATCTCATGTCCTCACTTTATGTTGCAGAATTTTAAAAAAATCACTGTAGGTTCACATACAGAAACCAGGTTTTCAAATTCAAGTGCCTAAACTTTAGCTCCCAAATCTGTACTTCGCTCCCAGGGCACTGCAAGTAAGATCAAGCCTCTTCTGAAAGTGTTCAAATACTAATTGGTATCTTAAATCTAAAGCTAAAAGGTTACTCTGACACTTATCAATGGTAGGCGTTCAAAGGTGGAAGGCTATTCAAAACAAAGAGACCATTACTAAGGATCTAATTCTGATTAAAGCGAAGCTTCCCATTGTCTGTAGGTATTGAAAATATTCTTATCTTTTCCATCTTATTTAATTTTGACTTGACAGAAACTATTGAAAGCACTCATGAATCACTCCACTGGGTCTGTTTCCACAAATACGAAAAGAACATGACTAGGAGATAAAGAAATCAGTCTTGCTAGCAAATGTAAGGCCAGCAGAACTTACAATAAATTCAGCAGGGACTAACTAAACTTTCATTTTAAATTAAATTAGCTCTTTAGCTGCACACTGCCTCCTACATGCTAAGTACAGCCGTAAATAAAAAACAACCAAACCAAACAAAACCCCCTTGATTACATAAACCACACATAAAACTATGAAAATATTGGCAGTCAACAAGTCAACAGAAAGATTTGAACAAGATTAACCCAAGCGCCGTGCTTAATTTTAAGCACAAATAACACTTATTGATTGTTGGTGACTGATTTGAAAGTCAGTCAGCAACAGTTTTAACAGTCTTATTTCAGGTGCCTAACTTCAGACTTCTTGAGTTGGCCACATGGTGGTCACTCCCTCTTTCAGAGGTCAGGAGGCAAGTATAAGAACTTAATGGCACCCCAAGTCAGCAGCGATATTTGAAAACCTCTGTCAGTAGGCTTTATCTATGCTTAAGAGCGTTTGTTGTCGAGAACACCAGTCCAAACTCATCCTTAAAACCCACTTGATCTGCACGTCAAGCACAATGTGACATTAATTAATTAAAAAAGGGTGTGTCGGGAGTTTTCACATTCAAAGGCTAAAGCAGTCTGACAGGGATTGGATCAAGTGCTCATCTTTGCCAGCGTCTAGTCCTATTGTTCGTATCAGCAAATACTGGACCATTCCATAAGGCAAGGATAAGGTAAGTATAGTTTCATGATTTCATACTGCCTGTAAACACATGATTATTTTTCTTGGTGTTTTTAACAGGCAACGCTAAGCTCTGGGTTGATATGTGACCCACCAAAGGCACTGTATGGGCTGTCATCAAGACAGAGGTTCCCCAGTCCTCTTTTAAGGGTCATTTCACACCAGGTTTTTGTACTTGAAAGACTACTGTATTAGCATAATTTCTCATTATTAACCAAAATAGCAAAAGTCTGGGAAAGGTGTGGCTGTGTTAATATGTGGTACCAGCACTCATTTGAATAGTGCCATTAAACTCAACGACAGCATACATTTTTGTAAAGTCAAATTAAATTTTAATGCTCTCTACCATCACACCCTGGCAAGCCCATAAAATCACTGTATATCAAGTTCATATATTAAAGGTAATTGTAGAGAAAATGTATATTGATATATACACCAAGAAATCATACCTAGTACTTCTACCACTAAACAAGTTTCCCAGATTTAAAAATTAGTACTTCATAACATACATCACAAGATAATTCAGGTGGGAAAAGACTTCAGCAACCTCCTGCTCAAATCAGAGCCAGCCATGGGGATCAGATCAGGGTCCTTAGGGCTTTGTCCAGCTGGGTCTTGAAAACCCCCAAGGAGAGAGTCTACACAGCCTCTGTGAGCAACATCTTCCACTGCTTGACTGTCCTCATGGAGAACAAGACAGTATGTGCCTCTCTTGTTTCAACTTATTCCTATTGCCTCTCATCCTCCCACCACGCTCCCCTGTGAAGTATGACTCCATCTTCATGATAACGCCAGCAAAACCCACCTCTTCTCAAGGCTGAATGAGCCCCAGCCCCTCAACTTCTCCTCACAGGTCAACTGCTCCAACCCTGATGGTTGTGGTGTCCCAATGCTGAACTCACTCCAGGCTTCTGATGTTCCTCTTGCACTGGAGGCCCCAAAACTGGTCTAAGGATTGCTGAGTAGGGAAAAATAGTCCCTTTCCCTTGATCTCCTGGTCGTACTTTCATACAGCCCAGGATGTGGCCTCCCTTGCTGCCAGCAATGCTGCTGGCTCATGCCCAGCTCGCTGCCCACCGCACCACCATGGGCTTTTCCACAGGGATGCTCCCTGGTCAGTAAGTCCCTAGCTGTTCTCACTGCAGGGGCTCCTCTTGCCCAGGTGCAGGGATTTGCATTTGTACCTGTTGAAACCAGACTTATTACTCCTCTGGTTGTCCACCTATCAAGACCTTAACACCTCAAACTCAGATACAACAATATAGGGAGAGACAGCGTCAAAAGCCTTGTTAAAGTCAGGATAAAAAAATGTCATCCACTGCTCTCCGTTTGTCGTCAAATCTAGTCACTTTATAATAGAAGCCATTTTATCATAGTAATTTCATCACAGTTTTTATCTATTTCCATTGTTATGAGATTGGAATACATAAAGGTCTGCAAAGCACTTTTGCTTACATTTATACCCAGTGCACTGTTTGCATGCTTCTATAGGTCTTCATCTGAATAAGCCATCTGGATCAGAATACACACCAAGGATACACTCTCTGCCTACATGGAGGTTAGCATCCCCCAGGAATCCTGCTTTCCAGTTTTCTTCTTGTTTAATTCTTTTTCCCATTCCCAACTCCCACCATCAAACAAATCACAGCAGTAAATTTTGCGCACGCTTCATCTCACTGATGGCAAAACTAACAGGCACCTCAACAAAAGCAATGCAATCCAAAAATGTTCAGTTTGTTCCACCTGATGCTTTAGCAACTCCAGATGTGGCTGGCATTGCTTTATATCCAAGTCTACTTGTATGCAATTGACAGGTTTTCAAAGAAATACATTCTAAGGAATACCCATATTGTTGGCTACCAAAAGTAAGAAATAATTAAGAACGTGCAAAAATTGTTTTATCCACTGTTTCCACTAATTCTATATTACCAGGAGTGAATTGTCACTTTGAAGGTAACACTGGAAAAAAGAAGAAGTATTTCTTGCCTTTGAGTAACATTTTCCTGAAATAATAGGCCTGCCTGTATTTCAAACTAGCCTGAGAGAGACAAGAGCTGGGGAGGGAGTTTGGAAGAGGCTACTCAGACCCCACATCTCGGCACCTCTCCCACCAGTCTTTGAGTTGCAAAGATACTCTGAAGCTGAAAGGGCTGAATAACTTTCTGGACTGACGGAAGCTATGGTAAATAGATGCAGAACCATTGCACTCGTTAATTTAAAACGTAGAAGTTTCTTCCCGAAGAATCAAGAATACATACAACTTAGTAAGTGAAATAAAGCGAATGATAGGTTTAAAGGTGCAGCCACCGAGAAAGACGCATTGTGGGCTACTCCTCACACACTTCATGAAATACCACGGCACCATTAGCAAGGGCAAAGCAGATTAGCTTTATGAATTGAGCAATAACACTTTAGCATAAGGTGAGCGAGACACCTTCGCCCCGAGGCGCACAGCTTGGCGTTATCAGGGAGCTTCCCTGTGATACAGTTTCATGCCAGCTGTGAGAGCCTGCCAACTCTCGTCTGGCCTTGGGATAGGTAAAGAGTAAAGGACACGTTGCAGTCCGGAGCTGTCTTTCTGAGGGCTTCTTTTCAAGTCGTGGCTACTCATATCGAGACAACCTAGACGGCAAGACTTCTGATGGGGTGTAAGGACATGACTACCCTACACTAACAAGATCAAGAAAGATCTTCTTTGTAAGAGTTTATAAGAACTTTGTAAGAGTTTAGGTGTAAGTAAATAGGGTAAATAGATACAGAACCATTGCACTCATTACTTTAAAACAAAAGTTTCTTCCCGAAGAATCAAGAATACATACAACTTAGTAAGTGAAATAAAGCGAATGATAGGTTTAAAGGTGCAGCCACCAAGAAAGATGCATTGTGGGCTTTATAAATTTCTTTATAAACTCATAAGAACTCTTATAAAGAGTTCTGTGCATTTAGCTTCTTGGCTTGAGTGAAGAAAGTAACAACCAGTAGATTTTTAGCCATAAAACCAGTAGCTTGATGTGGAAGACCATGACGATTGAAGAGCAATAAACGTCGGACGGCTGTGGTAACACTAGAGACTCAGCAGAGAAATGCCAACATCCACACATGAAGAGGAATCAAATGCAACATTTCAGCACATCTGAAAATCTCTGACCAAAGTGAAACGGATTATTTTTTTTTCCCCAGAAAGAGTTAATTTCCTGCCCAGCACGAAAAACGTTAAATGAAACAGGCCATTTGATACTGACTGAGATTTCCCACCATTACGCGTGTAAGAAACCAGCAGAGGGTGAACCACTGTAAAATTTCACAGCACTTGAGCACTCCATTGAAAGACAGAGGAAAGGCAACACAAGAACAGCAAACGCCGACCACACAACCTATGGCTAACGCCTCACTACTCACACAAAATATCAACATATGAACATTCAGCAAGGGAATATACTACAGTATTTTAAACATGCTGAAAAAGATTTAAAATATTTCCTATATTAAGTAGCCCTATGAAGCTGGGCTTTGCATTACAGCCATTTAACAACTCTATATTCCTAATCTACACAGAAGCTTTAATATTAAACTAAGAAAAGTAATCACCACTTAAGTGCTGTTAAGATAAAGCATGTTAACTATGACCAGGTGGAGAGTTAGCATTACGATAGCTAACATCACCACCACTGCTAGCCTGAGAAGTTCTTCCTTGCTGGGCACTCTAAAGACATGAAAAAAGCCAGGATGCCTCCCCAAAGGCAAATTAATGAGCTTCCAGTCACAGCCTAATCAGAAATCAGTTCCACCCAGTTATCCATGTAAGAATAAAGCCGTTTAAATAAAACCAGGTATAGAAAGTATGTTGCCAGAAATTAACTAAAATACCTCAGGGACATCTGGAAATCTTCCTAGAATGTCAGGCAATGTTGTGAACAGTTTCACGACTAAATTATCTGTTTGCAAGTTAAGGATTATCGCTTATTACTGAGAAGTTAGGATTCGGCTAATAAATCATTAGAACAACTTCTATCCTTTACATGCAGAAGAAGAAAGGCCATTAAAACGGAATTATAGAATGGCTCATGAAACAGCAACCAGTTTAAGGGTTATCAGCGACAAGCAACTGCTATCTGTTCGGATGAGATACTGAATATAAAATCCCCAAACATGAGTCTGAAGGGAAAAAACAGAAATGAAAGGAACAAGATGTTAACTAAACTCTCTGCACATAACGATGTTCAAACAGAACAAGCTCCTTAGTCATATTCTCTGCATTTCTTAAATATAATCTTCCATTTGAAAAGCAGGGATCAAATGGAGCAATTTCCATACTGCCTGTAGCAAGTGAAGAGGAACGAAGAGCAGCAAAGAGCTCAGACCTAACAACCATACTGTTTAAAAATAGAGAAAGGAATAGGAGCTCTGGCAAGGTGAGTAGGAAAAGTCTTACCCAGCAGGACTTTCTCTGAGGACTAAATGGCGCTGTGAACATGACAAAAGCAGGAGAAGTTGATTTGATGGAAAGCTAGACACGAGAAGTGTCCTAGCTGTGGAAGCTCGTCTGGCGTGCTAGAGGTGGGAAGGGTGATCTCCCCCAGGGTAGGTTTGCTTCGGCATCAGTGGGAGGACCTCATCGCCCAGACCTCTGAGCTACTCAGAGCTCTCTCCTTTCCCCAGCCCTGCTTGTCCTTTTCCAGAGATGTGCACTGTCTCTCTTTTCTCCCTCCCCTCACACACATGGCATCATCTCAGGAGATTCCCATGAAAGCCTCCATCCAGGTCATTCAGTAGCATATAACCACCAGAGAGTGGTACACTGTACCTCACTCACCATTCATTTATACATTATACTGTCCCTTCAGAAAGGAGGACAAAGGAGCTAAAGGAGTATCTGGAAAGTGTTAACAAAAAACACTCATTACTCATAAGAAAGGCAGACTACACGGAAGCGAACAAGTGAAAAATCTTGCAATTCCACAACTGGCTTGCTCCCAATTCACATCAGCAAAAATTAGCAACCTATTGCATTTACTACACGCGCGTAGGTATGTCTCTTGAGTTAGCTCATTCGTTAGCTCAGCATCCTCCCACCACAAAAATAAGCTTGTTCTGGCCTCAGATTTTAGAAACTTGCAAGAAATCCTTCTATTCAAGCACGGTCAAGCTCAAAAAGTTACTGGGTCTGAAAACAGCCACAACGCACCGTACTGTAATTTAGAATAGCCACTTTCCATTTACTACCAGGAAGAAGCTTTTTCCAACAATTGCTTTACAAAGTTAATTTGTATGATGTCCCTTGGAAAACGACACTTGCAGGTTAGAGTCTCTTTTGCTGAACTGCCACTCAAAAAACTTGCTATACTTGTCAGAAGAAGTCAAAATACCATTACTTTAACATCCCATTAATGCTTTAACCAAGTTCTCATAACGGCTCCAAAGGATGAAATGTTCAATTTAAAACTGTAAATCTGTTTGTGTGCCTGTCAAAACAATACCAGCTCTTGCTGTGTCTAGCACCAGCAGTGGATTTACCAAGCAGATTTCAGCTGCTAGTAGTCTAAACTAAATGTACTAACCAAAGAAAATCAAAATAGAAATAACAGATAGAGACACTGACTCACAACCCAGGAGGTTTACAGTAGCCAGAAAACTTCACATATTCTAACGTTGTTTCTCAGAGCTAAGAACATGTAAACATCTCCATTTTTATCAGTTTGCCCCCACTGGTAAAATGAGGACATTAAAATCTACTTAACTATTGAAGACGAGAGCAATGAAAAATGAGGTTAAATGATACCAGAGACTATTCCTGCTCCCACAGAAGTCGGGAGAGTTTTCTCACTGTCCTTCGTGGGCACAAAACCCTGCACTGAATGTGCCTGAAGACAGAAAGAACCTTTCAAGACGTCATTGTTGTTATGAGCAGCACGCAACGTTTCCTCAATGTGAAAACACCAGAGATTGGACTTGGTGAAAACGCGAGATCTTGAGTGACATGAGCTACAGACACGAATAGTTCCTGCATTAAGCCAATCAAGACTGTCTGAGCTGCTGTAAATATTTTAGGAAGATAATTCAGTCTTGATTTAAAGCCTTATAGTTTGACGTACACAGAACAATTTAAATAAATTACCGCTCAGACACATGTACTGACATATTTTCACGTAGATACAAACACTTTATGAAATCAGACATCAAGAAAATGCACAACTGAAGTGCATGAGATACCACTGCTAGCTTGTATTTTTGAACATTTGGAAAGTAAAAGGTAGGTAGCGCTGGTGTAAGTCAACGGAAATATAAAAAGGCAAGATAATCCTCTCACCAGCGTTAAGTAGCAAACAGGATACTACTGTAACTTGCTACTTTTGAAGATTATATACTTCCATTTACAGCGACTGCATTTCTAGCCAATATGGTTGCTGAAGATAAGGACGGAAAGATGAAAAGAATCAAACGAAACTTTGGCTCTTGGTTACATGTCTTGCGCAAAAAGTAAGGCAGAGTTTCCTACAAATAACAAAATGGAAAGAAAATGTTTTGGACTAATGACAGTTTATGGGTACCACAGCAGCAAACAATACAGAAAGCTCACTTGCTTGCAACCTACAGGAAAAATTCAGGGAAACATCTGCGGAGGATGAGGTCGCTCTAAGCCAGTAAATCAAAATGCTTAAATTATTTAGTACCACATTTCCAGACTTTTTGTTTGATCTCTCCCCTTCTGATCTGATTTCCTATTTCCCTTGAAGGAAAGAATAGAGTATTGCCCACAGCCGAGACCCGGGGAGCAGGGAGCATCACCAGCACGCAGCGCTCCCACCTGCTTTTTGGCAAGGAGAGGTACGGTGGCAGGAAGCGGGATCAGGAGCGCCTGCGGGGAGGGGAGAGGAGGGAAGGGACCTGGCTGCTCCTTTGAGGCCAGATGGTGGGCCAGTGAGAGTCAGCTGTAAGCTGGGACGTGGCAACATAAAAAGAGCATCAATCTTTAGGGTAAGACATAGGCAACGTTTTGTTTACCTAGGGAGAATGCTGGTATATTTATAATAATGTATTTGAAACTCCCTCTATAATTTTGTCAATAACATGCATTCATGTATCAGGAGAGATGATAAGGTAGGGAAGGTTCAGAAGAACTCAGAAGAGACAAAATATGTCTACCACAAATCTGCAGCAGAATCTACATTTTTGAACTAATGTCTCATGCTTCCATTTATAATGACAAGCTTCCTTACCTAAATCTCAGTGCCATTCAATTTACTAGGAGAATAACATTCCGGTTAAAAAAACAGCAGATGGGCAAACAAGGTAAAGGGCATTTAATTTCAGTTGCCTCTCCTCCATGCCAACACGCTGCTTTGAAGGGACTGCAAGTGTGGGAGGGGAACATATGTGCATGTAGATTGTGCATCTTGGAGAATATTTGCTGCTGGAACGTAATCTCTCCTTTCTTTCCTCTTTCTTTCCACAATAGCTCAAATGTATATTCACACGATGGGTGGTTCTGCACAGTTGTATGTGGAGGTAAATCAGTGAAGGGACAGTCTCAGTCCTGCATGCAAGAACAGTGACTACAGAGCCACTCCACCAAACGCTGTGGCAAGCATAAGGCTTCAGAGGCAGATTAGCACCCACTGAAAGTGCAGACGGAGGCTTTAAGTAGAGCCATGACAGAGGCTGGAAACAAAAGGTATTTTTCAACAGCACCCCAGAAGTTTCTTGGACCTTGACAGAGTCCAAACTGGGGCTTTGAATGGTTCTGTCTTGGTGGTTTCCCAGCAAATACTGACAGAGCCCCCTGTCATTTAAACAACCATTGATCAAGTCAGACAAAACTCTTGGACCTGCCAACAATGTTTCTGTATGTAAGGATGTAAATTAAAAGGACACTACTATGAGTGAAGCATGAAACTATGGAAAGAACCAATCTGGGTGAAATTCTGATACTGTCTTAGGGAGAAACTCGCAGTACCTCTGGAAGGGAACTCTACCCATCACAACAGCTTGAACTTCTGGAAGAAGTGAGAGCAACCTAAACATCCACCTTTACAGACCAGGAAGTGAACAGCTATGTTGAGGATCTGAAACAGAGGGTGGAGGAGAATACATAGCATAGTCTTCAAATTCAACACACAGCATCTCCAGTAGAAGGCAAGAAACTGAAAATGCTCTTTAAAGAATGTGAAAATTATGGAGTGAGCAACCATAGCAACTTGGTTGATAGGCAAATGACAGACTCAAATGGTGCTAAATAGACCTTAACACAGCTTAAGGACATACCTGATCCCTTCAGCTCAAGTGGGTACTCCAAAATGCGTACTCGCTCGATCAGAGTTGGAGGTGATCAACAAAACGCACTGATCTGAAACTTAACTGACAGCATATTCCTTTCTGTGATTTACGACACTGCCTTTTCTAGGGGTGAGACCAGGAGTGCTGTAAGACAGAGAGCCATCAGAACATGGATCCTGGTCCATGCTACGGAGTAAAGACATTGAAGGAATGGTGGTGGAGAACAGGTACATCTTCCCATGCTTTGTCGGAGTAAAGTCAGCTGCAATTGTTGAGGCAGCAGAATAATAAAAAGCCTCAGATCCCTACTAAGACAGGTTGAAAAGAGGCTTCTCCTTGAAGCTAGACAGAGAGGGTCCTGCCAGTCCTGAGAGGAGATCAGGAGAGGTGACTGGCAGATGCCTGCGTGCCATTAGAAGGACTAGAAGTCTGAGTTCAGGATGGATTTGTTATATTGCATACAGGTTGCAGAGACAATCAGTAAACTATTTAAAATTTTACCTATTGAAGAAATAGGTACAGTCTAGGCACCTCGCCCTTTCCCGCATGTGCTGGTTTTGGCTGGGATAGAGTTAATTTTCTTAATAATAGCTAGAATGGGCCCACATTTTGGATTTGTGCTGAAAACAGTGTTGATAACGCAGGGATGTTTTAGTTATTGCTGAGTGGTGCTTACACAGAGTCAAGGCCTATTCTGCTCCTAACACCACCCCACCACCACGTTGGCTGGGGGTGCACAAGGAGCTGGGAGGAGACACGGCCGGGACAGCTGATCCCAACTGACCAAAGGGATATTCCATGCCATATGACAACATGCTCAGCAATAAAAAGTTGGGAGAAGAAGGAGGAAGGGGGGACATTTGGAGTGATGGCATTTTGTCTTCTCAAGTAACTGTTATGCATGAGGGACCCCTGCTTTCCTGGAGATGTCTGAACACCTGCCTGCCAGTGGGAAGCAGTGAAGGAATTCCTTATTTTGCTTCGCTTGTGCGCATAGCTTTTGCTTTACCTAATAAACAGTCTTTATCTGAACTCACAATATATCTTACTTTTAGCCTTCCAATTCTCTTCTCCATCCCACTGCGGGAGAGTCTGTGAGTAGCTGCATGGGGCTTAGTTGCCAGCTGGGGTTAAACCACAACACTGCAGGAAGTCAAAAACTTGAGTAAAAATTCAATCAAGAACAGCAGCTTATTCAGAGGGACGAATTCATACCTGACAAACAACTATGACAGTTTGCAAGTCTAAGCTGCAATGAGGCTGAGGAACACATGCATGTCTGCAGATCATCCCAAACCACCTTATACTCTTGAGGACTCCGCAAGCGCCATGACTGAGAAGTAGAACGAGGAAATCCATCTTCCATCTGATCTAGCCATTTATCATTGATCCCTTTGGCTGCGATGTGGCATGAAGCAGCTGTCTGAAATGATGTAGCTGAGTTGATGTAGTGCTCCTAACAGCCAGAGAGACCCCAGGATCGGTGGGCAATGCAGAGTATACATCAAGCCATGAGATGGTTCTTTTAGGGATGGTGCCATCCACTTTGCGGCATATCTTGATGTTGCTGGAGTTTGTCACCAACTTTAGTTCCCTGAACAGTTTCAGAGGTAGAGATTTAGGTGGCAGTCTTAGCAATGCTGGTGCCAAGTACGGAGATAACCAGGTTAGTTCCACTAGTCCTAAAGAACGCAATGACAGTGGTATTGGAGCTGATGTACCTAGGACCCAGACTGCTGTGGTAGGCAGAGAACTGCTGCAACAGATAGAGAAGAAAACAAATGCTTACAGCGCTTCATATTGTCCTTCAGTGGCTGAACTGGTTTGGAGCATGACCAAATCAGAAGCCTCTGTGGTAACCACAAGGATCTGAGAGGACTTGACTTTACCAGTCTGGAAGGGAGAGACAGAGAGGCTTTCTTGGGATGGCTTTCTTAGGATGATGGCCAGCAGTAGAGCAAAGACAAAGGAGCCAGATTGGGCTGAATGCCTTCCAGCCCATGATATCCACTGGATCCCACATCAGAGAAAGCTTTCACTGACTTCTTACAGAGAAATTTTCTGTAGTTCAAGCTCACCATCAGGTTTTAAAGAACACCACGTGAAGCACTCGTGGGGAGCAAGACCTTCTCGACCACACTAATGAAACCCTGCATGTGTGTCAGAAGATGAAATTCAACCCCAAAGCAGGGGTACACCCAGGGTGTAAAACAGCTGTGGGAGATATCATCAAAGCTAGAGAGAAGCACAGCTTCTCCAAACGAAAAATTCATAGCAGCAATTGGGCATTTGAGTGAAAATGAAATGACATAAGAATTATCCACCTTACATACTCACTGAGCAGAAAGGTGAGGGATTCCTCCCAACGAACATGTTTCTGGTCTCAAGCGGCAGGCCATGTGAATATCCATAATCTGAATGTATATGTGGACTGTCACTCCAAAAAAATAAAAAGGTCAGCCTTCCGGTTGCAACTTTATACTAAATAATGGAAATCTGCAAATTTGAAAACTATGTCTGCTCATTTACTGTCTCCTCTGTGCTTAAATAGAGACCTATTGCAATTTGCACTTAATTGGATTACTACAGCTAATGGCAAAATGAGGTGTTAAATACATATCTTTTAGTAGTCAATTAAATTTAACTTAAATCGCACCCATGTATAAAGTTATGACTGATCAGTGCACAATGCTAGTCAGCAGAAACCCAGCATGATGAAACTTACGAAAAATTCCTTCCTGCAAATATGCTGTGCCACTGACAGCTCCCATACGGACAGAGCAGTAGTTAACTTATGATAAATTCCACAAAATCACATTCCCTATTCATTTCAGATAGGAAATAAACAAATCTAAAGTGATCTATATGAACTGAAAGACAAAATAAATGAACAAAGAAGAAAAACACATAACCATACTTCACGTGAATCTGCATACACTGGACTGTGATTTAAAATAACCTATGTGAATATGCACACATTTTTGTTTACTTGTTTAGCTCAAAACATGTATTTTCTTTTTGCAGTAGCCTTCAGACTCTAAAGCTTCAAATAAATAATTTACTTTACTTCATATTACCAAGAAATCTATCTATTCAGACCTCTAAGAAACAAAAAAAAGTCAGTGAACATTTTTCATTTGAACAGAGTAAGTAGACTTATTATCTCAGTTATTTCTATATCAATTTTCTATGTAAAAATTTATTTTTCAATTGTCAGCTATCTGAATTTAGATCAGGAGTCAAAAAATAAGTAATGATCTCTCTGACTTCTGAGATGCTGAAAGCCAAGTGCTACCATCACATAAATCTTTGTAATCCCATCCTTTTCAGAGTACGTTGTTAGGTTGACACTAGAGAAGCTGTCTTCCTTTGTGCAAAGGTGTCACTGGGACACATGTGAGAACAAACGCCTGGAAACGGAGGTTATCTCATCTTTACTTTGAATATGACCATCACAAAAAATGACCCAGACCAGTATTACTTCTGCAAGACCAACAGCAACGAAAGCAGCCAGCAATACTTTACACAACAAATTTTTTGTTTGGATGACAGTACTACTTATCTACCATCCACTGAACAAAACCAGGTCCCAACTATTTAGCATAAGGTCTAGTTTGTTGAAAAGTCTTTGTAAGTGTTTGAAGGATCATTATTACCACCTAGCCACTTATTTTTTTTCTCTTACACCTTTTACAAATACCTAGAGCAACATCACAGTCCCGATGCCCCTACAAGAAAGTCTGTATCACACCTTCCCTTGAAAAACTAAAACTGGAGAAAAGAAAGCCAAGTTGGACTTGGATGAGGTTCATAAAATCACAAAGGCAGTGGATAAGGTGAATGTAGAACTGATATTTAACAAAACGCACAATGCTTGAACCAGGGGACGCCTGTTGAAACCAGTCAGAAATCAAGAAGAAAGAAGGTGAAATAATGCACTTTTTTATGTGATTGGTAGTGAACTTCCGCAGTTTGCTGCCAGACTATGCTGTAAGCAGACAGCATTTAATCAAAAGGATTAATGGATAACAGGTCCAAAAATGTCTAGCTACTAAACGAACGAGAATCCAATGTCTGTGGACAGCATGAGGGGAATGGACTGCAGCAAGTGCCCAGGCTTACGTGCTGTCCTTAAACAGGATGTCCTATTGCCTCCACTGGAGGCAGAATGCTGGTCCAGATGGACCCTGCTGAGATCCCTTTGTGCATTTTTTATGCTCTCTAATCTCCAAAAAGTTTTGAAGTTCATGGTTTCAAAGAATGATAAACTTTGTTTCCAGGACAGAGGATCAACAATCTACAAGGGTGTTACTTGATGTGTCAGAGGGCAGAAGGACAGCTCGCTACCACAAGAGGTGAATGCCTACCCAGAACCAGAGAAAGCACCGACTCAGGGTAGGCTCAGAGGAAAATATCTCAAGCTGAATCCGGCAGCCTGAGAAAGTCGAGGCTGCCGCTGCTCTGTGCCCCCAGGTCCGACCAGCAGCGAGGCTGAACATGTTTTTCCAACAGGCACACATATACATCACATGCATACACATATATATGGCCGGCCATACAGATCCCAGGCAGACACTCAGAGCACTCACACCACGGAAGTCTGTCAATGGGAATATATCTATATGGCCAAGGTGGACNCCCTACTGAAGGGGGTGGAAGGTCTACATCCATCCTGGCCCCCAGCACACTTCGTGTCTCATCCAGCTTGATCCTTGCTAACACCCATGCTCCTGCATTCGGTCCATTCGCTGCACCACGNGACCAGCAGCGAGGCTGAACATGTTTTTCCAACAGGCACACATATACATCACATGCATACACATATATATGGCCGGCCATACAGATCCCAGGCAGACACTCAGAGCACTCACACCACGGAAGTCTGTCAATGGGAATATATCTATATGGCCAAGGTGGACCCCTCCAGCAGCTGGGCTCAGACACTCAGACTGCCCAGTAGCCATCCCTGCATCCCAGTCTCCCCAGTTGCTGCCAACTGGACATGTGAGCCCTCGAGGCTGCAGGCACGCAAACAGACACACACACAAAGCTGGTCCCCCTGTGCTCTCACCCCTACAGACACCCAGAGCTGACCTTTAGAGACCTCCACATCCATCCTGGCCCCCAGCCCACTTCGCCTACTTTGTGTCTCATCCAGCTTGATCCCTGCTAAACACCTATGCTCCTGCATTTGGTCCATTCGCTGCACCACAGACCCCATACACACACATGGAGTAAAGAGCCCCTCACTGGAACACAGCTGAAGGTGGAGATTAATGAGGAGAGAGGGCAGACAGTGATGGTCAGGAGCAGGGCACCGCCAGACAAGCATCCTGGCCAGCCCCTGCTACATGCAAACAGACCCTTTTATTCTGTTATCCCTCTGCTTCTCACTTTTGTTCCTCCCCATAACGCCTAAATTCCTCCCTTTTGCCACCTTTGGTTCCTCCCCTGGACATCCTGTAATAAGTCCTGTGCAATTCCCAAAAGCTCTTCCCTTGCATCCCCCAATATATCCCACAACCCCAGCCAGCAATGCCCTTAGTCCAAAGAGCAACACAGAGAGCTGCTCCTGATGGCTCACGGTGATGGCTTTCACACTCGGACACTGCTGGGACAGCCCTGGAAGGGGACTGGACAGGGCCTCCCTTCTTCTGTGTCCTTAATTTGTGCTTCCACTTGCCTCTGTCCTCCTCTGGGCTTGTGGACATGGAATNGAGATTAATGAGGAGAGAGGGCAGACAGTGATGGTCAGGAGCAGGGCACCGCCAGACAAGCATCCTGGCCAGCCCCTGCTACATGCAAACAGACCCTTTTATTCTGTTATCCCTCTGCTTCTCACTTTTGTTCCTCCCCATAACGCCTAAATTCCTCCCTTTTGCCACCTTTGGTTCCTCCCCTGGACATCCTGTAATAAGTCCTGTGCAATTCCCAAAAGCTCTTCCCTTGCATCCCCCAATATATCCCACAACCCCAGCCAGCAATGCCCTTAGTCCAAAGAGCAACACAGAGAGCTGCTCCTGATGGCTCACGGTGATGGCTTTCACACTCGGACACTGCTGGGACAGCCCTGGAAGGGGACTGGACAGGGTCTCCCTTCTTCTGTGTCCTTAATTTGTGCTTCCACTTGCCTCTGTCCTCCTCTGGGCTTGTGGACATGGACCTTTCATGGCTCTCCTGAGATGGCCCCAGGAGCAGCCCATCAAGGTGTTATTTGGTCTCCCCCCACCAAGGTCTCTCTGGGCTCCTCCGCGGGTGTGCAGATGAGCTTTATCACACAAGCTGATCACAGGTACCGCTGCAGTCAGCCAGCCTTGAAATGCAATGACTCTCCACCAGCTTTCTAAGCTCTGGCACGCAGATTGAATCTGTCACAGGTCGTCTGTTTCTTAAAATAACCTGTGATGATCAATCCCCCTTCAGCATCTGTTAGAAATCATCACATACTGCTTGCCATAAACGAAACGCGGTTATTAATGATTAGGTAAATCATATAATGAACCAGCAGGCGATTAGCACGGGCTGCAGTCACTAACTTGTGCACGTGCCTCACGCTGGAGCTTCAGCCGTCTCGTCAAGGTCAACGCAGCTACTCAAGTGGTTAAAACAAAGCCTTTGTGTCTCAGCAAAATTGGGGCGTCACAGATCACAGCGCCTGCTCTGCAGATGGACATGCCTGGGGCCGCATCCAGCACACAGCCCAGTGGAGTCTTTCCATTCATGCAGGAAGGCTTCGGGATCAGCCTCTAGAATCGCAATGCGGTTTGTTTCCGCCTCCCACCCCCCGCCTTAATTTTTTGGGTTTGTTTATTACCTCTCTGTTGGTCTTCAGTTCCATTAAGTTGTTTTTGTGCTTCTTCAATTTTGTCTGCAAGAGAGAGAAGTCGTTATTAAAACACATACATAAAACCCACAAGATTTTAAAAGGTCATTTACTGAAATCTGTCTTGAGCTATGTGTTTATATTTAGGAGCAATGCCATTCACACGTAAATACCCAGTACATTATGAGTAATACGGCCACATAAAATTTTATCATGTTTTATCAGCAAGGCTATTGACATGTTAAATTACACGGAACAGCATAAAGAAAAGCACTGGCATTGGATCTGCAGTCAACAGCTAATCCCGACGCAATTTCGTACCATCTGTAATAATTTATGCAGTCGGGGGACTCTTTGGAATAGGCATTATGGTGCATTACACAGTATTTTAATAAGTTTTTGAAAAAAAAATGCTGTTAGAACAAGACAATGCGGCATTAAGCACGGGGATACAAAGAGCGAACAGGATTTGCTACATGAAGCCACAGAGCTGATGCTCTCACATGGGAGCAGCTGAGGGTGAGCACTATCCTTGTGCTTATTCCTCAGTGAAACTGCCTGAAATTCCCACGCAGTGCAATTTAGAACATAACTGGATTCACCCTAAACCTTTCCGACTGTGCTGGCATGACTCTGGAAATAGCAGACTTCTCAGCTGCCATTTGTAGAAGGAAGAGGAGAGCCCTGAGAAGTCCTTCCAGAAAGAAAACTCCTTCTCCACAAGCGTGGATGGAGGCTGTTACTTGGTCTTTTAGTCACCGTTCCTATACAACACAAGGTTTCTGGAAAATGGGTCCTTTCTTCAACAGACTTTTAAATCAGTGTGTTTAAATGACTTCTCTAATATTAATGAGCTGAACCACTCAAGTACGTTGGAACCATTAGTTCACAGTTGAAGTCTGAAATTGTTTTCCAATTATTTTCTCAGTAGGACCAAAAAATTATAACAGAAACAAACCCTTCTCATGGGTTTTAAGACCGAGCTTTGTTCAGCTCGCTCCAGTTCTGTGTTTCTGCCTTTCAAACCTAGTACCAGGTTCCCTTCCTCACTAAGGCTCAATCATTTCTCTCCTGTACACTGTCCCAGAGAATGCACCAAAACATCACGCAAGGATGCTGACCAGCCAGACTCCCAGAGCCAGAGCAATGAGGCTGCTAATGAAAAAGATCACCACCGCAATTTTAAAAGCCAAACTTCTTCCTTGTTCCTCTGAGGTTAGCAAGACATACGTACATATTTAAAGTGAAGGTTTTATACACAGTCTCTTTTGTACTGACTTACCAGCTGCTGAAGACAAACACGAGCAACTCAAAGAGAACAACCCTTCCCTAGCTCTTTACCAACCCAGTTACGCAGGCTGACTTTAAACAATGAGGACTTGATATTTAACATCTTCCTGGATTTCAGCTACAGCTGAAATACTGTATGTATCTATACGGTTTCCACATAGAAAAGGCTGTAAATAACCATTTCTAACCAAAAGAAGAGGAAACATAAACAAAGCATCTTTTATGTGCCACTAATGTTATTAGAGGAAAGCGTATCTAAGAATCTTAATACTGTTTTCCCACAGATTATTGCTTTACAAAAAGGTGATAGAATAAGCAACTTACAAAGTTGCATGGCAGCTGATGAAATACATGAACACAAAGGAAAAAAAAAATCCATAAATTAACCCTGTAAATGGAGTTGTAAAATTTACCAAAAAGCAACATGCCATCAGAAACACAGATTGGCTAGAAAACTCATTTCCCCTCTGTTTAGAGATATACCTAACGTACAAGACACGGTGCTTATCTTTTGAGAGGATGCAAAAGATTTGTCACCAGAAAGTATACCTAAGTACACAGACAACTGCAGTTTCATTATTAAAAGAATTACCTTCATATTTCACATAAATGCTACAATAAACATACGCATTTAAATTCACGATCATCCTATTTTATGGAGAAAAATTACTTAAGTATTTTGGAAGCATGCTACATTAGATTGCCAGAAAGATTAAATGCTTTGATCTCCCTAGCTGAACTCTCTCTCCCTTATTTAAAAAAAATAAAATTGAGTTCCTATCAGAAATTCCCAACCACTTCTTTCTCAGACTGTAAGCCCAAACAAAGAAAGACAGATAACAGGAATAATAACTAGGTAAACATATGCTTGGTGCACAGCCAGAAAGTCTCCTGCACTTCCTGCATCTCCTGAATGAGTTTCCCCAACGAATTATATTTGTTGCAGATATTTCTTCCTTCCTAGGGAGGTGTGTGCGGAGCACTTCCGAGCATCGTGAACACCGAAAAAAATTCAGTGTTGGTTCTGGAAAGGGAGACACTGATTTTGAATGTAAATGAGGGATGGGTGTTAACATGGGTTTGACTGAGGACTACATCCTGTGACCACCTGTATCTCACAGCCACCTGCTCTTCTTATGGCACCAAGGCAGGTTGAATATTGCTGACCAAAACTGGGGGCAGCTGCTTGCCAGCCTGCCATGTTTCATACCTACAGATCCTATATAATCTGTAACATAACGTGATCTGAACCCTAACACCGAAACGCAGCCCTCCTGGCTCCTGCTGGCAATTCCCAACAATAACTTCCTAACTAACGACAAATGTATATTATCCAGTCATTGTTTCATTGAGTTAGCCTTACGTGAAACATTTTGAGGCAAGTTATTTCAGACAATGTACCGTATTCTTTCATAATCATATTACAGATTCTCTAGCGGTAAGCACCTTTGAAAACTATAAGCAAAAATGCATTACACAATAATCATCTGTAAAACCCAGAAGGAACTGAAAACTGCAAAGTCCACTATTAATTGCAAATAATACTACCCTATTATCTGATAATACTCCCTTGATTTAGTGTTATTTCAGATTTAAACCTTTGATGCTGAAGATACTGTCCAAGCTGAAAATTATACAAAGGAAATATTTCTTTATCACTCGAGTATTATTTACTTCTAGTAGGATAAGAGTAAGTAATTTAACTAATGGAAATTCCTAATACATGGCAGGCATGGCACCGTCTTTATTTCCCATAAAATGACAGAATAATCATAGAATCACAGAATGGTTTGGGTTGGAAAAGACCTTAAAGATCATCCTGTTCCAACCCCCCTGCCCTGGGCAGGGACACCTCCCACTAGACCAGGCTGCTCAAAGCCTCATCCAGCCTGGTCTTGGATAATACAGATCTTGACAACTGGATTTTTGTAAGACCTATCCCAACGTCCCCAACCCTCAGCAGACAGCCTCCTGGAGCAGCACACCTCTAGAAACAAATGACAACGGTGACAGACACACTCTCATTTAAGACGGGATGCTTCTCACTAAGTGCTTACGAGAGGAGGGATAATAAAAGAGGAAATCTTCATATGTGCTGCTGTATAGAGAGGAAATTCCATATGACAGCAGTGTCCCAAGCCACGGAGCCAGCACCTTGGCATCTCAAAAAAGCAAAGTACAAGTAACATCATATAATATATTTTTTTACATATATACACACATACACACACACATATATCTCTGTGCATGTGTGTAAAGTAAAAATAAACAACACGGATGCAATGGCTTTTCTTTCTCCAGTATTAAACCTTTTCACGTTATTGTCCAACACAGCTCTCCCAGCAGGTATGCGCTGCACAGAAATATCATCAAATTCCTTGGGGTTTTAAATATATAATGTAACTGTGCTTTTTAGGAATGCAAGGAAAGAGATTGGCATGCAGTAAAATATGCTTCTTGTTTTACACGTCTCCTGCTGGGATAGATCATTAAATGGATACCAACAGTCTGAGTTAGATACCGTGGTGCTGGCATAGGTTTTTAAAAGAAAAAATAAACCAGATTTTTTTCAAAAGCTTTGCATTCCTTAGTTTTTATCTTCAGTGAGAGATATAACCTCACAGTTTTTAATTATACCAGAAATAAAATGCAGTTTATAAAGATTTTATTAAAAGACATCAGCATATTAACGTATACAATCTTGAATGTGTTTACATGTACTAGAAATGCACTAGGAATTTTCAAGAAAACATACAAAGGCCTTATTTATATGGTCAGTTACGGGGAAAAAAAAAAGGTTCAGGAATTTCAGCGAGGAAAGCAGAAATAATATAAAGTGTAAGGTTTACAAAATATGAAACCAGTAACTCATGATGGCAATTTAAGCTGGAGCAAAAGAAATCTTCCAGTTGTGGAGTTTGGTTTTTATGTTTTTCTTTTAAAGCACATAAGAAAACTCCTCTCTTTTTTGCTTATGAAAGAGACTCCATGCCAGCGTAAGGAGATGACTTTGTCCTGCTGAACAAGTCACCCTGTACAGTGACAACACACAGACGAACAGAGGAATGGTCACTGAGAAGGACTACTTTTAAGCCACCAGGAACGCTTACATGGGGGTGGTGGGTGGGAAATGTTCATTGAACATAAGCAAAACACCCAAACATGAGTATTTTTTTCACTGTCCATATTTGCATGTATCTGTATCACTGTAAAAAGGCGCTTTTTTGGCATCTTGATGAAGACAAAACTTCTGCTCTAAAACAATACAAAGGGCATTGTTTTTATTTTTTTAATCTCATGCACTCTGTTTATGGATAAATGGGAAATTAGCAGATTTACAACATGTTGGATGCTAAGAACAGGCTATTTTATCAAAGCTTTTAAAAATGTGAGTTTATATCTTGCCTGAAAGGCTAGGATTTTATATTCAAATATTTAACCAAAACAGCTGGAAGGAAAATGTCAGCATCTTTTTTTTCCCTTCAGCTAAAGGCAAGAACAACTCCCAAGCCTTATGCCTGAGTCATCCTAAAAATACTCCCAGCAAAACAGCTTCAGATGGCAACAGTTTTTTTCTTGTTGCTTTCTCAAAAAAATTCACTCTCTCTTACCTTACTCCATCAGAAGACATCTGAAAAGTCATTTTAAAAATCGCTTTGTATGTTTCTCAGTGGACACAAAGAAAGCTATCACTTCCACTATATTTTCCTGCACTGATCATCTAGATCGCCAGCAGGGAACTGCAGTGACAAAATATTCTTCAGCTGAAGTATATTAATGCAATTACCCCACGTGCATTGGGAAGCGTTACCGAAAACAGGATCATAGATGGGGTTTCTTTTTTGGGGGGAGAGGCACAGCTTGAGAAAATCACCGCCACAAGTTCAAAACACTGCCTTTGCCATCACTACTTGAATTCAGAGAGCAAGGGAAACGAGGCTGAGGCTCGTGTGTGGAAATCTCCGCCTTCTGACTATGGAAACCCACCAGGCTAACACACCAGAAACAAAGTGCTTTGCATTTCACTGAGCGACAGGTGTTTCTGAAAGCACCAGAGGACCACCACCAATAAATAAATAAATAAATTTAAAATAATGATAATAATGACAATAATGATAACAATAATAATGATGATGATGATGATGATGATAATAATAATAATAATAATAATAATAATAATAATAATAATAAAAAATGCCCTGAGCACTAGGTGGGTGGTGCAGACCAGCACACCGCAGGAAGAAGAGCTCAGATTTGACACAGAAGGACCCAAGCCCACCCCCTCGTCCCACTGGAACCATGTCACACCTCCTCCAGAGGGAAGCCTTGTGCTTCCAGCACCCATGCCCAGGTGGCAGGGCTGGAAGGAAGGGCAGCTGTGCCAAGATGATGCACCATGCCAAGCTGATGCAAGCTTGGAGAGCTTCCCCGGGTGGCGGGATCCCTCGGCACCTGCTGTGGTTTAGCTCCAGCCGGCAACTAGGACCGTGCAGCTGCTCGCTCACTGCCCCATGTCGGGATGGGGAAGAGAACTGGAAGAGTAAAAGTGAGAAAACTCTTGGGTTGAGATAAAGAAAGTTTAATAAGCAAAGCAAAATGAGGAATCCCTTCATTGCTTCCCATCGGCAGGCAGGTGTTCAGACATCTCCAGGAAAGCAGGGCTCCGTCATGCATCAGTTACTTGGGAAGACAAAAGTGCCATAACTCTGAACATCTTCCTTCTTCTTCCCTCACCTTTATATGCTGAGCATGATGTCATATGGCATGGAATATCCCTTCAGTCAGCTGGGGTTAGGTGTCCTGGACATATCTCCTCCCAACTTTTTGTGCACCCCCAGCCTGCCCGTTGGTGGGGTGGTGTGAGGAGCAGAAAAGGCCTTGACTGCTCAGCAACAACCAAAACCACCAGCGTGCTATCAACGCCATTTCTCATCCTAAATCCAAACCACAGCACAACACCAGCTGCTAGCAAGAAAGTTAACTCCATCCCAGTGGGAACCACGGCAGCACCAGAGGCAGCGTTTAATCCTGAGGCAGCTTGGCTGCGGTACCCACCAGGGGCTGGGAAGGATGGAGAAGCAGCCATGCCTCGCTGAGAAGAGGCTGCGATGCTTGGCTTCTCCCTTTCAACTAGAAGGAAAGGTTCTTTACAACCCGCTAGAACAAGAATGCCACAGTCCTAATGCATTTTGGTTAACTGAGATGAATCCCAGGACCTCCTTCAAGCAGCTAATTAAAAACAAAACAAAAAAAAGACAAAAAAACAGAAGCAAGAGTCTTGTCTGTACAAGGAGCCCATTAGGTTAATTGAGAGCGTGGCGCAGCTGGTGGAGCAGTCAGCGGGATGTTGCCTCCTGCCCATCCCTCGGGAAGAGCGGAGGCTCGGCAGGCCCCTGCATGTAGGCTTTCCCGGAGCAGCCTCCAAACTCAAAATCCAGGTGGCAAAGCCGGGGGGAGCAGGTCCCGATGCACCCCAGGCTCACAGCGGGAAGGAGGGCAGCAGCACTGGCCACCCTCAGTGCAGAAGGAGGGGACCTGGTGGCCAGGAGGCAAAGCCGCTGGCAGAGGTGGGCACCTGAGGAGGCATTTGATGGCCCAGAGGTCCCACCGCTGCCTTCCTGCCACAAAACGAACACCGACAGAGCTGGCAAACAGCAGCAAAAGGCAGCTGACGAAACTCAAAGGACGGTGCACTCTTCTCACTCAAATTTAAATCTACTTTTAATTAGAAACCACTCTTCTGTCCCCATATATTTCCCTTTTCTAATTTACTGATTCACTCAAGATTAAAAGATTAAAAGATCAGATGAGGGAAAAACCGTCCCTGCATCTTCTCTGTAATTTTATAGTGTGGGAACTTGACACCTTTTGGTGTACGGTTTGTTTTGTGGTTTCTCCTTCCAATTTGGGGCTTAGAGAATCACAGCACCATGGCTTAGTGGGTTGCCAAACACTGAGCCTGGCAGCTGACAGCACGGATGTCCCCAGCCTACCATAAATGCAAGGTAAAACAGATTAAATCTCAGTTACTGGGCTTGAAGATTGCTTGTACAGCTGTGAGAGACGAGGGGGAGAAAAAGACCTCTTAAAAATGATATGAATTTAAAACTCTTAGCAACTAGTAGGATGATGCAGGAGCAGCTGTCATTTTAAAAACTATCAACTACTTTTTCGAACATCTTAAATGAGATTTAAAACATCTTAAAATGTTCTACTAGTCATTATAAACTTGACTAATGACCTGTTTGATCAGTTTTTCAGGAAAATTTTATGCATTTTCATTTTAATGTCAACTTTGAATGCTCACCATACTCCCTGCCATATATAATTATTTGCATTTAAAAAATGAAAAACCCATGACAGATACTTTACATAACCCCGGTGAAAAGAGAAGACAAAAATCGTCCTCTTATTCTTCTCCACTGTAAGAAAAAAAGAGGCTCGCGTATTTGAAAATACAATCTGTAATCTGCAGGTTAAGTTAGTACCAGCAATGAACAGCTATACTGTATATACAATAAAACAGTCAATGGAGCGGTTGTACATAAATTAAATACATAATAGCTTTATCTTTGCCATCACACATATTGCTTAAGCATGGCAAGGGCTCCTGAGGAGGCTGACAAGGTGTATGCGCATACATTACAGAAGCACTTTGCATACGAACCCAAACTCAGTCCCTGTGTCATCATGTCATGGATTTACAACTTTTTGTTTGTTTGTTTACATGATTTGAATTTTTTCTTATGAGGCTTTTAAACTTACTCAAAACTGGGCATGGGTGGAGGGATGTGTGTGGAAAGGGGATTTTTGGATGCCTGGATGCACCACCTTGCAGCGCTGGTGGCAGGATAGAGGGAAGAGGGATGCACCTGGGAGGAGAGGCACAGGAGCTGTCAAGGACAAAAAAAAAATCAGAAGCGCAGGTGAAGCACCTTCAGCAACATCTCCTGCTGGCCACCTTTTCCCCTGCTGGCCACCTTTTCCCCTGCTGTAAGCCACCGTGCAAGGGTGGCACTTCCCACAGCCAGCCCCTTTTCCACCTGCCCCACAAAGCCAGGCGTCCCTTAGACCCTGTGTGCTCTTCCCAGAGCCAGGAGCTGCGCCACCAGAGAGGATGCTTTTACGGGTTGTCTCCCTCCCGCCACAAAGCACAAACACAGGCACTGATTGCAGTGCCATTTGCATAGCTCCTAATCAGCCACCTAGCACCGTAATTACACCATTGCTATGCTGATGCTGGAGCATTGTTCTGCCAAATTCCAGCTGTGTGTACCTAGGACAGGGTGATTACTATCACTAAAAGCTGCTTAATAATTATTTAACAGCCTCTAGGGTATTCACTGTTCCAGGCTTAATTTTGGCTTTCTGTTTTTTTTTTTTTCTTTCTTTTCCCTATACCTAAACCAGTATGGGGATAAAAGCTAAAACAAAATCTCAAAGCCACCACCAGTCGCTTCTAGCTCACCACCTTCTCCAAGCTGCTGCTAGTAGCACCCTCATACCTTCTGCGCTGAGACAGGTTCCCTCCCCCTGGTAGGTTTACTGGCCTTTGATCTTATGTCCCAAATCTGGAAAAAAATGTGTTTTTCACATACTCATTTTTTTAAAGCCTGACACAAATGGAATAAATGCCAGTGAAACCCTCACAAGCAATTTTTTTTAAAAAAAAACAAAAACCCAACTTTTCCACTCTCCAGAAACATATGCAAAAATAACAACTGGTGAGTCCAAAAAGATTTCTTTGATTTCCGTATTTTCTCAAATACAGATCCTATACCAAAGTAGCAAACAGCCGAGCCAGACACTCCCCAGCCAAGCAGAGGAAAAAACTTTCCATCCATCTTTCCAGTACTCCAAAAGCACTAGTCCTCAACTGCAGGGCTGCCAGGGAGGGCTTGCCCGACTGCAGAAAGGCATAAAACTGGTTCAACAGGCAGAACAACATCAAAACCTGATGTTTCATCACCTGAGACAACAGCGCAGAGGCTTTCTTCAAGTTCTCCAAGGGGTCAAACTGCTCTGTAATTTCTCCTTCTATTTCTGGAGTTCCACAATTGCTACTGAGTTTACAAGGCAGAAATCACGTTAAGTAGATAAACTCAGCACTGAGGAACCTAAAGTGCCAACAACTCTGCTCAAAACCAGCTTAATTCTCTTAAGCTTAGCACACCTTAAAAGATACCCCTCTTTCAGGATACGATCCTGAAATCGTGATGGAAATGGTTTGAATAATTAGATCTTTAGTAGGACTTTAGATACTGAAATTCTTATAATTATCTGATACTAAGATGGACAAGATGACTACAAAAAATAATATTTTTTTGATGATACTACTGAAAAATGAAGCAAAGCAGAAGCCTACAAGTCAAGCCAAAAGTCGAGCAGCAGCCAAGAGCAGAATTTGAGGGAAAAGCAGAAGAGAACACACAGTTAGTCCCAGACCCTTAACACCACACAGCTCTGACAGCATGTCCCAGGAGCTGTCTTTGAACCTCATGGGTCCCACCAATTAGTCCTACCTTAGTTTCTCCAAGTGTGCTCTGTATCTGTGTAAGCTTCTCACATCTCTCTCCTTCAAACTACAGGGCCTCATCTACTTAGCCATTCCTCATACAAAAGCTATTCAACAGCCTTATGACCTCTACAGCTTTCCAAATACTATTTTATCCTCTTTCGAGGTGGAAGCGAGAAAAGGAGGGACAGGAGGAAGACGCCAGAATCGATCTCACTATTCAAGATGAAGGCACACCACAGACACGTACCATGACAGGTATGTTTTCCTCTACTTCTGCCATAAACACTCCTAATGTTTTACTTGTTTTTTGACAGCTAGCGAGTATACAGTTGACTTCTCCACACAAACATATGACCCCCAGATCTCATGCCAGAGTGTTAACACGCAACTCAATTTAAATGAAAAGTGGGAATATTTTTCCTCTGGACATCACTTTGCATTTATCCGCTCTGAATTTCATTTGTCATTTTATAATATGGTTGCACAGCAACCTAATGTCATTTTGCAATCCTTCAGCATTTTCATTTGCATCTTCGTCTTTACCACCATGGATAACTCCATCAAATCAGCAACGCTGCCACTTCGCTATCGTGCTCTTTTCCGGATCACTCAAAAGAACGAGAATCGACAGTGACACATTTTTATTAACTGTAAAGCGGCAGGCAGTGTTTGTCTGCTATGGAACAGGTACTGACTGCAAAATGTGTAAATATCAACCTCTCAATAAACTTATACACAAGAAATTTTTCTTCTGGGGTGTGTCGGAGGAGTTAACTCGATACTCTGCCTTTTCTCTTTAAAACCCCGTCCTTATTTCCAGATTGTCTGTAAACCCCAGCCTCCCCAGACACCATCCTCCCTTCACCATGCAGCTCAAAGAACCTGCCTCTGGGTCATCAACTTCCAGCCACCCTGCCCATCCCTCCCCACCACTGGAAGCATCTCTGTGTACCTTCTTTATACAGCTTAGGACTTCTTCCAGATCAACAGTCAGCTGCAATTTTATGCTATTTGGTAAATCCATTTTATGAACAGGGCTGCAAAAATCACGCTCCCCTTCAAATTCAAAATCCTTCTTTAGTACCCCTAAACATTAAATGCAAAGTTGAAGCTTTTCATTAATTTAACTAAGGTATCTCATTTTTTGCTTGCTTGTTTTTCCAATAACTTAATATTACAAGCCAAAATGTGTGAATACAGTCCAACATATGAACACTCACAATGGCATCAGTGGCTCTTAGTGTTGAAAACCAAAAAAAAAGAAAAAATCCATGGTTAACTTCTTATGGTAAATCTTGCTTTGTGGACTCTGCAAGTTTATCTTTCCATAGTAATCTTCCATTTTTGCCCTTGGTTTTTTATATGCTGAATGAAATGTTACTAGCTGCAGCTTTTAAGCGAAAAACAGCAACAGAAATTGGGTTGACAAAAAACAAACCGCCTTTGAAAAACTAGTCAATACAAGCTGATGTAGGACTACGTGTAACCTGAAAGACAAAACTTGAGGGAAGGCACAAAGATATGATATTGTTAATAGCATGCTCCAGCCATGAACTGGGGCTTAGCCACTCTAAGAGGCTTACTAACAAAACAGCCCTAGGCAGTTCATGTTCCCTTCTCAGGGCAAACACAAATTGGGGGTGGAAAATATATACGTATTGAGCCAATACCTCATTGCAGTGATTTATTTCACTGTTCTCCTCTACCTGCTCCCATCCTCCCCCAAGACGAAAATCAAGTATCCCATTGAGCACGTGGTGTTCTCCAGTCTGTGAGCCATTCCCACACAAGGTGGTGGAAGCAAGGATAAACCACCTCTCCAGAAACTCTGCATGCCCTACACAGGGTTAGGCAGGGAAGTTGTGGGTCGATGACCTTGTATCATCCAGATTCGCCAGACATTTCCCAAGGTACCACATTAGGAAGGAGGGGGCCACTCTGCAGTCATGCCATGAGGAAATCAGGCACATAAGGGAGATATTCTGTACCGAAAGGAAATTAAAATGGACCGTACAATTCACCGATACACTCCCAGCAAATGAGGATGAGCTGAAATGAAAAGCAATGCTGCAGCTTTGTTATTTTACTACATTTAAAGAGCTATTAGACAAGAGTTATGAAGTCGCTAACCATTAACTGAGGTAGAAACTGCAAGCTGACCTTGCAGAGCGCCCCACAGCACACAGCAACAGGTCCTACACCATATCCCTCTGGCAACCCAAAAATCTGGGTGTCCTGCTATTTGGGTTGCTTATTCAGGGGCTGAATGGCAGACAAACCTTTGAAAATGAGGCTATACAAAACAACTGCTTTTTATTTCAGGGAGAGGGAGCGGAGCATAGGAAAACTTTTGAGCAACCTGGTCTAGTGGGAAGTGTCCCTGCCCAGGGCAGGGGGGCTGGCACCAGATGATCTTTAAGGTCCCTTCCAACCTGAACCATTTTATGATTCTATGAAAACATCCTGGGGGCCAGATTCAGCCCATGTCCTGCCAGCCGGTAACCTCCCATCTAAACATGGATCTTTTTCTTCAGGAAAAATAGAGGACTTGAAGCTTTCTCTCACAGGAGGCCAAGTGACAAATGCCCACGTTATTACGAGGGGATTATTTTCTGGTCACAGCCACACACCAGCCTGCTAAGGTGGTGTTCAGCTTTAAGCACCCACCTGCTCCCCCTGCAAGCCGCACCAGCCTTTTTCAAGCTCTTCTTCCCCAAGTCCCATAAAATGAAGATTTCTGCTCGGGGCAGGGCTGTGCTGGTCCCAAGGCACTTGTTAAAACCTGTCTCCGGTGCAGCCTGCTCCCATCTCGCCTTCTCTCCTGCTCCGTACCTGCTCCGGCTGGTCCCGGGAGCATATGCTGGCCCTGGGGGGACACCGACGATGCTGGTACCCTGTTTCTGGTGCCATCCGCAGGCACCCTGCTCAACCCGGCTGTGCCAAGGCCAGCACCGCCCCATCCCCAAACGCTGCAAAAAGTCCAAATTGCTCAGGGTCATACAAGGCTGGTAAAAAGGGAGCAGAGAGGAAGAAGCCAGCATGATTTATAAGCACCACTGACGACCAAAAATGTGTTGCAACAGAGCCCCAGAAGGTCTTTTCCGGGGCTGGATTTACAGAGAAAAGGAATAAATCGGTGAAATTTTTCAGGACTCTGCTTTGGAGGAGTCATTATTGAAATTGATTTTGCTTCTTTTTTTTGTAGGGGTGGGAGTTGTTGTTAAAGCATTTTTTACGTGCTCTGGATTGTAATCAGCATCAAATGTGAAGAAAAAAAATTGAAATAATTTCTCTCTCTCTCTTTCTCTCGCCAAGACATAAAAGAAAGTAGGCTGAGGTATCTTCCTGGCTTTCCTTTTTTGATTATCCCTAAGAGACCCTTAGAAAACAAACAAACTCTTGAAAAAAACCCCAACACCTGGAATGTTGACACTTAATTTTTATGCAAATATTGACAATTAATTTTTATACAAAAACCTAGTTAATACAAGAAGCTGAAAGGTTTTGTTTAGGAAATAAAGAATAGGAAACAAACATGGTAGTATACAGATAGTTAAGTGTATTACTAATATGCTAAACAATGTTTTGAAAAATGAAACAAAAATTACACAGATCCACTCACATTCATCTCATCCCACAAGAAGTACAGCTCCTATTGCTGTGGAACAGCAAACCATTACGATTTCTTTAAAAAAAAAACAACAACAAACAAGTAAAATCTAAACCAAAAGCTAACCCTAGCCCTCTTCCCTCCTTTTTCTGGGTTCACTGGTGAAATTTTCTTTCTCTACTTGCAAGCTTCGAAAGATAATTAGCTATCTGCTTCTTATACACCTACAAAATGATAGCACTCTGCAATCTGAACATCGCCCGGGTGTTTTTTCCTTTTTTATTTAGAATTTTTCACGCTCGATTTTGCATCGTCTGATGGAAGATGAGGGGGCGGTGAGGAACGTGGGGGAGAAAGCCACGGCAAGCTGCCGCACACACCATCCCACCCTGCACTTGGAACCCAACAATTAAGCCTGGAGCTCACTCGCTTCCAAAGCGATGAGCCTAAGTGAGCATCCAGGGACTTCAAGTCCTCAAATAGATTTTATTTTTTGGCCATAGACAAAAAGATTTTACACAAGTCAACCATGTTCCACATCAGAGTTGAAAGACTTGCATCCAACTTTATTAATTCATTTACAGTAAGATTTTTTGTTTTGTTTTGTTTTGCTGGAACAATGACTTCTGGAAAATACGGTGAGTGGGAGAATAAATTATTAGAATGTGTGCCTTGACTAAACCAATGAAAATACAAACCCAGTATATAATGCCCTGGAACTGCTTTTCGGTTTTGTTTTTAATGTGCCTGTTTGGACATTTTCTTGGTAGCACTAAAATTAATGATCTAAGAATGAGCCCCAAATTTCCAAAACTATTAAGATTCTAAATGGCATTTCCTCCACATATAACCCTAATCTGTTTATTTCAGCTTCAAATGTGTCTTACCTATTTACAGAAGTATTTTTCTCAATCACTTTTTTTCAGCAACTCAGCTATAATACATTTCTGCTCAAAGTTTCCACATTTCCAGCCAGAGAAAGGGTAATGGAGACAAAAAATGTGCATGGTTAATAGGAAGAAAAATAACATCGGAAACTTTGCACACACAAAGGGAAGGAGGAGAGAATGAGGCCAACCAGACAACCTCTCTCACTCTTTAATTTCTCTTCTCTGAGGAGGTTCACAGTGGCTAGGTAAAGCACCGAGTCTCCCTAACCTAGACATCTGGAGTTGTGTTGAAGGAAAAGGCTTCGCCAACTTCTCGCTGAAGCTTATGAGAGCCCTACTAAACCCCAAGAATGTTTCAACCAAGCCTAGTGTATTATACTGAAGGGGCATTGCCCAAGGGAAGAGAAGAGGTCTTGGAGGAGAGGAACAAACAGTCCACAGCTGTGAATCTGACACTTTCCCTGGATGGCACGCTGCGA
Organism: Rhinoptilus africanus; assembly: GCA_013400135.1. NCBI lineage: Eukaryota > Metazoa > Chordata > Aves > Charadriiformes > Glareolidae > Rhinoptilus > Rhinoptilus africanus. The sequence goes on along the minus strand of VXBO01002540.1, from coordinate 54,802 downwards.
TGGAAGACAAGGGATGCATCGCCTTTCACAGATGCACACGGCTGAGCCAGGCTCGCGGTCAGGTACCAGGGGGAGCGGGATGGCAGACGGTGGCAGATCTCACTGGTGGTGGACACCTTCTGCCTCTGCACTTTGGGGGCTCTTTCCTTTGACTTTCTTGACAAACCATTAGTGATTGCTTGCCGAGGAAAAAGTGCTGCTTTCCTAACACCTACTCCTCTCCAGATACTTACTCTTCTCCCTAATGCTTATTACCTTCTCCAAATTCACTTTGTTCATGGTTATAAACCGTCATGCAAAACTGCTGGAATGACTAGATTATCCAGCGCAGAAAAACCAGAGGCAAGGCTGGGCTCGATGCTCCTCAACCTCTCTCAGGTTTCCTCTTTTGCTGACCCCTCCTATGCCAAGAATCACATCAGCAAGACCTTCCCACTCCCCTCTACGGCCACCAAACTCACCCGCTGCTGATATTCAAGGCTGTGAGTGGTATGACAAGGTGGGCATCCACCGAATGCACATATCTGGTACGTCTTGTGTGAACCCCAGTAGGTCAAAGGCTTCTGGTGCCTCTGAGAGCACTTCTCTCTCCTTCTTTCTCAAAAATACAGGCAAATAGTTTGCTCCATGTTGAAATGGGTGAGGGAGAAGGAAAGGAGACAGGAGAGCAAAGGTGGGATGAAAGACAGTACAGGGGAAAAAACCTAAGGAAATGATGAAGTACAATACAAAGCCAATAAACAGTGTCTACACTGTAGAAATGATGCACTGAAATTATTTTCTTCTCTTTCCTTAGAAGATGACAGATCAGTTCATGCTTTGAGGACTCTACTTAAGAGAAATCACAGCAAGTAGGAAAATACTAAAGACATGATTTTCCATTTCTTTTCCCTTGTAAATAAAGATTGGACAGTATTTCATTGGTAACTAAGTTTAATTAAAATACACACTGTTACAGCAGATGACCTGATGCTTTCCTGTCTTTGGCAGTCTTTCTGTCCAGCTTCTCATTTTCTGTAGCTACAATTCAAAATTACAAATCAAATAACCTCAGGTTAATCCTGAGGCAAGATTAACTAATTTGTTACAGGTAGTCAGATATTTGGCTTTTGGCTTCATGATTTACAATAAATCTTAAATATATCATACTTTAAAAATCAATAAATAAATCAATCCAACACACAGAAGCCAAAACCATCCACCTCCCATTCATGTCAAGTTTATGATTTCGGTGTTTTAACACCTTATTTCTCATTTGTTTTAACTGATTTAGCAATTACTTCCAACTATATTAAAACGTGACAGTTTTATTTTTAAGAATTTCCAAAATTAAGTTTTATTCAAACTGAATACTCACCAAGTATTCATTAACAACTCAAGTCAGGATTCACTAAGAGAATCTGACCTTAATTACCAATTATTAACTAGCCAAAATTTACACTGTCACACTCCTAGCAGACAATTTTGAAGATTTTGGTGGCTGCAATTTCATTACCTCACGTGCTACAGTAAACAAAATATTTGGAAATTGTTACTCCAAATCTAGCACAAAAGCAGGGACAAACCCAATGGTGCTTCATTAAAAAATCCTTGTAGAATTGTGACTGAAATATGGAAAAACAGATACCGTTTAAAAATTATTACTAGGATACAGTCCTGTGCATGCAAATAGTTTAAGTTCCTGGTTTAATTCACGGTTTAACTACAGTCTGTCATATGACACCTTAGGAGCCACCTCCTCATAGGACAGCTAGAGCAATGCAACCCAACCAGGACATTAGCAGCCTAAATTGTAGCGTATGGACAAGTGTTTGTACCTGGAATGCCATGCTACAACAAGCCTGCTAAGGCAAAAAGCCACGATCAAAGCGCTGAAATACAGAAAGAAATAAATAGGTCAAATCCCTGTAGCTGTTTAAACTACTCATTCATTCGATTTATGACCTGTTGGGTGTGCGGCACTGAAGAACTGACCTGCAGGTCTCGATGATTCTCTGAAAATAGCCACATAGCGCACAAGGTTCATTCCCCGGCAGTTTGCTGATTTATTTTTTTAATTCTTTGTGGGAGGAGGCGGTATTTGCAGATAAAATGTTGGGCTGCTTCAGGAATTATATAGACAATAATAATACAACTATTTCAGAAACAGAAAAAAGTTCAAAGAGGAATACAAATACTTAGGAGTCTGCAGATGATTTTGTATGAGAAGAGTCTAAAAGATTACAGCAGTTTAATTTACAGAGAGGTGGAAAACATTTGACATAATATGGGTATATAAAATAATAAATGTTAACAGGGGAGGTAAAACTGAGCACTATTGGAAAAAAAGACCAAATTGAAACCTCCTAACTCTTACTTCTGATATCAAGATGTAGGTTGCAGGAGCTGAACTTCTCACCAGTTTTGTCTTACCAATTTATCTCGGCTTTCATTTCCTCCCTGCCTTCAGGCAGGTATTTAAAATATATGCGTTTGCGATTTAGCTTTCCCACTGCAAATGAATTAATTGATCAATCCTGTTTGAAAACACTAGAGAGAAACCCATTGTGTTTCAATGAGATATTAGCTTTTAGGGCTTTTGTCACGAAATACTGAAGCTGTGTGTACCAGGGAATCTCAACACTCACTTTATTAAGAAGAACACACCCTGGTAAGGGTGAACAGATAACGTTCTTGATGGAGATCAAATGTGACTTTCAGAACACCACCCAGCTACTAATTGCACTGCAAGGAAGGTTAAAAAAACCCACAAAAGAAAACACCGTGGTCCATAGCCAGTTCTTGCAAAATTGCCCGCTGAACCCCTTGTTATTCTCCCTCTGAAACACTTCAGGGGCCACTCTGAGACAGGATACTGATGAATCACTCTGGGTTTGTTTTAAAGAAATGAGGAAAGAGTTAAAAATAATTCTGGTTGCTTTAGAAACTGACATCCTTTGTTTTGGTTGAGATGAAATACCATCACAGGCATGCAATACCCTTTAAACTTGCCACTCTTCCAACAATAACTGAAGCTATTCTGAGAAACTACCACCCAAAAAGAGATCGCCACAGATTTACAGTAAGTTTGCTGTTGCAAAGTTGGAGTATATTTGCAATATTACCAAAAATGCTCAGCCAAGCCTAGTTTGGAGTGACCTGACGGTAACCACCAGAATAGGACAGTAACTCACTGCCCACCGACTCCAGCATAAACACGGCAGTCAAAATAGCAATACAGGCTTTTCTATTTTCAACAGCAATTTGAAGCTCACTGTATTTTCAGCAAATGCAATACTCAACCCAAATTATTGAGACGATATCTTTAATAGAAGAACATTAAGATACTACTAAAGTGTCCTGAATTAAGATAAAACCATGTGGGTTTATCATGTGTTTTAGCATTACTCAAATGTTAAATGAAATGTTTTAGCATGTCACTCAAACTGCAACCTTTTAGACTGCTGCACTCAGACTCACTTTGTCTGCTGATACAGACACTTCAGTCCTCATTACAAGCATACCTGACCACCTGACCACTGACCCTTCAGTATTTCTTTTGAACAACACAGACTTTGAAACCTGTAAAAACTGTTTGCTTTGAAGTTGGCACCCCTCCACCTAAAACCGTCTCAATTATTAGAAGTCAAGCATGGAAAGGGATTTTTTTTTTTCTTTTTGCAATATTTTAACTCCCACAAACCAGTTCCGAAGCCCAATCCATGACGATCCATCTCCCAAATTCCTCTCCCCATTACTGGCCCCTAGTCCCAACAGCTGCCGATGGCTCCCAAATACACAAACCTCCTGTTCCGACATCTGTCCCTGCCCAAGCAAACATCACCCAAAGGACCACTTCAAACCAACACAGCAGTAACTTTTAAAGCAATACACTGGAATATACTGATATTCTGGTAATAGCCACCGATAGACAGTATATATATAATGCTACATGGGACAAAATCTGTGACCCAACTTGTAACCCCTGATCTGAGTCTGTCTTAACATTCTGGAGATTGTTCTTACTCAACCTAAAATTAAAAACATCGATAGGCAAAGCGAAGCTCAATAGTTTGCAAACTAGACTGCCATCTCTCCCTCCACATATGTGTATGAATGCACACATTTTTAAGGATGCATAATTAACTGTAAGAAAATAGTTCTCCGAAACCAGAAAGCTAAAGTATTTATATCAAAAGCTGAATCTTTCTCACTCTATCTGCACAAATAAACCCACTGAAGTTGCCAGCTTTGTCAAAGTGAGCAAGATTAGCTTCTAAACGTAAAACAATTTAAGCAGTCAGAAACCTACCAGAAGTACTAAAGTTGCTTTCAAATGCCTTGCCCATTTTCACAAATGGAAAGTGGTTGACTTAGTCTGTGGAAACAAAGTATTTTCTAATGCAAGACGACCTTGCTGTCACATACAATGTAGTTTCTAGTAGGGCCATTTAAAATCAGAACATCAGAACAGAAGTATGGTATTTCCACATACTGCAAGGGGAGGGCTGGAGTTGGGCTGGGGTGAAGAATGGGAGTACCAATCTTTTAACTGCAATATTGTTTAAAATTCCAGGTATCCGTGCTGGTCAGACAGTTTTGGGTTGTTTCGGTTTGGTTTTTTCATGTTTTTTTTTTCTTTTTTTTTTCCTTGCAGATTTTGCTATGTATTTATAACCATAAAAGTCAGTAAAGTCACTTGATTTGCGAGAGGCACTACAATCAGACAGATCTAAGATAAAAATAAAACTCATTATCTATAAGGTTACTCTCAAAAGTCAACTACCACGTTGGCATCATAAGAAATTAATTCATCAGTGTATTTTTGACAAGCACAGTGTTTTTCCTCTGAAAGGTCATTTTTCTAAATTAAGCAAAGTATTAAATATCTTTGTCGTTCTGCTGCACATCCCAAACTTAACTCGTGAAATGTTTGCACCTTAAAATCAAATTGCATTTGAAATAAACACGTGAAATAAAGTTTCACGCGCATTTACATTTCACAGTTGTACAACAAACTATGTAAGCCAGCACTAAGGCCTGCCCATCCGTTGCACAAACTGTGTTAACTGAAAGCATACAGACTTAGTAAATGCAGTATAACCTAGTTTTGCCCAGAAAGCATCCTTCTTTTAAACCTCCCCTTAGGAGACACCGGTAAGCACGAAAGGTAGATGTGAACATCATTGTCCACTGTTCAGGATTCATGTGGGTCTTCCTTACTGAAGTGGGAAAGCCAGACCGGTGCCCTACACACCATGCCCTGCTACGTGCCACCTCTACGTTCCTTCCTCTCTCTCCCCAGATAGCAGTGGGATGGAAGCCACCAGAGCTGCCAGCCCAGGATTTGGCTTCCGACTCCCACCCTGCCTCTAGAAGGAGCTTACCTGGACTCTTTCAACCGGTGGTGGCGAAGCCTCATGATGAACTATGGAAAATACCCAGACCTCTCCCCTTCCACGTCGGAAAAGGAAACACCCAGAATAAAAAAGCAACTCCACAGGATAAAAACCGGGACTCCTCTGGTGCCAAACAGACATGCCAAAGACAACTTCTCTTTGTGAATATAGCACAAAGGAGAAAGCTTCTCCCCTTTTGCACCTACTGGGGCTGTTCCGCGACGAGTGGATTTTCTGCAGCGCCCGTCTCCCTGCCAGGCTGGGGTTACAGGAGTGTCTTCACTTATGTAACTTCATTTCTTGAGTACGCAATTACCCAACACACCCAAGGCACTCCAAAGCTTTTTTCTTTTTTTTTTTTTTAAAGAAAAATTATTTTCTTTCCAGCTGGAACATTTCTTTTTTTTTTTTTTTTCAAACTTAGGTCTGTAAGCGAAGCCACAGGAGGTCTTTGAATGTGGTCAACCAAGACCCTCAGTATCCCCACAAAGTAGACATTAATTTCTTGGCAGCGCATCTCTCTCTCTCTCTATGTACGGGAACGTAGGCTGAGCTCCAGGCTTGCAAGAGACCTCGACATTCACAAGAACCTCCTCCATTTTCACCGGCGCACCTTTCTCCTCCTACAGCAGGTCGTCAAGTTCCTGTTGAGCATTCCTCCCAAAGCCGTACATGACAGCTACCCACGCCAGCAAGCCCCACCACCAGAAACAAATGCCCTTTCTCCCATTTCACAGCACCCAATATTTGACTGTATTCTTCTTAAATGTACCGCTTCAACTCATTTTACAAGAGAAAGACAGAGGCAAAGAGCAGGATACAGACAATTAAGCGAGTATTTGCCCATGAAAAGGCAACAGGACATTGTGTGGGGAGATACGTGCAATCATGGCAGGATCAACTGCAATCAGATCTAGAAAATTGACCTCTGAATTTGAATAGCCACCACTGAAGTCACATACAGATCTGTCAGGCAGCACATACACAGGCCACAAGAGCCTTATTAAAAGAATTTGTACTTGCCACAGTTGCCTTAAAATACCTTCTCCCTCCTGAGCAGGTCTCACAGCTAAAGACCGTTTGAAAACAGTGGAAACCTTCCCTTTGGGCACACTGTCAGGAAAAGACACAGCACGAACACGCTGTGAAGGTACCAGTCACATCCATCATCGGTCGGTCTGTGCCAGGCAGACTGTGACAGAGATCTTTGATCACTTATAAGTAGAAATGGGCCTTTTTAACCAGCAACCTGAGTAGTTAAAAGCACAAAGGAATCCCAGTCACCCCAATGCTGACAATGTAGGATTCTAACCACATGGGTTTGAAGGTGACACTGGAAAATCACAGTCTGCTAGTGAAGGATCAGGATCCTATTTACTGAGCAGTACACTAGATACATATAAAAGGGGAAGGGGGGAAAGATTTAGTCACTTTCTCCCAAGAAGTTTAACTCAAATACACTATTTAAAAATACTGGTTCTGTTTCACAAGCATTACATTCCCAAAATCCATACCTCTGCTCAACGTCCTAAACATCCTCATGAAGCCACTGCAGCTCTTCAGGTATCGTTCATTCTTTCATCCAAAACACTATTTCTAATCATTTTATCCAAAAGCAAAGCAGAGGAACCTAGCCATACTGTGCTTGGAGGCAGTGTAAAATTTCTTCGCTTCATCACTACATTACACCCCGTTACAGCTGACAGGTCTGGTACAATACAGGTCATGGCAGGAGAAAGGAAGATGCAACAGGTAACCAACCTGCAGCCTGCTCTTGGCCATGGTCCCCCCACCCGGGGCTTTGTAAGGGTGGGTAAGGCAAGCTCTCCTGCTGGCCCTCTGACCTGGTGGGAGACCTTATAGCAGCCTTCCAGCACCTAAGGGGTGCCTACAGGGAAGACGGGGAGGGACTCTTTATCAGGGAGTGTAGTGGTAGGACAAGCGGTAACTGTTTTAAACTGAAAGAGGGTAGATTTGGATTGGGTATCAGGAAGAAATTCTTTACTGTGAGGGTGGTGAGACACTGAAACAGGCTGCCCAGAGAAGTTGTGGATACCCCATCCCTGGAAGTGTTCAAGACCAGTCTGGATGGGGAGCAGCCTGCGCTAGTGGGAGGTGTCCCTTCTAACTCAAACCATTCTATGATTCTGTTATACCTTGGCAGTTGCTCATCACCACCAGGGTTGCTGTAGGGACAGACACACACAGAGGCATTCCCACTTCTGGCCTCCCGCTTCATTGCAGGAAGGGGTGGAAACACTTTTCCAGACCTCCAAGATACTGAAGGAGCAGAGAAGCCATCAGGTTGAAGGGATGTTGACAAATACTGTCTTTGTCATTATTTCAAGTGGAAGAAAAAGGTTAAGTTGTCTGAGGGAAATTAAATGTTTTAATATGAATTAGCACAAATGTGACATTGTCAGGATGTAAAAATGCAACCTCCATGAAACCGCTTATGTTTTGATCTATGCAACCAAGAAAGACACATTATTTTTTAACCATGCTACACTCCTCTTGAATGCTGTTGACATAAGATGTATAGGAGAGAAAATAAAAAGTGAACAACTGATCAGACTGTTGATATACTGTTGATTGATGAAGATATAGTGAAGGAAATGATATGTCCCCTTCTCATACAATTCCTTAAGACTTAGGGGCAAAGCAAACCAAAATTTTAATTGCAGTATTTCATTTCTAGTTCAGATTTGAGATGGCTGGCCATATTAGTTTTACAAATTTTTGCTTTATAAATATATCTATGCCTAATTTACATTTAAGAAGTAAAACCTGAAACCAAACAGTGCAACAGTAAAGTGTCCTTAAGGCACAATGCTAACGAAAACCAGGAGGCTGCAGTAAACCACACGAGTAAACAAATTTTGGGAATACCTTTTACAGGCCAGTAAGAATCTCTGCGCTGTTATTATCAAAGGGGCTTTAAGCATTATACTGCAAATCCTGTGTAACAAGAACTGAATGAAGCATATCAAACCATATACCGTCCTTTAAAATTCCCTATATAAAAAACAGGTTTTAAGAAATCAAGTTGACATTACACGTTAGTACTGGAGAGTAAAATGCATTATATGGCACATTATCCCCACAATTATCCCCAAAGCAAGTAACACACATCTATAAAATCAGAGCAAAATAACTTGAAACACATTATGGTTGGGAACTGCACTGTTAAGGTACGCAGAGCCTGATTAATGCCGGAGTCAATGCAGGGACTCTCATTAAGATATTCTGGTGTTTTGAAACCCTAAATTAAGTTTTATTTAATGATCTACTGGCCATTTCTCCCATTCTAATATTACCAAAGGGCATAGACAGCATTGTTTGGCTGCAGTAGTTAATGAATTTTCTACAGCTTAAAACGGCCTAAGTTAGGCTGATGCTTAGCTTCCCCAGGAAAATTGTAGGCTCCTGTGTCTACAAGAGGATATTTGCTAGGGGGAATCTGCCAAAAAACTTTTTCAGTCAGAAAATTAATTACCTGAACCTATGATATTTGTAGAAAGGATGAGTTTTGTCAAGTTTTACTTCATTAGATATTTCCTATAACGGTCAGTTTCACCTTTCTCAAAAAACAAACAAAACCCCCACATTTTACCCAAAGGTTTGTTTCAAATTTGTGATTAATTTACACTAAAAAAAAGCCATTCAGACTTTGAAAAGTCAAAGTCAAATGTAATTAAAATTTGTAACAATGCAACTGATTTCATTTCAAAAAAATACAGAAATGTGACAAGTTTTGAGTTTTCTGATAGTTTTTCTTGCTTTTTCACATTAAATACAAGTTACAAAGGAAAACAAAGACACACTTCTAAAAATAATGTCAGCAATGACCTATGAATCTAATTTCAATGAGCTTTAATTATGGATGTTTGAACAGAGTACAAACCTACTCTGAAGATCATCTGACATACCCACAAGGAATGACTTGGCACAGGCTTATTAAGCGTGGATTTAACATCTGTTGTTCGCTCAAATCAATGAATGAATTTACTAATGTTCAGAGGATTCATTCTGAAAGTATTTTACTTTAAGAGACTTCAACAGGGACACATTTTGTGTTTTGCACAAACAACACTACACCCATTGTAAAGCTACAAACTTGATTAAGGATCTCAAAATGCTGGTGTTTTCCTTTGTCGTACCTACACCTGTCCCTTATAACAGTACACAGGCCATGCACGGATGAGTATCTCTCTGTTGCATGGGATAAATTAGATGAAGCTGAAATCCCTTCCCCAACCCCATGCTCCAAACTCCGGTGGAACATCCCACTCCCCCAACCAATACACTACCAACAGAGGACATCAGATAGAGAGCCCAGCCTCTGAATTTAAATATCTCCAGGGCAGTGGGAAGCATAAATATTAAAAGAACAAAAGTTAACCCAGAAAGCCCCATACTTCACTGAAATTCAAATCGTGCTCAGGCTGGCTATAAAGCTCTCAAGGATTTTAAGAGAACCAGAATTTCATCTCACAGTTTTATTAGGAAACCAAAACTTCCTGGCACAACCCCACAACATCCACCTATCTGTGGGAACTCCCTTGTTATGACTTCCATTCCCCTGTGGCAAGCGACTCTGCAAACCAGCCAAATCTCACACAAAGGTTTGCTTCTTCGCCTCTCCTCTGGAATCCCAGGGCGTAGATGAAAGCGAGGACTGGCTGCCTTGGACAGCATCCAGCCACACAGCAATAAAAAAAAAAAAACCAAAAAAAACAACAACACCCCAAACAGGTAGCAAGACATCTACCAGCAGCACAAAATTTTCTTTTCTATGGTGAGCAGGAACCCTGCTGAGGCCACATCTAGAGTACTGTGTCGAGTTCTGGGGCCCCCAGTTCAAGAAGGACAGGGAACTGCTGGAGAGACTAAAGCGGAGGGCTACAAGGAACTGGAGCACCTCTCATGAAGAAAGGCTTAGAGACCTGGATCTGTTTAGCCTGGAGAAGAGAAGACTGAGAGGAGATCTTATCAATGTTTATAAATACCTAAAGGGAAAGGGTGGGTGTCAGGAGGATGGGGCCAGACTCTTTTCAGTGGTGCCCAGGGACAGGACAAGGGGTAACAGACACNGACTAGATGATCTCCAGAGGTCCCTTCCAACCCTATGATTCTGTGATACTTTTTTTTGACCACACCGCTCAGTGATGGAAGGGCAGAAGAGAATATGTGAGATGATGCTGGAGAAGTGAGGGTGAAATGCCACAGGGCACCCACTTATGGGCGGGGAAGGGGGGAAATTTGGTCTCAGGTTTAAGAAACTTATCGTGGAATATGCGAGTTCGGTACCAGCATCCACCACAACCTTCCTGCATGCCTTAGCTCCAGTCCACAAAACAATGTTTCCATGCGCCAAGGATTTATTGGAAAGATAATTTATGTTTCTAAGGAATACAGTTGCTGCACACATGAATTCCTACAGAGATATTTAGATAGCTTATTGCCAACTACTTACATAGAACATATTCTTGAATTAACCCCTTAGATGCGCTCCTGAGCGTATCTGCTCATTTACTGGTGCCTTTTCCAATGGCGCACAAAAATTTAAAGGCAGCTTGATTTGTTGCTATTTTGTCACACTTTACTACTGCATCCAAGGTGGGGGCACGAACTCCTCCTGCCCTTACACATTCTGACAGGCGATACTAAATAGACCAACGACTTCAAAAGCAGCTAATGAGTCAAAGCGCCCAGTTCTCTTAAACCAGCCTGGTTTTCAGCAAGAGACTTTCTGAAAATCAGACTCTCCTATTAAATTGTCTCAGACGGGGCCCGCATAAAGCTGCCTAAAACCCTTCTGCAAAAACACACCTGACTTCTGTGTGCGCCTCCTAAATACGGCATAAACTAATTATTGTACGAACAATGCAAAATTACGGCAGTTAGAAAATAGCCTCTTCTTCCAACTTGTAGCAATTAATTCCAAAGTCAAAAATCTTCATAATACAGTTGAGAATTTTCAAAGGCACTATGACGTTGGTGACAGGTTTTAACTAATTTTCCCACAGAAGCTGATGGTGAAACTCCTGCCAATTAAAACAGCGTTCACTTAATTCAATTTCCAAGCGCTCCTGACAATCACACTCATAACTCTTAGGTGAGGTAACAACCCGTTTCAATGTTCTGGAAAACGATCTTTAAAGATAAGACTTATTATTAAGTAATAAAAACCTGATATTTATCTTGCAATGACAATAAAGACCTATAGTAAAGCATGGATATGCAACCAGAATAATATCTTACTGTGCTCAGCATGAACTGGTTTGTGACCATGCACTTTATCACATACGAAACCCAAACAGTAAAGACGGAAACCGTTTGTTACACCCATACAGTGTCTCATATGGACCACACCAAAAGAAACCCGTGAGTTACTTTAAAACCAGCTCATCCTCCAACCGGACATTTCCCCACTGGCTGGGCTAGTAGAATGACCTTTCCTGAGATCCAAAAGCCTTCTCCCTGCTTCTCAGTCTCCCTGTACTACCCACTTTCTAGCTGACAGACAACTTGGAAAGGTTTAGGATCACTTTTGGCAAAATATGTTACGTGAACTTACACCATCAGATTTAATATCACGAAAAGCTTTCCAAACATATTAAAGGGAACATTTGGGTTTTCTTCTGGAGTCTCCTCCTAAATAAATTCCCCAGCTGAGTTACAGGCACCTTCTCAATGCCTTTTCACAATACAAGCCAGGACTGGGTAAACCAATATTAATAGCTGATCCTCCAGTACGTACTGTGTCCTGTCATCTATCATATCCAAGGCCATCGGCACTGCTGGGATTTATAATCAGATCATGGTACATAACAGACAAATGAACAAAAATTCTTCTTAATTTAAAGTGTCATTAATTCCATTACAATTATATCGACTGTCGTAAAGGTCTGAAGTTTTTAGACGGTGCACAAACACTTAATTCCCTGTGACAAGCACACACATACTGAAATAAAGATACACAGATAAGCTGACACTAGTTCTATGTCAGGGAAGTGAAAATATCCGAAAGGCATAGCTACAGAACATTAATTAAGACTTCTTATAAATCCAGCGAGCTTCAGAAAGGCTCCAGAAACGAAGCAGACGACGGGGCACATCTCACTTGCTTCAAGGAGGAAGCATTTACTGAAACCTTACACTGTCAAAGGTAGCTGCCAGAACAGCAGCAATTAATGCTTTCAGCTGCATGGGCCCAGCCTATCCGAAATAATTTTAAGGTCAAGCTCCATCCATCTTCATTTGTTTTTGATTTTGCCACGGTAACCGCGATCAACTTATCAAGTTTCAGGCTGAACTACTTTGGGGTCAGGGGAGAGGAGATGGAAGGGAAAGAAAGGTTAATAATGCAAAGTCCTGTGTTTGCCTTGCAAGTCTCAATAAATAACTGCTGGTGATGCGGAACAATACTGCATTTTAAAATAAACAAGAGTCAAATATCTATAGCTGAAACAACCAAACCAAAGTTGCTTTATCTCTTGGAAAGTACTTGTCAATATTAACGAACATCAGACATATGCAAAAACCAGCTGAACTATGCACACAAAAAAAACCCCTTTGCTGTACTCTTCACTTACAGAAATGCAGCAGAAGCAATATTTCCAGTTCCCGAAAAGAGCAGCTGTATGTAAGCTAGTCTGGGGGCAGCTGAGGATGCCTCGCAACAAAGGATGAAGGCCAGCAAAGTTCTCGTACCCAAATGCTTCAAGTTCTCTGAGCAAACCCCAGTTGCTCACACCCGACAGACGACAGCGCCAGTTGTGCAGGCTCCTTCAGCAAGTACCAGGCCTGCTTTGCTAAATAAAACACTCCAACAACAAAAGTATGGAGCGAATTCCTGAATCAGAAGGCATCAGAGAGGGCTGTAGGTGTCTTCTCTGCCACCCTGCAGTGACCGGCAGGCACCTCTGTTTCCGGGCCAGGGCGCTCAGTCGCTCAGAAAGTGCTTCTCTCGGGTATTTCCTTGCTCAACTATTGCATAACCCTGCTCCAATAAATCCCATCTTCCGGCTCCCTGACCTGCCTCCGTGCTCGCAGGCTTTGGGACAGCTCTACTGTTCAGCTTTATGTGTTGCCAGCACCGACTTCAGCGTTTTTAGAATAGCTGTGCACACACACACGCAGATAGCAGGTAAGCTTTGCTAATTAAAGCAACGATGCTCTTAAATGTCTTTATACAATAAATACCCAGCTTCTGGAAAACTGGTTTGCTTGTGATTTTGTTGGGCTCCCTCCTCCTCCCCTCCACCCAGTACAACTTGGAGGTAAAGGTCTTGTCAGAGCTTAAAACCCAACACTAAAGCTACGCTAAAGCCCAAGGTCAGGCTTTGCCTATTTATACAGCATCCTTACTTTAATGCTTTAAAGTTCTGGTAGTTTGTTTCTGTCTTTTTCATACGAACAATATTTGCAAAAGCAAAGTGACTTTTGTTCAGGTAGACCAAACAGAGCCTTTTTCTCGGTAATAGCCTAGAAACTAATAACTATTTTAGAGCAATTCCAGTACAATGAAATGCTGTTATTGGCTGTTTATGTAACAGTGAATTAACCCCCACCGATACCTTTCAGGAATTTATAACCATAGTGCACAAAATGTGCTTTGCGAGAGCTTGTTAATATGGTAAGTGCAAGAGCCGTCTGGATACCGAAGACTGTCTTTCAAAGCAAACATGCTTAACCTGCAGTTTCAGGCATGGAAGAAATTACTCAATTAATTGCAGACAACAAAAACAACGGGGTTATAACTAATGTACAGTAAATGCTCTGTGGGTGTAATGCAAGCTCATTTCCTGGTAGTGTACTCTCTTACATCCTAACACATTTCCCACCCCACTGCTGTAAAACAGTTTAAGAATGCTAAATTTACTCAGATTCCCCCTCCCTCCCCCCATACACATTTGATTTCTGGCAATGAAGATTATTATTAACGCAGCCAGAGAGGGTTTGTTCTCTTCAGAAACATGTTTACAAGACAATTTTTTGCAGCACAGCATTTTCCATACTTTCTTCTAGACCATATATCATCTTCTCCGAACTTAAAACCAAACATCAGAATTTATAAAGTTTTTGCCTGCACTGATGACTTCCTTGCGGCGACAAAAGAAGAGACCGCGGTGACAGGACTCAACGAATTCTCACCTGCTTCTAAGAACTCAAGCAGGCAAAGAGCAGGAAAAAACTCAAAGCCACAGAAAGACCCCATCGGTGGCACTGACACTAAGCAAGAGGTGGAGTAAAACACTAATAATTGAAGATAACGGAGAAAAAACTTACCAACGCAGACACCGATGTCTTCTTCAGTCATTCCTTCTATTCATGTTAAAGACATGTGTCTTTAAAGACATGATCTAGGCTAGATACCAGCATGGGGCTAAGATTCAGACTCACTGCTTGCGTACTGCTTACAGATTCTCAGCTTGTGTCTATAAAGCACAGTTTATGATTAAAACAACAACCGCCTGCGATAACAGAATATGCAGATGTAAAACCAAAAGCACCCCCCCCTAGCACATGACGGCCACTTCTCGGCAGACGCTAGCAACGCTCGTAAACCACGTCTGCCTCCTTCTTTAAGGTCCCTTCCANTCCGCCACGCAACATCCCCACCGGGAATTTTCGCTTCTCCCGTTGAACAACCCCGGGAAGGCGGGGAATTGCTGGCAGAGGGGGTGGGAAAAAAAGCAGGGTGCGGAGTTGGACACATTATCCAACCCCCTTTCTTCCAGCCCCATCCCTCTACAACTACCTGAAAGGAGGGTGTAGAGAGATGGGGGCTGACCTCTTCTCCCTGGTGACAAGGGATAGGACAAGAGGAAACGGGTTCAACTTATGTCAGGGCAGGTTTAGATTGGATATCAGGAAACATTTTTACACTGAAAGGGTTATTAAACATTGGAATAGGCTGCCCAGGGAGGGGGTGGATTCACCATCCCTGGAGGTGTTTAAGAAAAGGGTAGATGAGGTGCTTAGGGACACGGTTTAGAAGGGGTTTTTTGTCAGGGCAGGTTAATGGTTGGACTTGATGATCTCAAAGGTCCCTTCCAACCTCACCTATGGCTCCGCGACACCCCAAAACCAACCGCCCCTCAAACTCCTGCGCTATTTTCCGCTCCTGCGGTATTTTTTTCTCAGCCGAGCCCCCAGGCAGACGCACCTAATCCTCTTTACCCCGGCGGCTCCTTCCCACCCTCCCACCCGGCCCCGCAGAGCTTTATTTTATTTAAAACGATGCCCGCACCGCTCGGGGGCNGCTTCTCCCGTTGAACAACCCCGGGAAGGCGGGGAATTGCTGGCAGAGGGGGTGGGAAAAAAAGCAGGGTGCGGAGTTGGACACATTATCCAACCCCCTTTCTTCCAGCCCCATCCCTCTACAACTACCTGAAAGGAGGGTGTAGAGAGATGGGGGCTGACCTCTTCTCCCTGGTGACAAGGGATAGGACAAGAGGAAACGGGTTCAACTTATGTCAGGGCAGGTTTAGATTGGATATCAGGAAACATTTTTACACTGAAAGGGTTATTAAACATTGGAATAGGCTGCCCAGGGAGGTGGTGGATTCACCATCCCTGGAGGTGTTTAAGAAAAGGGTAGATGTGGTACTTAGGGACATGGTTTAGAAGTGGTTTTTTGTCAGGGCAGGTTAATGGTTGGACTTGATGATCTCAAAGGTCCCTTCCAACCTCACCGATTCTATGATTCTATGATCCTTCTATCCTCTCCTTCGGGATGTCACAGCCCGGGTGGCAAAATCCACGCCCCCAGGTGTGCCTGCCGAGAGGTGACAGAAAAGTGTCACCTCTGGCGCTGGGATGCCCCATCAAAGCTGAATGGGAGCCCTAAATATAACACCAGCCAAGACGCTGAGAGCTTCCTTCAGGAAAACACTTAAGCATGTGCTTAAATCCATTTACTATTCAGGGCAGCCCATAAGTGTTTGCTGAAGGTTAAGCCTAAAGTTCTTAGACGGGAGCCCTTAAGTCTTGTGCTGATTAAGGGTTGGCTGGGCGTTTTTTTCACCCCCCCTTCTAAATCTGTGCCACTGTGAACCAACAAAATGAACTGCCCTTGGTATATTTTAACATCGCCTCTGTCTTCTTTCAAATTACACCAGAGAACGCGAACAGAAAATAAGTCTTATTTTACATTAAGAGGATAAAACCCAACTTTACATTCACCTTTTGTGAGGAAGAAAGCAAGCACATGGAAAAGCAATTGCTCTGCTACTCCTGAGCTCTAGAATTCCTTTGATGTCCTGTTCCGAGCCAGAAAGGCTGAGAGGGACCAATGCATACATACATATGCTTTATCCACTGATCTCTTTGAAGCAAACCTTAAAACGCTGTAGATGGCAAACATATTTCAGCTATTAAAGGTCGTGGATAAGACAGATACTTATCAGTTCAAGTAAGGTCACTGTTCCATGCACAGACAGAGGGCTTTGCCTATTGCACAAATGACACTGCCTGCCCTTAATGCCCCGAGAAACTTTTGACAAGCTAAGCACACCCAACAAGCCACAAAACTTACATGTACGCGCTACAGTTCATTAATGTCCAACAGGGAGGTACCATGTCTGCAACTGCTCCGGCTTCTGTTCCACAGCCTGCAGCCTCTCCTCAGGGCTCTCCGCCGCCCATTTCTTACCAAGAATCTGTATCCCCTGCTGGAGGACGAAATCTCGCAAAGAAACCAGTGAGTCGGTGGTTGTGGCTCTTTCCAGAAGAGCCTGAAGCCCCAAGAAACTTCACCTCTTCTCCTCGCTTGCTGTAATTTGCCCTGCTAAAATCCTGAGCTAAAGGCACCATCATCTTGCTGGAAACCTTGCTACTATAAATGGGTAAGGACAAAGAAATCAAGCAGAATCTCAGATGCCTGTCCCTAAACGACCAATTCACCTTTCAGGAAACAAAGGTCTCGCCATGCTCCTATACCTTGGCATGGGAGCTGGACAAAAGGGATGCAGTTTGAAACCCCAATGCCACAACTGTCCTCACATGCTCTGCTCAGCTCTTCAAACAGGAGAGCAAACCTAAGAAGTACGTTAAAGGTCATCTTTCATTAAAAAAAACAAACCAAAACTACCATTCACAGAAACAGTTAAGAGAAGGCCACGATCATGCTCCAAAAAAGTGAAAGTACATGCAGCTGCCCATGGAAAATGAAATTACCCGTGAACTGAATAAAGTGCTTCCTATAGGACTTGTGCTTCATCAGAAGAACAGGGCTGCAAAAAGGGGGAGAAATTAGATGTTCAAAGTCTTTCCCACTGTTCCCACAGCTTAAAGACCTACAGCCACTAAAGCAACACAAGCAAGATGAAGAAACGAGTAAGTAACTGCAATCATCACCACTGTGCAGAGAAGCTTGAAACCAAAAAAAAAAAAGCATGAGCTTCTCTCTCATGCCCCAAAGAGGGGCACAAAATGAAGGACGCTAACTGTTTTCAGTCATAAGTGACTGGAGATCACAGCACCTGTATTTCCCTAGGAAATAGGGAAATACAGAGGAGTATTTTAACAGCCTATTAAAAAAGTAACTAGTAATGAAACAAAAATAGATTACAAACTGATGTTCTCCACTTTCTAAAGTTGCAATCCCAATCTCTTCCACTGGAGCGAAAGTCCAAGTGATGAAATAAACCTTGAACTGTGTCCTAGCATTGCCCTACTCATCATTTTTGGAAAGAGCACCTCGTCCCAAACACCGCAGTTTAGCAACTTCATCCGCATACGTGTCCCTGTGCCAGATGCCAAAGAGAGGGAGCAGAAAGCCTCCAGCCAGCCAGTATCCAAGGGAGAGTGTTCCCCCGAATCAATGCCACTGACCAGAATTGCGCTTGTAATCGTAAGCGACGCCACTGCAGTTACTGTCACGCCACCGCGACCCAACGCCAGGCAGGCAGCTGTGCTGCCAACCCAGTGGCCTCCAAAAGCGGGTCCCATGAACAGCAAGCAGCCACCTAGTTATTAAGGAGAATAAAAAAAAGGAGCTATTTACCATCAACATGTTCAGCAGAACTCATCCTGCATCACCTTGTTAGCTCTCCCAGGAGCCAGCGAGCGAGCAAGCAGGAGAGATGAGGGAGATGAGCCCTGAACTGGAACTCGCTGGCAGAGAGAAATGGGGGGGTCATAAGGGCTACAGGCTTCTCACCTGGCAGATTCCCCAAAGGAAAAATGGGTACATTGCGTATGCGTATTGGATCGTGCTCTACTCTCAGCCACTTCAGCTGCTCCTGAATGCTAAACTCCGTTTCAATTGGAAAAACAAGGAAAACAAAATCTCTGTATTCCTGATGTGTAACATACAGCTGTCACAGGAGACAACACTGCAGATACAGGAAAAGAAAACTGTTTTTTTCCATTTTTATCAAAGGTAATTGTAAATAATGAACAGGGGGAGAAGAGTTCACTATGCTATCTAGCTTTCAGCCTAAATGAGACTGAAAGATATGGTAGAAAAAGACAGCACTTCTTTTGAACCACTTTAAATATGATAGAATAAAAATTCCTACCTGGTTTGAAGCAATCGTAAATAGTCTTTCCAATGGTTTTGGTCCTGCTACACTATGATTTAAACCAGGTATAATGCAATTTTGAATCATATTCAAACAAGGTATCTCAACCAATTTAAACTATATTTAGACCACAGTATTTTTACTACTAAAGAAAGCTAACAGAGGAACAACATGCTTGGAACATCTGTCGTAGTGATTGAAAGAAGTCTACGACAGGAATAGCAAACACTTATTTTCTTTTCCGAGATGCTGTCAATCTGTTCAAGCAAGGTATCAGTGAAGTAGATTGTTTCTAAGGGGTACCTCACACTGGCCCGTCTTCTCCTAATCAAAAATGATTAAAATATCCCCTTGTTGCATAACCTTGTCTGCTTGCTTATTATTATCTGCTATCTCTGTATCGGGGGGAAAAACTCGTCAAAGCTAGTAAGCATTTTACAGTGTTACATATATATAAAAAAAAGTAATTTGCCTAAGTCTAAAAACCTCCACCTAATGAAATTCAAATTTTAATGTGTGTCAATTATTATTTACATTTAAATAATCAACCATATGACTCAACACAACCCCTAAGACACAGACCCCTAAGCAAGGCTGTCTGTCACAGCGTATTCTGCAGAGACGGCTGGAGACACAAGCATTCATGACACAGCTTTCCTGTTACTTCACAGAACACGACAAGAGAACGGCTGCTCACCCTACACTCATGCTGGTTCTCCAGGATGGGTTTCTAGACTGCTTGCTCCTTAGGTGGTCACAATCAAGGTCCCCTCGTCCATCCACCATGTCCTGCCTGCCCAGACCACACGGAGCTGTCTCCCATGGAAGGTGAAGAAGGGAGGAGTCTCCAGGGCTGTGCTTAGTCTCCCTCCAACTGCAAAGTTGAAGGAAAACAATATGCCAAAAAGTAATCATAGCATTGCCTCGGTTGGAAGGGACCTTTCAGATCACCTAGTCCAACCATCAACCTAACTCCGACAAAACCATCACTAAACCGTATCTCTAAGCGCTATGTCTACCTGTCTTTTAAATACCTCCAGGGATGGTGCCTCAACCGCTTCCCTGAGCAGCCTGTTCCAATGCTTAATATCCCTGTCAGTGTAAAATTTTTCCTAGTATCTAGTCTAAAGCTCCCCTGGTGCTTTTGTCCTATCACCTGTTACTTGGGAGAAGAGACCGACCCCCACCTCTCTACAACCTCCTTTCAGGTTAACTGTAGAGAGCGATAAGGTCTCCCCTCAGCCTCCTTTTCTCCAGGCTAAACAACCCCAGCTCCCTCAGCCGTTCCTCGTAAGACTTGTTCTCCAGACCCCTCACCAGCTTCCTTCTCCTTCTCTGGACTCATAGGATTCACCGCAAGTTCTTGGTGTATCCCTGTCATGGGTCAGTCCAATTGCAGGCAACCAGCAAACAGCACCTCTCACCATCACCAGAGCTGAGGTTTCAACCACATCGCCGAGTGGCTGCTGTACACATTGCTCTCCTGGACGAGGATCTGCCGGTGCCCTTAGATCAGGCACATAATACATGGTAAAGAGCGTCCTGTTCTTCCACGTCACTGTTGTCTGACTGACAGCACCAGCACAGAGCTGAGGCAGGCACGTCTCTCTCTCGAGCTCTGGTGGAATAAGCCTTGAGGCTCAGCTGGAAGAAGCCAGGCCAGTAGGTTGCCAACTTGAGAGGATGCCTTTAATAACCAACAGCGTTGCATGACACGAGACAACGCAGCCCGAAAAGGGCTGGAGGCGGCTGCGGTTGCACAGCCCTGGTGGTTCCCTTGTGCTCGGTGCTAAGCTGGGTTCAGGAGAGGTGACCATCACCATTGCTGATGTCCTCGGACCAGCCTGGGGAAGAACTCCTCACTGGGTCACAGCTCTGCCATGGAGCTGCTGGCTGTGGGACCAGGGTTTTCAGCCACAGCTTTTTTTCTAGCCAAAAATACAAGATATAAAATGGTTTAGGAAATGTTGGGATAGAAGTTAAGATGAGGACTTCAAAAAAGAAGCCAAGCAGTTTCTGACCAGTGCATATGGACGCAAAAGCTGTCTGAGAAACTTCAGTACCAAATAGCTGAGACAGAACCAAGCATCAGCACTCAAAAAGGACCGAAATTACTGTGAGAAGGGAATGAAATGCCACAACCTTGAAGTCCTCTGCTGATTATTTGGAGGGGTAAAAGAAAAAAAAAATAAGACAATCTAACAAGGACAGGAATACTTACGTATTCAAGTAAATAGTTTAAAGTCCTATTTCCTTTTCATATGTAAATATTCATGTTAACATATATTGTGCTAAAAAGATTCATAAGACACATATATAAAATAGAGACTTAAAAGCAGAATTTATCCCTCTGCATAATGTTTTCTTATAGATACAGAGCTCTCTACTTCAAAAGGCGCTGCTACACAAAGGTAACAGTGTTAACTTCCAACTCCCCTATCAAAAGTATTTAGCATAGGACTCCAAAAAAAGTTCACAATTCAGATGCAATCTGGGTTTTGCATTGGGTTCTTTTGCCAACAATTTGGGAAAAGATGGTGGCCATGTAACTTGCTGGGGCAACCCCAGCACCCGCCTTATCACACCCCGCTCCACCTGCAGCTCAAATCCTTCTGTATTTTCACTAAAACCGATGGATACAGATCCCATCTTCCTGGCAGCAAAGACTTGATTTCCCCTCACACCCACTGGTCCTTTCGGAAAGTCTCCTTTGAGCAACCCGGGGGCACAACAGCTCTTCGCTCCTGGCTCTTTTTACCCCTCCTTAAATTTCAACAGAGGGACTTCAGCAAAAGCCACCTATTTTAAACCGTTTGTGGAGAGACCCGGATCTACATTTCCCCAGCGATAAAAGGGCAGGATGGGATCTTCTTTGTCAGTAGCAGACAGGCAGAGCTCCTTTTTTGACTAATTATTTTAATGCTGCTGTGGTTTTGTTGTAGCATTAATTATGCAGTAGGGCGCCCACAGCTTTGTATAAGCATCTTTTTGAATTATTTAAAACAAAATAAAAGAGAAACAGCAGTTACTCAGCATTTCTGCGCATCGTGCAACTCAAATTTTAGCACCGATCACGGAACACGCTAAACAACAAATAACATAGTCACCAATGTGCAGGCCTTGAAAGACTAAGCGCTGGTCAATCCTACAGCCGTGTCCCTTCGTAGCTGGACACTTGCTCAAGGGTAGAAGCATCGTAGGGTTACCAAGTGTACTGCTTTGTGGATTCAGGTGGTTGTTTCTTTAAAAACCAAACAAACCAAAAGCAAACATACTCCTAACGTCGACCATAGCATGAGTGGAAAAAAATATGTTAAATTACACACGATACTTCTATTTGACTTTTGAAGCTTTGGGTTGAAATAGCGCAAAGTGAAAAGACCAAAGGAGAAATAAAGCTCCCAGATTCCTGTACGGTTTCAACCCAGTCCTTGGCCAATTCAGTAACAGCTGGGTCAGATATCACAAACCAATACAGCCTGTATCTGACGACACGTATTTCCAGTCAACAGAAAATTAATTCTCATCATAAATAAAGGCAGGAGTCCACTAGCGAACAAGTGAGACTCAGCCTCCACCTTTCCTTCTGCGCTGGGTATGGCTGAGAGGAGCCCTCATCCCTCCTGCTCCCAAATCCATCCCAGTCCCTGGTCCTCGCACAGCTCTGTTAAACCATATCCCTGTCACGCTGACGACGGAAGCAGGTTGTGCAGCTCCCTTAAAGCTAATGGGGAAATCTTGAAATGAACCTGGGTGCAATCATAGCTGTGTGACTCTCGGAAAGCAAGCGTCTAAGGAACAGATTGATAAACAAGGGGATTGCGGCTGTCAGTAAGGGCTTAAGGTCTATAATCGGGATCAGACAACATAATGCGAACTGCGGCATTCGCCGCAGTCGTTACCACACTTCTGTCCCTTTTCCAGCGACTTCTGATGACTCAGGAGCACAAACTGCTGACATCCCTCCTGGGAGTGCTCACGTACCCAGCAAACTCCTTTACACGCACACAAAATCAGCCATGTGGACGTGGAAAGGAGTTTGAAACAACAAGTATATATGAAAGAAGTTCAAAACCAAAAAGTTCCATGCTTTCACCACCTCTCTCTTTTTTTTTTTTTTTTTTTCCAAATACTCACATTAAGTGCTACACTGAATAAAAGCAGCTGAACAAACAATCTTGGGATTACTGGAAAAAATACAGTGGTGAAATTTTGTAGGATTTCAGCCCACTACAAAGACCCACGGGTTTTTTTTGTCTGATCTGGAAGACAAATTGTTTCAATGAGTGAGGATTTCCCCTCTTTTCAGAAAGGAAAAACTGGCCAGGCATGCGTGGCACATCCTAAATAACCGAAAGCATCACGGGAGTTGTTCTGCACAGGCACCCATCCTGGACACTGCACAAGTAACCCTGCCATTCGAAATGTGGGATAAAAAAACCTACGGAAAGCTTAAAATACCGCTTCTTGAAGCTTACAAAATTACTGGTGTTACAAGAAAATACATGCAAACAAAACCAACTGAATTCATCTAACGCTTTATAGAAAAATCACTTGAACTGATCTTTTCTTTGCACAAAGAATATGAAAAGTCACACAGAAAAGCAACTTGGGCTGCAAAGTGACAGATTTCAGCAAGCACCAATGCAAGCAAGCAAATGTCTGCATTAATAATAATACTCTCTTGTATATACAAGAAAATCAGATTCATTTGGCTATCTCCTAGCCTACGGGTGGTTATAACCTTGACACCCAAACTAAACTTCAGCACATTTCTTGCCCAAATCCTTTTGGCATCAGACCTAGTAACTGTGGAAAAAAAACATTCCAAGTTTTGTCTTTTTTTTTTTTTTCCAGAGAAATATTTTTACAGCTTCTTTAGTCTAGTAGTTTTCCTCTAAGTGATTGTTATCCCTTCTTCTATTTCATTATCCCATGCTAGCCTCACAACCAATTTTCCATCTTTCCCTCTCCCAGCTGAGCAGGAGTTGTGTGGAAGAGAGCTGGAGGTCACAGCGTTCAATAAGCTGGACATGCATCAACAGTATCGCGCTCTTGCAAAAAAAGCAAACATCATGCTGGAACAGACAGACAGCAGCAGAGGTCCATGAGGAAAGCCTTCTGCTGTACTCACCGTTACCGGGAACGTCAGCAGGAGCATTTTGGTCAAGTTTCACTGCTGGACTCCATGCAACATGTGGGCAAGTCGGAAGACATTCAGAGAAGAGTGGGAAAAGGATGGATTACGTATCTAATCTAAACAAAAGGAAACTGAAGGGAGACAAGGTAACAGTCTTCAGTTGTTCAGGAGGATGACGCAAAGAGGAAAGGAACTTATTTTCAAATTACAAGAAGAAAGACTTTACCAAGACAGTAAGAAAAGCTTTCTGACAGAAAGAAAAGCGCTTGAATAGAATATATATGAGATATATATATATGTATACATATACATCATATAGATATACAGTATCTTTTTAGTAGGATGAGAACATCTGTCTACATATGAAGATAGTAGTTGCTGTCAGAAATGACCAAGGCTTTGCCAGCCCTGCATTAGGGTAAGTGGGTTAGATCATTTCTTGGGGTTAGATCATTTCAGCCCTGTGATGCTGCATGCAGGCAAACCACCTCACCCTTTTCCCAGCACCAAGTGCCCACTGAGGCTTACGAGAGGAGCAGTCCCTTTGTTTTAAAACACAGAAAGAAGAGAGGTTTTAGTCCTGCTGTCCCTGGTAAGCCTGGGCAAAGGTCAGGTACAGCCTGCTCTAAAAAGCAAGCCTAAGGCAGAGCGATAAAAGATGACATAGCTGTCTGGAGTACTGCAAGTCACCTGAACTGCACCAAAAAAAACCCCAAAGCCTGTACAATCAGCTACAGAGAAAATAAAAGCAGGGGTTTGCAGCTAGATGTTAAGAGGTCTGCAAATAGGAAAGGGCAAAAATCTGCTGGAACGCCACCTTTCACTTCCGTATACTGGACCAGCACATGATGCATATTATTTGAGGACATCAGCTTCTGTGTACACTGCTTCTAAATAAAGTACATGGCTTTTCCCTCTCCCATATGTATTTTATCTACACAGATTACTAGCGGTTTTGGGGTAAAAACTGTTTTACTTACTTACACCTTTCCTTGAAAAACAGGGATCTCTCTCTGTTGATTATAAGCATTGACCACCCATCAGCTGCCCCAACAAACAAGTTGCATCTCCCATCTCACTGCGATTTAGCTACAATTCCAAGTTTGGGTTCAATCTAAAGAAGTCACCTTTTTTTCCATGGTCCTCCCACAACATTCTTTTACGTTTCCAGGGTGTTGGGTTTTTCATTTGTCCTATTCCCTTTCTTCTTCTCCTCTCTTTCCTCCTTCCTACCTTTTCTGTCCTCTGCTAGCTGCTCTTCTCTGCTGCCACTCCTAATTTCTCTACACCACGTCACAGGGTGGAAGGCAGAAGAAAAGCAGTGGGACAAGCACATTGAGTTCCAGTAAAATGGGGACACTCCTAGTGTCCTCCTCCTCCTCCAAACATTTAAAAGCAAAAGTCTCCAAACTTCACTGATCCATCAGCAACAGGAGTACAGACTAATACTGAAATACCAAGGGCAACGTCAGGTTTTGCTCTCATATCAAGGTTGACTAAATCAAGAAACATTTCACAAGAAAACATAATTTTTTTCTCCTTCAGGAAGAAAGCCTAAAGGCCTAACTGAAGATGCAGAGGAACACAATTTGGGCTACTCTTGTGGGTAACACAGAAGCATCCATGGAAAAGTGCTGAACAACACAGCAGATTTCAAAAAGAATTTTGTGTTCTTCTGCCTCTGGGCTGCTGTGGGGGTTGGAAGGACCCCGACATGATCTGGATGCCTGCAGTCTGCCTGGTTTATGTTGACCATCGCATACGAACCATCGTGTCCTAATGGCTGGAGGCCCCTGACACATTCCTGACCTCCACCACACAGCTTGCAAGGAGCCCTGGGCTGAAGCATGTTCTCCAAGCCAGGGAGATTTTGATGATACCCTTAAACCTGTTCTAAGTGGTTTTGTGAAAATGGACAGGACTGCAGTTCTGGTGAAGATCTCAGCTACTGCACATACATGTTCCTTTGGCTTTTCCTTCTACTGTCAACACAGAAAGCGGCAGTGTTTTAAGAACCCAAACTCCCCGAGAAAACAATTCAGGCAGAGTAGGACACCTCGGTAATTATGTTACTAATGTACTCTTCCCTTAGCAAAGACTTGTCCACAGCACGCACATGACGAAGTTTCAGCAACTCGTTTTAGAGTCATATCTCATGCAAAGCAACTGCTGAGTTTAACTACAGCAGCTTTTGACAAACCATTTATCCGAACCATTCCTGGGCAGACACCCAGTTTTTGTTGTACAGCCAGGACCAAGGGTGCCTGAACTGAAAAGTTTATTTCCTTTTGTTGTTCCATGCAGATGCATTAGAATTGTTGTAATACTGGGCTTTGTTCAATGGAAGGTTTCTATATGTATACATATCCCACACAGGCACATATGCTCCAAACTCCAAGGAAAATAAACAGAAAGTTAAGCTGTAGTCATACTTTTATTTATAGTGGTCACAGCAGTCCTCATTTTCCCTGGAGTACTCAAAACCTTGTGCAAGTGCATGGCAGATATGGCCTCTGGCTTCACGAGACATACTGGGCAGGGTAAGAACATCTGGACTGAGCAAGGTTGGTATGGGCTAGATGTGTGAGATGTCGTGCTGCGCTCACTTGGAAAAGTACCTAGCAGCCATGCCTCAACTCATTTGGAAATGAGAAGGGCCACTTCTTCCTGCTCTGTGTAAAGGTTATCAGAAAAACCACAGAAAGTTCCCACAGCAGTAAGTAACAAATATTCTTAGGGGAATAAAAACCCCCCATTAATATATTTAGATACACATACATGTACAAAGCTATTCTCTTAAACACAAAATCAAGAACATCATGGGCTGAACACTGGCAGAAGGGTGGACGTTCTGCAATAGCTGCTCTAACAAAACCAGGCAGATAATATGGAAATTACTTCCCATTTCCTAAATGCCAAGTGCACTAGCATCAATAAACTACTGAGAAACTAATGACCAAAATTAAGGGGAAAAAAAACCAAACCAAAACAAAGGTGCAGTTCAGATCAGAAGAAATGCTGCCCACCTAACAATATCCACAGACATTAGCAGAACTAAGTGTATCTATGTAGGCATCTAAAAGTTAATTTGAAAAAAACAGACTTTAAATTATGTTTTTTGAAGACGTGAGCCAGTGTGCTTGGTCACACAACAAGTGATAACAGAGTTTCTTCTTTTACTCAGACCATTAGGCAGTTATAAAAGGTGTTAGTAAGTCTTTAATTACATCATAAACCTTGGCAGTGTTTGATTCTTTCTTAAGGGATTTGATAGAGGAAGCAAAAGGTTACAGAAATCAGTTTTTCTTCTCAGGTTCCTAACCTTTACAGCAGTGCAATCATATGGAAGAAGGGAATGTGAAAGTACCAGATGAAAGAAGGCAATTAAATACATTTCAAGTTCCTTTTTAATTTAAAAAAAATCTAATAGTTGAAGCCAACTTTGGGGAGCTCTGGCTCAAGATTGAGCACCCGAGGTTAAAAACGCTACTAAGCATTCGTGTTTTGTAATCAAACCTCTAATTTTGTGCTGTGTTCAAGCTAGCAGTTACTAGTTGAATTAGCCCCAGAATTCAGTGCTACCCAAGTTGGGCAGCAAGGGCTGCATGCACCGATGGCAATCTGATGCTGAAGACCAGGGAGAAATTTGCCGTATCCCAGCACACTCCTGCCCAGCCGGGATCTGCTCCCCACCTGTCCTTGTGACCATCCATCAGCTGGGGGTGATTCCCTGGTTGTAAGGCAGGCCTCTTCTCCAAAGGCTGCAGCCCTTCGTCGAGCTGCTCAAGCATCAATCACGTCCCGTCGCTTGTGCCCAACGCACATGGTAGAGGGCTCAAAAACTTTGCATGGCCTCTTTTATTTTAGGAACAAGAGAGATCCTGCTGACTACAGAATGACTTCTTAACAGTCCTGCTTTAGGGGGACACTACTGGCTTTATTTCCTCAGGATATAGCTACGAAGGATGAAACCACTGCTCATATAACGACAGCAATTAGCTGTTCCTGTCATACAGCGGTGTCCTGCCCTACCAGAGAAAATATAAATGTGTGCCAAAGAACCAAGTTCTGCTCCCAGGGTGCCAGTAACGTAACTCCAACAGGAAGAAGCATGCTCAAGAAAAACTCAGAAGGGGATTTTTTCCTTCAGCTTTTCTCATGTATGAAATATATACATGTACAGCAATATCCCTGTTTTAGCAGCTCTGGTATTTGTTTTCCATTAGGCATTATGAAACTTACTTTAGCAACTATGTTTTGTGGGTTGTAATCCATAGCTTGTTAACTGCTATATTCATTTAGGGACTACGCATATGCTTTTTCAAATATAGACATAAGGGGAAGTAAAAATCATGCCAGAGAGCATTGGTTAGTTCCCAGGAAAGACGGCATCTCGAATTTGGCAGCCTTCAGACATGAGAAGAGTACAAATGCCATCAGACTCAAAATTTTAAGTAGGTTGCGTGGGCCATTTTTTTCTGTATTGGTGACCCCAACTTCTACAGTTATTTGTAGCTTAAACCATCTTTACTTTTAATACAAAATAGCTAGCCTTGTTCCCTCCAGCTGTAGCATTATCGCACTAGAAAATGATGGTTGCACACGGAGGCACACAATTCTGAGTGCTTCCAGAAACTGGTTTTTACTGGACAGTTGATAAAAATACTGATGTAATTCACTATGTCGTTACCACACCTCTTACAGAAGGAAAGCACAGTTGGTAAACAGAAAATAATAAACGAGTTATCATTGGGTTTCCAATACAGTAGAGAGGGAATAGTGGTCGCACCAACTCATCAGGACGCACCAAGAACTGGTCTCTACCACCCAAGAGAAAGCGGGGCAGAGACACCTCCCCCCGAGGTAAAGCTGAAATATTTTAAACTACCTTCACACGTCAGAGCAGCACGGAGGTCTCAGATCCTTCCAAAACCAAAGCAGGCAAAGCCTCTTGCGCTTGATGAAGCCATTCTCCTGGCTCAGGCAGGTATAGGCTTCCCGAGGGGACAGCCTGCTTCAGGAAAAGCCCCCAGCTGTCGGCAAAGAGCCTCCGCTCCCCAGCACCCACGTCTTCAGGTACAGCTGCCATGACCAAGCCAGGAACCTGTCCCTCACATTCACGTATGGCAAATAACAAACCCTCCAAAGACATCACACTAGTGGTGAGGCTTCTCAATTGGGAAAAACACATCCCCTCCAAGGTAGCTGAGTGGCTTGCTGGTTTTCTTTTTGGTTTTGTTATAGCCAAGATGAAAGAATCACATCTTAACCTTACAGCGTTGGGTTTTTTTAAATAAAAATGTTACTGTTGGTTCTGTAAAAAAAACCAAACCAAACCAAAAAACCAACACCTACAAAACAAAACACCCTACCAAACCAATCCAAACACCCAAGCCAAACAGAAAAGCCACTCAGACGCCCTGCCATCAGCAGGAATATGTATTTAAACATGGGTAACAAGAGGAAGCTCACATCAAACACCCCCTGTAAGCTGCCTCACCTGCCCCCCCCGATGCTAAAGCCCAGCCCGCCCTCAGAGCTGCGTGGTTCCCTTCCTCACCAGTGCTTCCCTCCCTGCGTTGTGGAGCACGAGCAAAAATACAGTATTATGCACAAGGAGACTCACATTGAAGAACTCCGTGGGGCTGGGGAGCCAAGCACCGGACCCAGGGCAGCAGAACCACCTCCCCCCAGCCGCAACTTTTTGTACGCTGCTTTTCCTCTCAAGACTCCTCCACCTCTTGCCATGTGGAAGGGGTGGCCATCATCATTTGGTGGCCAGCCACTTGCTGTCCTCTCTTTGTTGCTCTGGGAATGGTCCCCTGCCCTCTTTGGCTCATCCTTCAGTCCAGTTGGTAAGAGACAACATTTAAAGACAAGGCTGGGTGCTGGAACGTAACACAGGTGATTGAGGGCACAGGTTTAGTAGACATCACCAAAGATAAATTTATTCTCTGCTGACGCATTTACCTCTTAATACCTGAATTCTGCACGGCCTCTAAGCAATGAACTCTAAAATTGTAACAGGGCTTCTGGTTGGGCCTAAAGCACTCACTATGTTGAAATTGCAACAGGTATCTGCAGAAAAAAACATATTCTTATCACCATTTAGTAATAAAGATATATTTATATTGACATTACAGAAGAATTCTTTGCAAAAAAAAGCCTTCAAACGTTCAATTTTTTAAAATAAAAATTGAGAGTTTACTCTGCAGACTGTGATTGTGTTGTAAAAGGGAAATAAACCCATTCAGCTTGCTTCCTTGAGGTTTAAGAAAGTAATTAAATGCAGTTTATAATATTTAATTTGCCTCAGCTTCTGGAAAATAATTAGACACATACGGTGACATATTCAAAATTTTGTTCTGGTCTACTTGAAAACTATTTAAAGGAAACATTAACTGATATATATGTTGCTGAATCCTTCTGCCAATACTTGCTGATTATCCCAGCAGTTTTCCCTCCTATTGCCTTATGAAAGAAACAGCCAACTAATTCATTAACCAGGAGGTGTTGATTACATACATATTGTTAACAAAAGCACAAACTACACTTTTTTCCTTTCTCTCAGTTACAGTAATTTTATGTGCTTGCAAAACAAGCAGACTGAAAATATTCAGCCTGAAATCCGATACTTAAATAATACTTGGGTAATGCCTCCTAAGGAACCCAAATAAGACACACAGAAATTTTGTACAGTCAAAGCCTAGCTTCGCCCAGCTAATAGCTATTCTCGATTCAGTATTCTAGTTCAAAAAATGCGTAAAGCTGAACAGACACAGAGCACTTTTTTGGGAGGTCCCAGAATAAGTATGTCCACAGAGCTGGAATATTCCCTGAATTTTACACTTATACCTCCTTTAAATTCAAATTAGTTTCCAAATGCAAAAAAGTACCCATTTTCTTTTTTGTGTGGCCCAAACTATGACACTACAGAACACTTGATTATATGTATAAGGAATGAATGCTGCCTTCTCACAAACCGATTCAACTGGGTATTTTCAATTTTACAGCCAACTGAAAAAGAAGCCCCCAAAGCCATGAAAAATGACTGAGCATTTTTATCAGCACTTCCCACTCTCATATATTCATAAATACCAAAATCCATAGTTACAACAGACTCTTAAATTGCTTTCAATAATTCACCNGCATTTTTATCAGCACTTCCCACTATCATATATTCATGAATACCAAAATCCGTAGTTACAACTGTGATGGCCAGAGCCCCCAAAAGTGACTAACTGTAGAAGAGGCTAGTAGTTGGAGACAATTCAGAAATACCACCCCCCAAGGCCAAGTCCATCATGGATTTAATACGTCAGGTTTGGTCTCTAACTAAAACTAACAGTGCATGTTAATGTCATACATAATCACAATAAAGTGTTATGGCTCTAGAAGACAAAGTGCTACATGATTCAATAAGACTCTTCTAGTGCAGGATGTAACTGAATTATTAAGAGGTAAAATACAGGAATGTTAAGGCTGCTCCTCATCAAGACTGGTTCCCAGATAAGCTTAAAGAATATGATATGACCAACATCTTGCTTGCCACATAACTGAAGACAACAAAACAGAAGAAAGGAGCTTCTAAAAATCAACGGAAACATGGTCTGAAATTTTATTCCCTTAATTCTAGGCACAGGCTCCCCCTTAGAAAGGGAAGCACTATAAAGGCAAAGAGCACTTACGCAGAGCTGGATCTTCAGATTTCTGTAGCTGTAAACCACCTTGGACAAAATCCCAGAGGAACAGGTTGAACAGAGCATACGACAACAGCACCTGAGTCTGTACTTTGTTGTTACGCTTTACATTTTTTGTTTGTGCTAACTCAGTAATCAAGAACACAACCCACCACCTGGCTGAAACCAAACTTCAAGCTTTTGCTTGAAGTTCCTCTGGCATCTCTAGTCACTTTGCAAGGTCACGCTGAGGAGTGGTATCAAATGCCAAGAACAAGCAAGATGTTTTGCCAAGCAGGCAACATCCAGTGCCTCCCTGGCAAAGGGCAGACAAAACAAAGGCAAAGGCAAACCATGACTCCGGGAAATGCCTGCCTTCACTGATTAATTTTTGTTAAAAGTCCTCCAAAACAAAATGCAGAGACCCATCATTTTAACTGAAGAGAGTTTTATACTTCTTTGTCAGACAACGGTCAGGGTGGCAAGGCAGTATTTTCAGCATCACCAACTTCTGATGTATTTCAGCTGCTCTTTTTCCTTTGTTCCACTGCAAGCGAAAACACTCTATAATATTTTGCATACTCTAGGGCAGAATGTTAATTACAAAAGGCGGGTGGATTTACTTTCAGGAAACACGATACCCAGTGGCAGTAACTTTTCAGAGCTCAATGACAACAACCTTTATTTGCTTTATGGATCCTGTGGCCCCACTAAGAGATCGCTGTTATGCCATGAGGTTGGTAACTCATGTCATATTTTCAGAGAAAGCTTTCTCTTACCAGCCCAGACTGTGTATAACTCACAGAAGACCTAAGCCGACTTTGGGTTCTTAAAGGGTAAAACTGAATATTTCTGTGCAAGTAGGACAGTCACTCACTACTGCTTCTAGCACTTGCCATAGGATGTCACTAAGGGAATGGGTCATGACACTTCAATCCACCTAGCTTTTGAAGGCCTATCCCAGCATCCGACTGCAATAAGGTATCTTTTTCCCCTTCTCGCTATCTCCTACAGCAGATGGATATCCATGCCCAATATTATTCCTTGCGATGTCCTGAGTTATACCACAAATGGCTTTTGTAACACAGCTAAAACAAACTACTCTGCGGCAATGAATGGGGACTCTGTTGTCCACGGCTTTGCCAACTGTGTGCATCACGCTTGGTTCCGCTAACGTCCGGCAGGGACAAAGGCTATATTCTGTCCTCTGTGGCAGCACAGCACAGTGATGATGCCGTAATTTAAAGAAAGCACAACATGCCGACAACTGGCTCGTTACTGTTTTCTTACTCTCAGTTCCAACACAGAAATGTAGCATAGAGTTCCTCACACCGTGCTGAAAATAATGGGAAAAGAGGATAAACACAGGAAAGCTTTTCCATAGCTCAAGAACACAGATCCTACTTCCTCCATCTAAATCCAATTTTTGGGGGTGTTTTTTTGCATCAACCATCTATTCTTGTTCTTACCTTTCCTTCTCTTTCAGAGCTGCTGTTCAAGCATATCAATAATTTAAAAAATAATCTGCTCTGGAACAGCATAATCTATACCCCGACGAGAATCTGCTCCACAGTCTCTAGTAATGTCATATCTCTTTCCACTATCTTTATTTCAGGCAAATACAAAAGGAAACCAAGTTTGGGGAAAGAGCTAAGAAAGTTTAATTTACAACTAGATGTAGACATTTCCCATACAGGTAAGTAAATTACGCAGTCCCGATTCCCTCCATAACCCCTTGTTCTACCCCTGTTCCCTGCCTGCCTGTCCCTTTTCCCCACATATATATGACCTGGGCTGTCTGGCTGCTAGCTGTGACCTCAATATTGTCATGATACTGAAGAGAACCTAAGTGGAGATTTCAGAAAGCACACATCTAATAATAAAGCTGTCTGCAGAAAACTTTGGGAATTCCGGAGAATATTGCAAGCCTAGAAGGATAGGTATGCATACAGAAATAACATAAACCAGCCTTCACTCTGATGCCCCAAGAGAAACCACTGCTGTATCAATACTGTGCTTGCCTTGAGAACAAAGCAATGCCTATCAGCACCCTTATTACCTTTAGAAAAAAATATAATGCTCATACGCACAAACATCTGACCATGTTCCGTAAGTTTTATCAGGATTAAAGAGAACTGCATTAACTACCGCAATGACCAAAGGCCACAGGGTACCTGACCATCCCCACCATTATCACTAGTGCCTCCAGCTCAACAGCCCCACTCATGCCCAGCCTAGATGAGCCATTGGTTAAGCAAACCACCCCAAAAAACCCCAAAGTGTGTTTTATAAATGGCACTCTGATATTTCATGGAGACCATTACCTTACAGTTCCCATAATGTTTAGAAATTAGATTTGAAATAGGAGAAACAGTGAATGTAATTCTACTACCAGCAACAAAAAAAAAACCAAACCAAGAGTTCTCAGGTTGACAGGACCCCAAAACAAATCCCTCTCTGTACATTTGGGATATATTCTCATGCAAGCAGAAATACAAAGTAGACCAGTCACTAACAGGAAAAATGTTCTCCTTTTCCTATGTTTCCAAAGGAAGCAGAGAGTGTGATGCAAACGCCACTCTTTTCTGAGAAGTGGGTTTCTACAAGAAGCTGAGGTGAGCAGTAAGTCACTATGTGAAAGCTTCACAACACAGCAGTAACACACACACAACCCGTCCCAGTCTATGACAACAATCTAAATACACCACCAAAAATTAGCTGGAAATAAGCTTAGAAAGAGTTCAAGCATTATTTATAGCTTAGACCGAGTGAAAAATACAGCTACTCATGGGCATGTGTTGGGCTACAACAGCTGCTGGTGTGAGTAGTGCCTGATGCTGGTTTTAAACTGGATTTGTTAGAGCAGAAACATCAGACCTGAGTGGACTCTGAGCCACAGTTACCAACTCGTGTGTCCTCCACGCTGCTTCCAATTATATACTGAACTTGAAACCATTCTGATAGAAATAAAGCTACTGGTGAAACCAGCTCAGAGAGAGCACCACTCTCATCAATTTCTCTGCCAAACAAATGAGTGAATGGTCTGGGTGAGCGAAAAGACCTGCTTCTACCACCCTCAGCAACAAGAAAACTTGCATCTGGTGGATGTAACCATGACAAACAGGTTCCACACGCCACTCACCTGCTGTTGCAGGGATTTAATTTGGAGAGGGCATACTTTGACGTGAAACTCCACAATCACAACACCAAGATTTTTCCCAAGGAAAGTATAGTATGGCAGCAGCAAGAGAAAGAAAAACTAAGCTTTTTGATGGTGCATCAACAGGTCTATACGGCTACTGGATACAAGCTCTCAGAAATATCTGAACTCAGTCGCTTACTAACTTTCATGCTAACTAACTTTCATATTTCAAATTAGCAGCCACTAAAATTTCTTTTATGTTGAAATATTTTACTACATACAAACATACTATTTTAGCAGCATCATTGCTTGCCCCATAAACTTCCTCCACTCCCTTTGGCTTCTGCCTTTTGAATTTCCCTTTTATTTACCGGAGGTTGGGGTTTTTTTAATTTTTTATTTATTTACTGAAATACTCCTCAGTGAAGGACAGCGCTGATACAAAATTATTTCTTTAAATCAAGTCACACATTTCAAGGGACGTAATTCACACGCCTACCTTGAAAAGAAGTTTGACAACTTTTGTTTACGTGCCTTAAGTTGCTCATTTGCATTCTGTAAAATATTTTGAAGTCATTAACTGGAAGTTACCGTATCCACTATGGCACACAAAAGAACCCTTCATCCTGCAGCCAGAGTTATTTTGTGTCATTAATCTGCTGCATGATTCAAGCACATCTGGATTTCTGGTAAGAGCGTATGACCAATAATAAAAACTATATATAAAGTAGCTCAGCCTGGACTCCCGCATTCATTTGGGAAGCGGTCAGCAGAAGCACTCTCCTTGGTTGTAGCTGGATTATTCCACACATAGCGCACGGGAGTTGTTTGTGGAAACATTTGGTATTTTTAGGCCCAGCCTCTCAATGGGAATTCCACGCTGAAAAAAAGGTTATCATTTATACACTCAAATCCCTCATTGTGTCCTCTGCTACGAATTTACATACAGGGGGTAGAGGGTGAATTGCTCAGCTATAAGCTGGAATTTTACAAATGTGTTCAAGCACCTGCTGAAAATAACTGGGAATTATGCTCTTGACATGAGTACGTGCTTCTCTCTTTCTGCAAAGCAAAAGCCTCAGCTCAATGCAGGACAGGAATAGGCATAAAATGAACCAATATTGAATGAAAAGCCAAAAATCTGCTCTTCTAATTCCCAGTTCTTGTCTTAGTTGCACAAATATGTTCTTTTAATCTACTTTATAAGGTAAGACACTCTGTATACAATTTGTATAATCTGTATATGAGTTTTCTGAGGGGAAAAATAAGGGAAAAGCAAATAAAATAACCTGTAAGAAAAAATATTTCCACGGGCATTAAGCATGAGTGGAAAGGGAAAAATCAGGAAGGAGGAAAAATGACTCGGGCATAATATTTACCCCCCGCTCTTCCTCTCAGCTGCATGCTCTAACATTAGCACTAATCAATTACAGACAGGTAGGGACAAAGTTTTCCTTGGGGAATGTATTTATCCACTTAACTGCAAACTGGTAAT
Source organism: Rhinoptilus africanus (assembly GCA_013400135.1). Taxonomy (NCBI): domain Eukaryota; kingdom Metazoa; phylum Chordata; class Aves; order Charadriiformes; family Glareolidae; genus Rhinoptilus; species Rhinoptilus africanus. Next base: position 18,433 of record VXBO01002540.1, on the reverse strand, counting down.
TCTTTTGTGACTGTATGGAGGATTTTGCACACACCGAGCTTGGGAGCATTGCTGTACTTCCTCACCACCACCGGAGCACAGTTACTAGGAAGAGGATGGAGCAACCACTGTGACTTGGAAGAGCATCTCTGTAGCAATTCCTCAGCTGCAGTTTCTGAAGAGAAAATGGGTGGGGTGATTGGATTCGTCTCTGGAAAAAAACTCAGCTTTTTTTCCAGTGGACTTTTTTTACTCAAAAAGTCCACGTTGTTATTATAATGATTATTTAGTATAGCTTGTAAGAGAACCGAAATAAGCAAAGGAGTGTGTGTATCAGGCAGTTTCACCAGTGCGGCAAAGGAGTAACGTGCCGGGAGAGGGACAGCCCCTTCCTCCAGGTGTCCGCAGACTCCTGCGTGGTCTGCACACCCTGGCCACTGATATGACACAAAAAAGCCACAGCCTGGCTCCACGCACCCACCCTGCATCATCACTAGCCTTCTACAGCTCTAAAATGCCAAGTAAGCATATATGCAGTTCCCACGTTGGGACTTACATACGAAGTAGAAGGAGCAAAGCGAGCGTTTTAAAATTTGTTTACAGAACGCACTTTTCTCACACGGGCCACGCATAAAAAGGATAAACCCACGTCGACTACCACCGTGCAGCATCACGCCAAGTTCCTCAGCACTCCCAGGCACAGAGATGGCAACAACAGTGATGGAGAATAACTTTTCTAACCTTTAGACAGCCAGAAGTCTACTCCCTTTACCTTGCCAGGAGGCTCTAATCCCATGATTCGTGTTTGGTGGTTCCCAGGCTAGTGCAGTTCCCTGGACATGAAGTCGGCTGCTTCATGGAGGCTGCAGCCAGATGAGAAATCCACAGCCTGTACGTAAACGGGGCCAGGCTCCCCTCAACCTGCTAGGCTTCAGAAATTAACAGTGTGAGCCCTAGTCCACTGCACCAACTCCCCACAGACACGGATCTGCCATATCCACCCCAACAGCCCAGCTGAACAGAACACACACCCGCGTAGTTGCAGGGACACAGAGGAGGGCTTGGCCACTACCGAAGGGAATTAATTCTCAGTGGCGAGACATCCATCCAGCTGTTAATTACTTCTCAGGATGAACGAAAGTCTAACTGTATCTTCAGGCGCTTCATTTCAATAATTCATTCACCACAGAGAGCTTCCCTCAAATGAAACTCCTAAGAGGGAAGAGCAGACCAGGCAGCTCCTGGAACGGGTGATGCTGTTCGGAGTTGTGTCCCGCTGGCACAAATACATGCCAGGAGGGAGTCTTGTGAAGACAGCCACACAGCTCAACAAATTTGAGGGAAGCATTCTGTTGGAAAACCCCAGGTCAGTGGAGACCACTGCTACCCAGGGCAGCCAGGAAAGACCTGGCTTCATCCCACAGGATGACCCTCAACAACCGTTCCAGGGCCTGATCCAGCAAGAGCTTTGGGTGCAAGAACTCCTCAGGCGTTGGTGGAGAGGAGGTGCCTACACACCTCGGTTAAGCTGGTCTCTTAATCCTCCTGTGCTTCTGCTTCTTGACTTTGCGGTAGTTGCAACAGCAATGCCTTATTTTGAAAGGTTTGTTGAAAGAAGCGCAACAAAAAATACGGAAGCCTCAATAATAGTTAGTGAAAAATGTTACTATTGAATTGTTTTGATTTTGGACCACGTCAAGGAGGACAGAGAAAAATGACAGGATGAACGCCTAAGTCAGCTCCAGCTATTCTCTTCATTTTTCTCTATCAGAGAGAAGAAAGCAGGCTGCACGGCTGGTACTCCAACACCAATGCAATAACAAAAACACCAAGTAATTGGGTTGTTGTGAATTACTCGGGTTCGGTACTGCTTATGACTAACAGTTTTAAAAGCATTTGAAGCAGGAGGGCAGGGAAGAAAAAAAAAAAGAAAACGCAAACCAGAGTAAATCCAGGAGATCAGTTATAGACTAGCTTGCTATGAGAGAAAGGCGATTGTTTTATTTGTTGCTTGCCTATGTTTACTTTCCATCCCTCCGCAGTTCTCAAAACCTCTGTCAGTTCAACAACAAGAGAAGTCCTTCTGTGTACGCAGAAGTCTTTGCTCTACAAGCCCAGGTAGAAGACTAAAAGAAAACCTTGCAGAGGATAGCAAAACTAATGCAACAAAAATATACTGGGTGGAGGGGGGGGAAAGTTTGTGTCATCAGAGTGCACAGAAAGAAAGTAGGCTTTCCTTTGGAAAAACGAGAATCAAATTATTCTATGCAGAAATCCTCTTTCCAATAGATGAGCATAGTATGTAATCTCTCCTTTAGGACAGTCACATTAAGTGGAAGAGGAACCAGGGCTTTTCAAAAGCATCCCACCTTCCTGATGCTATTGCCAGGGGTATATTCCCCTCCAAAGTTCGTTTGTTGGTTCCACCTAAACATTCTTTGAGGAACTGTTCTATGCTCGTATAAGATGTCCTTTTTTAAAGAGGAATCATTTAAACAGCAAACGGTAAGAAGCAAACAATGTAGAAACAGAGAGTCACAGGAAAGGAAAGGAGGGAGGAAGGGCGGGAAAGGATTCGGTTTTGCCACTCTGCAGCAATTGTTTTGATACAGTATCCCTGTTGCATGAATTTTCCATATGCCTGTGTCAGATCCACTACTTGAAGCCACAGAGCTGTCAGATGCTCGTTTTTTACGGCGTGCTTACGTGGCAGGCCAACCTTTCTACTGAATCAGTCATTTTTTCACAAAGCCAGGATCTGCGACGCAGAAAAGATGTACATGCCCTTTTGGCCAAAAGTCTCAACTTTGCAGCAGAAGCGAGTGGGCAAAGCAAACCGCTGTATTCTGCTACGTAACAACTGCTATCAGAATCAGTGTTTTAACATGGGAAAAAAAACCCCCACACTATGAACAAGATAAGAAATAGCAACTATTCTGCACACATGTATGAAGCAAATATCACAACGGAAATGATATCCATTTGATCACATGCTATCATGAATTGGCAATTCTTAAAATAATCCAGAAAAATCTCACAAGTTTTTGTACATGCTCAACTTTCCTTGTCTTCAACAAAACGGGGGGCAAGAGACAGTTCATGAACAAAAGCCTTAATACAATTTAAGTCTGTTGTAGACTAAGCAGAATTACCAAAAAAAACCCAAACAAAATAAAACCAACCGCACGTTTTTTCCTTTACTCGTATCTGATTAAGAAACTCCATAATCCCACAACTAAGTGAAAAATATCAGTCACATAGGCGTCACTTTACAAGGCTGAGGGAGGTGGTGGGCACAATCTCCCGCATGTTTTTTACCTCACATCCCCAGCCTTTAGCATCTGAAAGATTATCTCCATTCTCCACGCCTCAAATTTTGCCGAAGTAAAATCGCTTATTTAAATGCAGCATACATTCTAATCAGGATGTAAACATTTAAATAACAGAATGCAGATCCCTTAATCAAAACTGATTACCAGCTTTCTTTCCATTTACCGGGGGTTCTTCTGTAAAATATTGTCTTAGTTACTGTTGCCAAAACTGTGTTTTTAAAGCCTCTCAGAGAAAAAGCTGATTAGTTATAACATTGGCCCAAGAGACATGTTTTACGTCAGTGTTTACTAGAAATGCAGGACTGAAATGAACTTGCAGGTAACTAGTACATAATTGTCCATCTACATTAACCCTTTCTGTTAACTTAAAAACAGGCTTTGTCTCCTCTGCCCCTTTTCCTCCCATCGGTAGATTTTAAGGCATTTCAAATTTCTTGCAGAAATAGGTGGTTAACCAGAAACTTTCAGCTTTGGAACACACTGACCACCACATCCTTTTCAGGCTATTATTTTCCAACAACAAGGCATTAACGTTCAGATTCCTCCCTGCTTCTAAGTATTTTTAAAGAGCTTTTTATAATTAATACACCCAACTACAGAAGGCCAACCTCAGTGAGCTTAGGCTGTCGCTGGCCACACTGTGCAAATTGCGATTTCCCAGCCAAATGGAAAAACCAGAAATTCACAAGCTCCATTTGTAAGCTCTTAATGCCTGGCTGCAGATGACATACTAAGGTCCACGAGAGAAGATCTCGACAGGTTCTATCTATTTTTTACCCTCGATGTTACAAAGAGGCATGGGAAAAGATGCTGCGAGGTGTGCGGGGCACGCCATCCTCCTCATCGCACCTTCCTCTTTCCCTGCTGAAGTTCCCTTTGACAGTCCAAGGTGGTAAACTGTGCAAACCCGGTCAGTGTTTTACTAAAGCACGGAGGCTGAACATTCAAAAGAAAAACTGCTAGAATGAGAATCTCCTACAGGATGGGCAAATCAAGAATGTCTACCAAAAAGGAAAAAGAAAAAAGCACAAAAACAACTGTAAAAGTTGGTAAAAATATTTCAGTATTAGCTCATTTTTTTACACTTCACAACAGTTATAAATGTGTTTATACAGACCTACGAGAAACGCAACCACTCACACACTTGCTCTTTCATCCTGGAGACACTGTTTGTAGAAATACTGCCTAAAATAATTGGGTTCTCCGATATACTGAAAATCCATTACTTGGCAACGCTCCCTGAGCACGTTACGGGCAGATACCACATTCTTCAACCTCCTGAGCCTTGATTCTTAAATACAACATGCTTCTCTTTAGCAAATTTCTTGTTCTGCTTTCTCAAAGCACCGTAAGAATGTTATTCCTGAGGAACACGCTTTGTTAACTGTATTTTCAAGGCCTCATCATATAAATTCAAGGTCACTTCAGTAGAAATGTCTTTATACCTACAACTTCGCTCAGGTAGCAAACCAAAGCATGTAACATGTTATCAACATCAAAGGTTTGTGAGGCTTAAGAACAGGAGGAAAAATCAGGGAGAAGTAAGACGACACCATGAATTTGCCTGTCTCCTAGATGCCCACTAGACTGTTGGTTATATATCCGTTAGCAGGCAGAATGGCAGAGAAGCAATAACCATAGACAGTGAGAACTGGAAGTCACTCTGGAGAAAAAGAATGAGAGAAGAAAAAAAGCACAGAGGAGGGGAAAGAAAAAATTACAGA
>VXBO01002540.1:0-13371 GCA_013400135.1 Rhinoptilus africanus | reverse complement strand
GGGGGGGGGGGGGGAGTTATGAACAAAAAAAAGTTAAAATTATAGTCTTTGAGAGGAGTGTGCTATTCATTTATTTTTGAAAAGGCATGACAGAAGCCAGCTATAAGATACTGGAAAAACATTAATAATTAAAGCCTGCTTTGTGCCAAGGCCATACCCCTCCTAGATGCCTGTGAGAACTTCCCACGAGCTCTGGGACATGCCTCGATCTGCCTATGGTGCCCGCTCACTCTGGGATCCGGGATCCCTCCGGCAAAGGCTCCAAGCAGGAGATCCCAACCTGCTCCATCAGGGAATTTCAGAGTTTACCTTGACAGTACTGTTACATATGCAGGCGACACACCAAGACAGCTGAAAGCATCAGAAAACCATAAACTGTTAAGACTGCAGGGCATCTAAGCAAGCCTAATGACTAACCTAATTAACGAGCCTAAAAGAGTAAGACTGACCATTTCAACAGGGTTAGCAGCCAGACAACAAAAACTGGCTCGCTCTTTCTGCCACTGCGGCACCGGGTGTCTTGACTGTGAGCAGCCAGATTCTACAGCAACCCCCGGAACAAACCCTCTTGCAGAGGTACTTAAGACAAACTGCATTTCACCAGTCAGAAGTAAAATCATCCTGCACTAGAACAGCAAATTCCTCTGGTGCCTCCAGAAGTTACATCGCTGTTTCAGGTTATATTCTAGGATTTAAAGAAAAAAAGGAAAAAGCACGTAAAGAAAACACTATTTTGAAACCTGCTGACAGACACATACGCTTAGACATACATACACAGTGTTCTAAAATAAATGTAAGATTTCATTGGCACAGGAATATATTTTGTTTAAAAGAAAGAAAAAAAAAACACCAAGGGAAAACATAATCTAATGTTCCATAAATTGTTATCACAGAAAAGGGTACTATCCCACCCCTCTACCAAACGCACGCAATACTTGAGACAAATTCAGCAAGCCCTCTGTGTACACTACATAAAGATTTGTTTGGAAATTATTAAATCTTCCCTGGAATAAAGTTTACTGTTTTCATAGTTGCTAAACTGCTTCTTGGCCACAAAAGCATTGCCCTTACACTGAAGAAGGCAAGTAAGATTCAAGGCACTAAACTATTACAGTATACATACATACTTAGCTCTGCCCCTTGACAATTGAGAATTACAGAAATAGTTTTCAATATTACATATTTTGCTAATAAAAATCAGGGTAAAATTCCAAACACAATTAATACATACACCCTTGTGTTCCCTTAACAGATCTGGGACAGAAACACTTCTTTCTGTAAGAAATCCTGAAGCAGGGAGAAAGGTAAAATCTGTACATCTACTGTGCAAGAGACACGCATTCCTCTTCAAAAAGCACAGCGGCTAGAAATTCCTTATAGGTAACGGAATAGCAAAACCACCACAGAAATTACAGTTTAAATGCCATTTCTAAACACTGTCTTTCTTTTTCCTGGATCCATATTGTGTCTGCATTGCCACCTTTAGGGAAAGAACAAGCGTCCAACCTCCCATCTGACTTCGCAGAGCTCAGTGGTTAAAAACAATACGGTTCAACATTAACTTACCCTACTTCCCACTGCCCAAAACTGGGCCAAAAACGAGAGGAAATCATGCGGTATGCTCTGGATATTCCATGACTACCACCGCTGGCAGGGCGTAAGCCACATATTTCATAGGTAACTAGGAACACACACGGGGTTGTTTTGTAGCGACGCTGCACCGCAGGCTCCTGCTGAACCACTGCTTTTCCTCCCTGCAACTCCTTCCAAACCTTTCGCCATTTCAGCCCGGGAAGTCTGCCCTGGGATTTACCAAGGGAACTTGGTGGGACTCACCTTCTAAACACAGGGGAATTCAAGGAGGCGGGGGGAAGTTCACATGGTATTTAACACGCATTCCTTACTCTTCGCTTTTGCTGGCAATCAAAGATGATAAAACCAGTGTACTGCCGTTAACCAGATTCAATTATATGAGTATCAACAACATCCATAGATGAAATTTTCAAGTACACAGACTTTTTCAGCTTTGCCTTTGCCAAAAACCCCCTTCTGCCTTTCACAACCTGTAGATCGTGACAAAGACACATCTTCTTCAGTCCACCACCAAAGGTCATGTGGGAATCGCTATGTCAGCATATTCTCCCAGCAGCTTCTTTCTGAGAAGCTTTAAGGGCATTTTAAAAGTTTTTGTATGAAAAACAAACAGTGCTGCCTTGCCTACTGACCTAGAGCTTCCCCACTTCCCCCACAAATGCCTCACCCAAGGCTCCAAACATCTGCCGTAGGGCGTTTCCCGCCCCATCACCTTCTTCTTAATGTAAATATTCTGAGTTATGATACATTTAAACAAGTGAAGGGAAAGACTGCACTTCGCCCAACTCGTCCAGTTTGCAAATGTGAAGTCCAGTTTATTCGTCTGTTTTAACATAGCAAGGAAAATCTTACTTTTCCAACTGAGTAAGAGCCCGAGTTTCTCTCTCCATAATCTCATAAGCCATTATTGAACTAAAATGCTTACTACAGGAGTCCAACGTACCAAAGAATGAACAAGTCTAGGAAATACATACTGGTATAACTAGCTCTTTGAAAAAGCGTAGCTCTAGGAAGTCTCCTTTACATTTTCCAGCATAAATATTTACAGCAGTTTGCAATTTGAAACCAAATTGCCTGATCTTAAGAAAAAAACCTCAAAATACACGCCATGAAAGGGAATAATTTCAGGATTAAAAACCAAACCAAAACAACTTACCCCCAAACTAGAGTCTTTTTTTTTTTTTTTCCCCTAAGCTTCCCAAGCACATCAAGGTGGGCTACAGGGTGAGTGTTTTGGTGATAATGATTGACTGCGGTTAGGGAAAAAAAAATAGCTTTCACCTCTTCAGCAATTTCACAAAGCATTAGGTGAAACAGACACTACCCACTAACAGGTAGGCAACTGTGGGTTGTTACCCAGCTCCCTTGGCCTGTCCGCCCTGCCAAGGACCAGGAATTCTTCCCAAGAATCCTAGCCTGGAGCAGCAGGTAAGCACTCATGGCACAAACCCTCCCAAGCATCCTAACACAGGCAGAGCGAACAGCCAGAAGGAAACAGTACTGTGCTGCAAATTCCTTCGGTACCTTTTTTATTACAGAGAATTCATTGTAACAAGGGATTTTTAAATGATAACAAAGGTCTGGGAAAGTCTACTGGGCTAGGCAGAAGGCCTGTTGCAGTAACACAGCCCACAACTGCAAAGCCTAGCCGACTGATGCCTTCAACCTTTGAAAATACTGACCAGAGTGACAGAGAAACTTGCATAGTTTTAAAGCAGGAAAAAGTCATTTAAGAAAAAGGTGAGACCGTAAGCCTTTGCTTTTCTTCCCTAACAGCTATTTAAGATGACCATAAACCTGCGAGGAGGCTCTCTTAAGCAAGCTTCTCGAGCCTATCCAGGATTTTTCTATTTACTCTTTAATTTCTAATGGTTACATACTAGAAATGGATGTTGGGATTTTGCTTGTTTGTTTTTTGATTGTTCGCACACACAGACACATACATCTCCCACATTAAAACAGTTACCTTACCTACCTTACATATACACTCACAGCAAACCAAAAAGTCTGTTCTGAGATGCAAAGATTGAAAAAACCAAAAAGTCATATTCTTCTAAACGCTCGTAAGAAAGTCGGACTCTTACAAAATGCAATTTCTCCTGGGCTCAAAAGACTGGACCCAATTTCATCCCAGAGCAAAGTGCCTGCTTTAATAGAAACGTTTGAAAGAGCTACTGCTGAAATCTTGCTTTCTGTTTCTCTTTTCACAGCTGCCGTTCTTTTCGTGACCTTCCTAACACACTGAAGTTCATGCTTCAGCAAACGCCAAATTCTGGAGCATTTCTTACTCCACGCTCAATTAGCAATAAAGAAGATACAGGATGTAAAGGTGAGGCAGAATTACAGATCTGCACTGTTTCCACTTCACTGTATTCTGAAAGAAATCTAACTGGCTTATACATAGCTTTCCAGCTCAGTTCAACTGCTGCTTTTTTTGTTTCTGTATGAATTCCTTTTTTTTTTTTTTAACCTTACCCTTCACCAATTTCTTTCAGCTCGAGCCTGATTCTAACTGCAATTACAATGATTTTATATTCCGTAAGAAATAGAATTTGTTGTTTTCTACTATCAAGAGAACAGAATTAATCTGCTGCTTCCATTCCTTTTCTTTCATCAGCAGTCTTTTTTGCAGATATTTCTCTGCAATCCTGTCAGCTGGAATACCATTCTTTTATCCCTCTCCTTCACGTTATTTTAACTCCCTCTGATAGCACCTATTTTTGCCACTTACTGTATCCAGCAAACTCCCTTTGCACTATCCCCATTATCTTTTCCTACTATTTAGCATGCATAGGCAGAAATCTATAAATACATACTCAAAGCTGACTGTGCCAGCTACAATCAAGTTCGGTTTTCTGGACCTCTTTTTAATCGCTGAAATCTTAGCCAAATTTTCTTCATTCTGAATGAAAGTTCAATGCCAGGTTTTAGAGGGAGTGTTTTATTTTATTTTTAATGAAGGTGTCAACTAAGACCAGTTCAGTTTTCTGCTGCTTTATCAGTGTGCTAAAACTCTTAAAATCATCCATTAAGAACCTCCACTGCTTTCCACTTTCGAAATTTGTCGACAGAAGCGGGGAGGGGAGGGGTCTGGAGGGAAAAGCAAAGAAACCAAAAATAAGAAACACACCTTTTGTTACCCTTAGGAAAATCTATACCCGTCTTTGGGCAATTAAAGAAGCTCTGAAAGCCTGCTGCTCACACACAGCAAATAAGAGATTTCCAACATATTTTCACAATGAGCTCAAGCAAGAGGCTCAAGACAACCCTGCTTCTGTGCTGTCCCTCCCCTCGCAGGCTGCCACCAGCAGCGGGGTGGGTGTATGGCACCAGGGGTCCCACCAGCCTAGAGCAAAAACCACCCCCTGCCCGTGATGCCAGGGTAACTCTCGCTGGGTACCACTACTTCTTCCACTGCGGGACCAGCGAACACACCAGCAAGGAGGGCAACACGACGCGGGGAACGAGCGGTGGGGTGGGGGAAGGTAGGACTTCCTCAATTCCACCTCCTCCTCCAGCAGGCGATGGCTTCAACCAGTCTCGAAAACCAGCTGGGAAACAATGACATTAATGATGTTCCTCTCTAGAGACTTTTCCCACAGCGAGCATTCCCTCCTGGCTGCAGGGGCTTTCTCAGCACCAACCCGAAACTCCGCCACACGATGACGAACGCTCACCCATGGGACCAGTTTCTTTCTCCCCTCTCCAGCGCCTGGTCCAGGCGAGGTCCATCAGCACGCTGCACGGCTCCGGCAGCAGCAGCCCACCATGCAGCTTGAGGTCTCAACACGCCGATGACTCACAGGAGAAGCGTTGTGGTTCGATACGGTGGAATTTCTTGGTTTTTTAGTTTTGCTATTTTAAAAGCTAAGCAGTAACCTTTAAGAACACCTTCTAAATGTTAAGAATCCGAGGCAAAGCAGTAAGAGGTTGGAGAATGCCAAAAGTAAGGGTGTTTACGCAAACTAAACCAGTGCGCAAAACGGGCTGTGCTCACTGCTTGGCTCTGTTGACTACCAGTTACTTCATCATCTTTTCCATTATTTAGCCACCGAGCATCTGCTTCACAACTCTAACAACTTTATCTTCTGAGCCTTTAGGAGCTTATGCAGTACTGGCATCTCCAATTTACAGGCAGAAAACAAAGGCATAGAGAGATTAAAAGATCTGCCAAAAGTGTTGGCTAATCTTGGTTCTACAACTTAAGTCACCTAGACCGTGACTTTTTATTATTTTTTTTTAAAAGGTACTTAGCCCTTTTGCAGTGTTTTCCATCCAAATTGTATCCATAGCGGACCGATCGCAGTTGCAAAAAAACCCTGAATTTTTTGCCTGAGCACCTCAACTTGGCTGCAAAGGTTGGGTGTAACACAATTGCTCCATCTCACACAAGAAACTCAGCGGTGGAGGCAGGAATTCAACGCAGCTGTCTCAACGAAACACTGAACAGTGTTACCCACCCTACTATTCTTTCCCCTCTTGCAGTCCACTCTCGGCAGGCTTTTGTCCATCGCCTGTGGCCACCAACATACGCCCCAACCAACCACCCCGTGCAGTGAGCAGGACCAGACCCTGTTCAAAACACTTTCATCAACAAATTTAGGGACAGGTAACAGGGAGACTGGGAGAGGGTGGGAAATTACAGCTTGAAATCCAGGCTTTCTTACTCTGCAGAGTACTTTAGGCAGCTTTTCACGTGTAAATATAGACATTATTCACATTACAACAGAATTTAATGGCTGCAGTCAAGATGATCTCTAATGTGCCAGATGTTGGGCCATACACACCAATAAGAAACAGCCTAAAGATCTTACACTCTAAACTAGTCAAACAAAAACAAACAAACAAAGAAAAAGAAACATTATCATTCCACATCCCAGATGAGAAATACCAGGCATGGAGAGAGTACTTCTACAGCCTACAAGAGATCTGGTGTAGTCACTGCATTACAGGTGGATCTGCTGGTATTCCAGCTGATCATACACCAACAGAGCCCTTGGTTCTCTCTACATTCATAAGGGAGGTTTCAGGTTCAAATTTAGTTTGTAGAAGAAATCATAAAAGTAAACAATCTGATACACAGAAACAGGAACTGCTGCCAAATCAAGGGATGTTTCTACAACAAAGTCACCAGAGTCAAAACTCTGACTTCTCATCCCACCTGCATCTCACACATACTCCAGAAATTAAAACAAGACAAATACGCAACACCTTTACAGACGTCCACAGGTATGTCACAGAGCACAGACCACTAACACTTCTGATGCACCAACACCGCGCCAACGGCCACTCAGAAATACCCTAGAGCAGAGCATTATTTTTGTGTCAGAAACACCACCAACACTCCAAAGTCAGACCTTGTGCTTGCACGTTTCTTTTGCAGCAAGCAAGCAGGAGTTACAGCAGAAGTGAGCCTTAGGAAATTGCAGAGGTTTTTCTAAGTCTTTCGATATAAATCATGAACTAAAGCAGAGCACACCAATCAGTTCTCAAGTTTTATAGACTGCATGGCCAAACAGTAATAAGAAATACCAACCTGTCAGCTTTCAGTGCAGACAGGCCTGTTTCAGTACTGAAAGCACATTACAATTTTAAACCAACTAAAACCAGCTAAATCACACTTAAGGCATAGCAGGTGCCTGGCTCTTCTGGATATTGTAAGACCCAGAACTTATCCAGTTTTCCATCAAACTTAAGCATGCTTTTCACATTACTGCAAAGCTACCAAGCTATTGAGGAAAGTTCTTCAGAGTATACTTGCATTTCTTTCTTAAATACAAAGTTTTAAAAGATTTGGAGACAGCTGCTGAACTTTACGGGCCCATCCGCCATTTGTTTCAAATAGGAGTGTTTGACTGAGAAGGAAAAACACAAACAGCAAGGACTTGTTTTCTTAAAAATAACAGAAAGCTTATCTAGAAAGAGACAAAGTTCAAAATATTTCTGTTACGGTTTTGTATGGGTGAATCAGAGCACTGTGCTAAGCACTGCACACCATGATAAATGAGGTTTCATTTTAAACTCTGCAACTGGGTACCTCTAAGTAAACAAAACATGAGCTGGTTTTGCTTCTATATCCTCACAACCACCCGATAACAAACCAAGCCTACTCAGCCCTGCTAAAAGCATGATTCTGCAATGTAACTGTACTTCTGGGAATACATTACAGCTCCTGTGAAATGCTTTGTTACACCAGTGTATCAATTGGCCATGTAAATACAGGGCGTGACTTCATGTAAAGTAGTCTTTTCGTTAGTCTTGGCAAGCTAAAACTTCATACAACAACTAAAATACATCAAGAAAAGATGACTTCTGGGTGTCTGAGTAAGACAGGTATTTTCCTCTTTTGCAGCACACTTATTTTCTGGAGTGAGGATGCTTTTGATTAGCAACACAATACACGTATTTGGTATTTTAGAGACTAAGTCAACGTCAGGAACACCTGCTTGTAAACTCAGTTGCAGCCACACAGCTGACAGGTAACCCACGCCAGGCTTTTCCAAGGCATGCCTTTGGCCTTCGCAATTATTAAGCATTTTTTGGAACTTGCGTGCATCCAAACTCTATCCTTTTGAGACATGCAAAACTGGATTTCCTCTCCAATTTTAGCCCTCCTGCTAGGGCTGACTACAACTATTAAGTTGGCCAGGAGACCAAGTCTGACACTGTGCACAGCTCCTCTTACCAAAGCAGACCACTGGGTGACAATGGTAAGACTTTTCACACAAGGACACAGAAGCAGGGAAGGCTGATGCGACAAAAAAACCATCACGAAACAAGGGCAGCAGATGCCTTTTTGGTATCCTTCAGATCCAATATGCTCATTCCGCCACAGCCAGGCATCAAAACCATATCGCTAACACACAGTCACGAAAACAAATGGCCAACTAATTCAATTTTTTTTATTATTTGCAAAATATTGCTTCCCATATCCTGCCCTCTTGATACCGCGTGGGTTTTTTTCGTGCTGTAAAATAAGATCAGTATAGCACCGTATCGACTCATCTATAAAAAGACAGGGAAAGCCAAGAAGGGGAAGAGGGGAGAGGACCTCGGCACACAAAAGAAAACCCCACAAAAAAATAAATTTGATCTTCACTGATCCTGATACTTCAGGGCCACCTGCTAATCTGCCAAAGGCTGTCAGCACTCTCAGAAGTATACAAAATGAGTAAAATCAAGCCGTGTCCCAAAAAGAAGAGCCTTAGGGTTTCCTGCCAAAATCTTAAATTTAGCTCTCTGTATTAAACAACGCTACTTCATTTTCCCCAGACAATCAGGTTGCTTACAGTAAACACAGGCAATATTAAAACCTTCAAAACTTATTCTTGTGCTGCGGCAAACCTCGAATTGGTTTGGTTTGGGGGGTTTTTTTGGGGGGTGGGGAAGGCGGTGGCATTTATGGTGGAGGTTTTACTGGGTGGGTTTTTTGGGGGGAGAAAGAGAGAGGGATTGTGTTGGGTTGTGGGGTTTTTTTAGGCGAAAATAGTTTAGTTTCCTGGACTTGGTTGTTTATTCTCCAGGCTGACTGGGACTGCAAGGGAAACCCGAGTAACTCAGCCGACGCACAACAGGATAGAGAGTGTCAAGGGTTGGTCAACAGCGATCTCTCAAAAAAGTTAAACATTGATGGATGGGCTCCGGACGAGTCCCGTTAAAGCAACTTGATGGCCATGGGGCAACGAGAGGAGTTGGGACAAGGGAGGGAGAAGCCAGGTGAGGCCACGGAGCGTTCTTTGTACATAGTACAAAAGGTGACTATCAGGTTTAGACAACTTAAAAATACCTTTTAACCAATAAGTACAGGTTTTTTTAATCTTACATCTTAAGTCTTCCAAAAGCTATAAAACATAAGAGTTTGCTGAGTTTCCCCTTTGACCACAGACATTTATTCTTTTTGCGATTCGGTTATCATCAGTACTAATTACCATGGATTAAACCACAGCATTTAAAAAACCCCACCGTTTTTAAAGTTTTAATGGTTAAGAGTGTCAACCTAAGATGGGTCTAACTTCACGTACATAAACATAAGCTGCCACAAAACAGACCTGTGAAATCTTTCGGCCTCCTCAAGTTCCAGCAAAAACTGAGGGTTTAAGCAACTCTTTTCTGCAATATTCTGAAACTGATAAAATGACTAAAGAAATCAAAATCCAGTTTTCCTCATTATCTAGACTAAAAATGGAAATAGGGCATAACTAATTGGAAGTAAACTGATTTTTCAAATCACTTCACCTCTAATAACCCATGATAGTAGCAATACGTGCTCACAATGTGCTGAAGTTTGCAGCACCTGCGTAGTTTTAACAATCATTTAACTATTCCGACATCATTTCAAACTATGGGCTCACGGTATACCTCTATTTCCCTTCTCAACATTTAACCCATCTTAATTCATTCAAGAACTCCACTAGCTGTGGAAAAATAGGAACTGATGAAAACTGCTATTACAGGAGGCGATAAAAGCTAAACGACTGGGGAAATTATGCAAAGGAAAAAAACCCCACAATTAATTTCTTCCACAATTAAGAGTTTAATTAGATTATTTATTTTAAATGCATTTTATTTAAGTGAATAGAAAGCTTGACAATAGACTTTACTCCTATTAAGTTTCAAGCAGTACAAGAGTAGGTATCAGACAGAGTAGTAAAACTAGATCACTCTCATATTTGATCAGAAAACATAGGCTCAGCTACATCAGCAACTTAGTAAGCGGCAATATTAAAAATTGGGCTCTAATTCATCGCTTCGCATCCAGTAAGAAGGGGAAACGGCATCACCTAAACATGAAGTTCCCGATCTGTGATGGAGGCTTATCCATCACACAAAACAACGCGCTTCCTGAACAAAAAACACTGCTAAAATGTCTTCTCCAGCAGAGGCTGTTTAGTGGTAGCAGTGATAACAGTCCGCAACCACGAGGTCTTGGATACAGCTGTGTGTACCCACACCTGAGAGCCTCTCAACTGTAAACCAACTGACTGAAACACGTGTGGATTTTTTTTTTTTTTTAAATGCCAAAACCCAACAAAGTTGAAACCGGAATCAAATGCTGTTCCTGCCCCTAAAACTTTATGTTGACGTTTGTGGTTTTGTAGTATCTTTTACTCTCTGAAGGGACACTTCCATACTGCAACTGTACAATGCACATTAAAAACAAAACAAACCAAAAAGCTGATGACAGCTACATGTGAGGGCGCAGGTGGAAGGATGTTCTCCCGAAAGCTGCGTACCGGGGTGGGGATGACAGTGTGTCCTCCCTCGACACACGCATCCGCTCGACAAATGACCTGTCTTTTTTCGCCTCATTTAATCCCTCCGGGGCCACTTCTACCAAGACAGTAACAAATAACCAGGGCATCAGATTCCTCACATTCATCTGCCAGTCCCGCGCTGGGTTAAGCGCACTGGGATTTTCATTCAAGGAAGCACCAAGACACATAAGCTTGCCAGTTTGTGAAGCAGGTCGCTTGCCCGCTTGCTCCTTTCCATAGCCAACGAGCTACCACTTGGCTGTGTGAAGGCAAAGGATGATGAGGAGACCCAGGAGACCAAGGTCAAACCTAGCGTGGGTGGCAGATGATAAATAGCAGGGAGGCGTGCATGGGAAGAGAATCTGATGCCCTCAGAAGCAAGCTAAACTGATTGTTATTAACAAAAACAACTACTCGCCATCAGAGCTCGTGCTGCTTCTACACTACACACGTTTCCCCACCTCCCCGTATTATTTCGACTATAAATTCTCTGGTAAGAAAACTACGTCTTCCTTTGCATTCTCAACGTTCATGCTGGTTATTGCTGTAAGCTGGAGGATATCAGGAACACTGTCAAGCACACAGACTGCCGGAATAAGAACAGATTCCGCTTATTTCTCTCAGAATTAGAGCTGTCTCGCGGACAACTCCCAAAACTTGCTTGCAAACTATTTTTGGATCAAAACAGACCTCTTAAATACGTATTCCTTTAACCTTGTAATTGAAAACTGCAACTGAGTTTCCCAAGAGCTTTTCTTTCTCAGCTGAGAGCTACATACCTCTCAGATTTCTGGGATGTATCTGCTTTGTCCGAGGCATTTTCCTCTAATCTCATACACCGCTTTCTCCTCTCAGAAATGGAAAGTACAGCAAGCAGAGAGATGGCAGCTCCATAAACTTGTCAAGGGGGTCAGTTAATCCATATGCTAAAAAAGAAGAGAGAAAGAAAAGTTATGAGACACATGCATTAATAAGGAAAATGAAGATACTTGTTTGTTCCCTTTCATCCTCAAACAGCCATGGAAATTAGCGAAGAGCCGTAAGTATTTCTGTACCTACCCTTTTACAGAGTGAAACGTTCCAATATCTCAAGAAAACTACATGAGGGTGAAACTCCTTTTGGGATTACTCAGGAAGCATGAGAAAACCAAGACACTTTTCCACATTTGTCAGCTGTTTTCTAGCCAGAAAACGTCTTCCAACAACTCGCGTCCCATGCAAATAAATCCAGAAAACTAAACAAAATTTTGACATCAGGCTTCAAGATACAGATCTTCATCCCAGGGCGGGGGGAGAGCAGAGCGGAGGGCAAAAGCACACGGTATCAGCAAGAATCCACCCTCTTCATAACATCAGCTGCCTCTGGATGCCTTACACAGAGCGTGGAAGCCCGGAAGACCTTCCCCCATGGGATACTTCTGCCAAAAAATCAGTGCACAGCAGAGAATCCCACCGACTCCTGACCCACCTGCAAGCTGCTGCGTGGCAAGTTCCTGCCCTTGGCATGGTCCTACCTCCTGCATTTACAGGAGGCTGCAGCCAGGAGAGCCCCGGTACGGATAAACCCCACGGACCAGGGAATTCTTTTAGTAGCCTCACACTCAGATTTGCTGCTAAATCAGCAAAAACCTATACTTGCACCCCCAAACCCTCATCTTTTTTAAGATTAACAAAACTTTCTCGCTTCTCAAATACTCTTAGGATTTGCTTCCCGTTTAAGGAGCATTTTGTTTAGTTTCTGAAATCCTACGGGATGCGAAATCTCCCACAGAACTATGGCAAACTACTTACGCACAAGAACTTAGAAAATGACTGGTGTAATTCCACTCTCCCAGCTAAACAAAATAAAGAATTAACCACTTACCACTTTTTTTTTTTTAAATACTAATACTACCTTATGTTAAGAGATTAATTTTTTTTTTTTTTTTTTTAGTAAACACCAGGAAGAAATTTTAAAAATTTACATACAAACTTCAGAGTGGCCTCTAACATGAATAAGTTGATTAAGGACAGGTACTTGAAAGAAGAAGTATATATGATTTTTAGCATGTTCTAAGTATTAATTTAGGGGTGGGTGGGGTTTTGTTTTAAGACAACTATGTTTTTGTAAAAATGCAATTCAAACCCACTTAAAATAGACTACTTGCAACCGCCCCTTCAGTCTACAGACTGTTGAGGAATATAATCATTAATTTTTAATGTTTCTTTTGTCTGTTGCTGCATAAAAGGACCCAAACAGGAGAAGAAACTGACTGCAACTGACACAAAGGAAGGCTGGAAAATGTTATCCTGACTAATGGTTCTTCACTAAGGGCATATTACTGCACGGTAAAGGAAAAACACGGAAAAATCCAAAAACAGAGCACACAGCCTGTCAAGTTGCTCGCTCGTACCACTTTATCTGCGAGGATAACAGAAAGATTTAGAAATTAAATAAAACCTTACGCTAACAGGTCCGTTTTCCCGGGCGCGGATGCCAACTGGAAAGGCAGAGGAGTGGCTGGAAGGCTTGAAGCAACAAGCA
>VXBO01002539.1:205891-267769 GCA_013400135.1 Rhinoptilus africanus | reverse complement strand
ATATATATACTATATATATATAGCATTTTTATATATAGTTATATACTTAAACACATATATCTATGTATAGAGAAAGAGATATCTGTGTTTAAAAAATGGTTTTAAACCTCACTTTGTGCACATGCGTAAATACATTCCTACGACTAGTGGCAGAGCACTGGAACAGGCTGCCCAGGGAGGTGGTGGAGTCTCCGTCTCTGGAGACATTCAAAACCCGCCTGGACGCGTTCCTGTGTAACCTGCTCTAAGGTGGCCCTGCTCTGGCAGGGGGGTTGGACTAGATGATCTCCAGAGGTCCCTTCCAACCCTATGATTCTATGATTCTATGACTAACAGCCAAAGCTGAAGCTACATATAATAGGAAAATATTTTTTAAAAAAAAAGCAAACAAAAAAACAAACCAGCATCCATGTTAAGACTTAAACGCTCACATGCAAAGTCATTTCCCAGTCTCTTCCAAAGGTATTAAAAAATAATAACAATAATAAATATCAAACTCCGTTTTCTTCATTCCAGTTAAAAAAACTCCCCAGAAAGAAACAGCTGCAATAGCCTAAACTTGTTAAGTCAGGACAAAACCAAAACAAAACCAGAGGATGAGCACCCAGCTTACAAAGTGCTGACTTAGGTGGGTTCAAGTCTTGCAGTTAATTGCTTGCTCCCTGATTTCCAAAGGGTGGGCAGCAAGGATGGAGGTGGGGAGAGCGCAGATAACATCACACAGAGTGAGGCTTTTATTCTCATCGAGATAAGAAACCTGCAAAATGGAAGTAAGGTCCCATGGAAGAACACCTGGCCATTATCCCTACATGCTCCAGCCAAGGGGTACCGAGCAGCTAAGAGTATGTGGCTGTGAAGCAGCTCTTGGGTGTTTGTCCCCAGCCAGCACACACTGGGGGGCCCTGAGGATTCTCCAGTGACCCCGAGCACTGAGCCCAGCCCTGTCTGTCCCCACCGCGCCCCACAGCTCTGACCTCCAAGCGCTCAGAGCAGGGAACTGGCAGCCTGGGTCCCAGGCAAGAGACCTCCGTCTCACAGAAAGGACATGAGAGCAGAAGGAGAGGAGTGGAAGCGGCGAGAGGATGGGAGTCTGGGTTCTCCCGATGTGCAATCAGAAACATGCAGCCAGAGCAGGTACCCATGCCATCAGCATCCTCCTGCATCCCACGGTATGGATGTAGCCAAAGATACCAGACCGGAGATGTGTCACAGACCGATCATTTGAATCTCTTCTCTCCTTAATAAATGGTACAGACTTCTCTTTGATCATAAAAACCTTTTTTTCTTTTTCTTTTAAGCTCAATCACCTTCAAACAACCACAGGGATACAGATCTAAGACAGAAAAGCAGGGAACACTGGTGAACTGTTTTGTGACTTTTGAACACCTGAAGGATCCCCAAAACTTCAGATCTTGCCAGGCTTACTCCCATTTGTTCTTCACATTATTTTCCACACTCATTTACCACTTACATTAATCCAGCAGCTGCAAAAGAAGAAAAGGTGAGGGACTGCCCACAAGCAAAAATAATCTTATTGCTAATTTCACTTTCATCCAAAAAATTGGGGTTTTTTGTTTTGTTTTAAGGAGTTTCTGCTTAACATTTTAATCTTTTCTCTGTTACACTTTGTAGTGGATTCATGCCCCTTCAAAAAGACATTGTTGGTGTTTGAAACTGGAGAAGGGAAATAGAGGTGCATGTTGGCAAGTACTGGAAATCAGGATAACCTCAATGCCTGAGCAGCGCTGCAGGATACATACGTGTCTCTTGTGGCTGCCTCGCAAAAAGGAGATGGGAATTCCGTTTTTACACTCAGAATCACTCTGTTCTTCATAGCTTTCAAACTCACTTGAACTCCACCCATATTCCAGCGAGCTGTTTCCACCGTCATCACCATTTTCAACATCATCATAAATCATTTCCTCTGCAAGAATTGAACCAAAATAAAAAAGCTACACTGAAATTTCCATTTGTTTAAACACGAAAAAACTTGCTCAGGACGTACTATAAAGAGCTACACAGACTTTCATATACACATTGTAAAATGTAAATTAAATCCAATATTCAAACCACTAAAGTGGGTTGTCTTTGTTGAAACAGCGCACTAAAAGAGGACAGTGTTATGGGTACACACCACAATCCTTTCACAAACACGCCCTACACAAATTACACTGTTATGTCCAAATCCCACAACATGTTTTAGAAAAAATTCAAAGGAAGTTCAAACTGTAGCTGTGAACACACCTCTGCTCTGAGAAGAAGCATCCTTCCATTTGCAAGCTTGTCTTTTGCCTCTAGAAATACCTGCATCATGAGCTCACTGACAAATGTTAAAACATTACAAGACTCAAAGGAAAATGTCACTACTTCAGGCAGAAAAGATCAGACCAAGAAACGTGTTACCCTATGATATTTTATGAATTGTCATTCTTGCAGCTTCACCAGTCACTCAGAGTCTCCCATATCTGCAGGTTCTCTTGCCCATAATCTAGTCTGAGAGCTTGCAGTATTAACCTCTTCAAGATATAGAAAGCTATTTTGCAAAGGCTGACCTAAGTATCACCTGTTAAAGACATGGGTCTTTTTGTTGGCACAGATTTCAAGTACAACAAAGTGATTCAAAACAAAATGGAAAATTTTTAGTCCCAATTATCAGGAAAAAGGCATGCACTCTAAATTGAGCATCACTCCCATTACAAGTAGAGAAGTGTGGGACACTTCTGCCAGGGATCTCTGTTTTCAAGAGGGTATAATGCAGCATTTAAAACTGTCTCATATTAAATTCAGTAAAAAAAAGTTGTGCTTTCATTCTAAGACTGAAGTTTTATATAAACTGAGAAAAAATAGGTACTCAAACAAAAAGCTGACATATTTTACACATCCGTCTAAACCCTGGATACTGTTATTTTAAAACTGCATTTTGGCCAATAATAATATTTTAATATTAACTTTAATTAAAATCTTTATAGTTAACACAGAGAAATCTCCTCTAATTTGGAAGAATCAAATTTTAAGGACTTTTTTTTTTTTCATCCTCCATGCATATCAAGACTGTCCTAAAAATATACTTACTGAAGAAGACATTTTATT
Organism: Rhinoptilus africanus; assembly: GCA_013400135.1. NCBI lineage: Eukaryota > Metazoa > Chordata > Aves > Charadriiformes > Glareolidae > Rhinoptilus > Rhinoptilus africanus. The sequence continues at coordinate 264,679 of VXBO01002539.1, read as the reverse complement.
GGTAATCTAACATAATGAATAATTTAAGGAAATCGTCATAGTAAGTCAAAATAAGCCAAGACTTATATAAGTCCATGACTTTTGCAACGCCAATATTGGGACAGGATTTACCCAGTGATATGGTGGACATATCTTGTCCACATGCTAATGTAGATTGAGCTCTGACTGCAACTTTTTGGGAATAGTTTTGTCTCCGTGACAAAATATACGATTAATAAACATCAAAATCATGAACATACAAAGATAAAATTTCCCTCGCTACTCATTTTCTCAGAATCTTTCAAGGTCTTTGGGGAACAAATGCAAAGTCAAAATTTTAATTCATGTCTTCTGGGTTAAGCTGAAAATTCTGACTGAGATGCTCAGCAGAGTTTTGCTCCATGTCCCATATCCCTCCCCAGCTCAGCCTCTTGGCCTTGGTGTACGTGTTTCCTGACTGAGCAGCGACAGTGCGAAGATGTCCCTGCCCAGAGCAGCACAGGACACTGAGGGAGCTTCCAGTAATAAAAACATTCAAGCAACAAATGTAACATAACACTTTCAAATAACAAATGAAACAAATTTCATTAACAATATCTAAAACACCTTGCCTGAACACCACTAAGGACAAGAAATGAAAATGTTACAGCTTTAAAGATAAATTTGGTTTTCACACAAGAAAGCCTAAGTGTTTTCTTGATTCATTAACAACTTCAGTATCAAACACCTACAACCTCTGAAAGCCGTGACAAGTAGGCACCAAGTTCCTAATAAACCAACCCACTCAAGCACAAAATCAGTTAGTAGCAACCAAGCTTTAAGTGCAGTCTTCACTATAATCAAAAACTGCAAAACAAACCTGACCGAGAACTCATTGAAATAAGCTTCTTAGAATCACAGAATGGTTAGAGATGGAAGGGACCTTAAAGATAATCTAGTTCCAAGCTCCCTGCCATGGGCAGCGATACCTCCCACTAGACCAGGTTGCTCAAAGCTCCACCCAGCCTGGACTTGAACACTACTTGAGCCCTAGCTCCACAACTCCCAGTAAATGTAAAATCTTGGCTCCAGCAACTACTTGAAGATCTGTTCTGTCCCTTCCAAACATGCTCACACCATCAGGAGCTGGGCCACTCCAAAGCTGAAATAAAACATTTCTGTAGAGTCAAGCAGGATGGCAAACAGCTGCTTTGAATCTCCTCTTCCACCTACTGGGTATTTTTATGTTGAAGGGAGACTTTCAAGAACAGAGCAGTTCTCTGTATAACCATGACAACAACGATGCATTATCATACATTATTTAACTATTTAAAACATCCTTTTTCCTACCTATCTTGCCTTGTTTAGGTCACTATTGCTACAAGATCCAACACTGTAATTCTCTAATATACAGAATATTCAAGCATTTGGGACTGTATCTACAGAATAAAACATAATTATTCTTCTGAAAAGAGCAGTGTAGGAGATTACTGAGATAAAGTCTTTCAAGAGTTAGTTTAATTCTGAACTTGGTAAGACCTACCAATTGTTGACACAGCGTTAATGCCATTTACATATATTTTAGGTACTTAATGAATGTATCTATTCTGTATACAAGAACATAATTCCATATTACATTGCTTTCAACATGGTCTGTATTACAAAGACCTCAAACCTGGTTCAGAGTCTGAATTTTCTCTTGGCACATCATCGTAAATTACTTCATCTGGGTCTAAAAGCAAAACAGAAAAAAAAAACAACACATAAGAAACCCCCTAAAATTTCAATGGGACCAACAAACACTGTTTAAGAAGCATTTGGACAATGCCCTTAATAACATCCTTTAGCTTTTGGTCAGCCCTGAATTAGTCAGGCAGTTGAAGTGGATGATCACTGTAGGTCCTTTCCAACCAACAATATTCTATTGTATTCTAAAGAATTTTGGTTATGTTGGCACATATGAATACAACGGAGATATGACTCATTCTCCACTAGCATTTTGCTGGTACATCTGATCATCATTCAAATAATGCAATAATGCATGAAAACTGTATAAAGTATTGGTGAGATTTCACACAATTTTATCTGCATTGTTTGTGATGACTTTTGGTAACCTGAAAACAGAAATCCACTTCAATAGCCAACATTTCTCCCTCCTTTTTACATCACTATGGCATGTTCTGTGCTTGTTAAGGGCTGTTCATTGCCTTATTAAATGGCTGTAGAGAAGCTGTAATAGACATTTTTAAAAGGGAACCAAAACTAAACAATGTAATGATCACTGTAGTACACCAAGAGGCAAAACGAGGATGCAAATTCCTCAGTCCCTTCAAGTGGCATGTAAGATGAACCTCCAGCCCAAAAGAAACAGCTGAGAACAAGCAGGATAACTTGCCCTCAAACCAGGCAGTCTCTGTTTCGGCTTAAAATGCAGCTGCCAGCCAAGGGCACGCACGAAGAAAAAGTGGCAATTCCTTCCCTTCCACCTTCTCCAAGAACTTATTTGCCAATTACTGCATGAGAAGAATCATTCCATATACATCTACAGAGCAGACTCTGAACTTGAGCAAATTTCCACTGTAGACGTATTGACGGAGCCAAACAATTTCCTTAAGACAGTGACGAACAATTCCATTGAGTCCGAAAAGCACTCCACAGAAAAGTGCATGTTAACTTTATTTTAAAATACACCATTTTATTACACTGCTGAATGTTTTAACTGGTATAAATTGGTTCATACTGGAACATACCTGAAAAAATACAATAAAAGTGAACATGGACATTCCTGTAAAATATATATGCACGTATAGATACAAACATATTGTTGATCACAACTTAAAACTGGCCGCCTTCTACAGTTGCACTTCAGTGCTCACTGATACTTACTTTCCATCCATGCTGTATTTGCTGGATCTGCAACCCACTTGGCCAGAGCATCGTCCTCTCCCTTAGCCTGGTTATCTTCACTTAAAAAAAAAAAAAAAAGGCCATAAAATAAAAGCATTAAAAGCTACACCACAGTGTTTTTAAACAGCTGTGAAGACAAGACAATAAATACCTCGCTGCCTTCCAATTCCCACCCCAAAACTGCTGATTACTCAAAAACACTGCCTCAGCATGTAATGAGGAGATTAATAATCTATTCTACTTAATAGCCTGACAATTTTAGTCAAGAAACAGAAAACATTTCCCTTCCAATCTCAAGAAATATTTTACTTTTTTAGTTCTTCTACCAGAACACAGAAAACTCCCTCTTAGAAAGCAGTGAAGTGAGAGCTGCTCTTTCTCTGTAAATAAGACTAAAGACGTTTTGGGCTACACCAGAAGCCATCGGGCTTGACGAGGATATTATCCTCCTCTGATTGGTGCTGGTGATTCCCAGCACCCCCCTTCTAGAGAGTCGTGGGGAAATTGAAGCTACTTCTAGAGAGATGCGGAGGAATTGAAGTCAGGGACTAAAGCCCACGGCCTACAATGAAAGGAGTGCGAGACATGGCGCTTATTTAGTCTGGTGAAAAAGGATGTTATGGGGCGATCCAAATGCAGCTACAGCTATCTGAAAGAGAGCTACAGAGGTGATGGAGTTGGGGTTTTTTTTGTTTAGGTTTGTTTTGGGGCTGTTTTTTTTTCCGTGCCAGATGATACACAAAGCGAGATGGTCAAAAAACTGCACATTGGAAGATCTTGTTTGGATATCAAGAACAAAAAAATTCACCAAAGGGTAGTACAGCAGGGAAGACTGCCCGGGAAAGCTGCAGCACCTCCATCCTTGGAGGTTTTCAAGGCTCACTCACCAAAGCCATGGCTGATCTAATGGCAGTGGTCCTGCTGAGAACAGTAGGCTATACTACAAGATGTCCAGCAGCCTGTTGCAGCTGACATTGCTATGACACTATAAAAATCAAACCTAGTTCCTTCAAAAATATCACACGCAATTATACATGCAAGACCTCAAACAGTGCTGATTTTGGTACACAACCAAAGTTACAGAGTTAAGAAAATGAAAACAAACAAACATGGAAGCATCACAAAAGAAATATAAAATATTTATCAAATCTAAGCTTTCTTAAGAATTAAGGTTTTACAGATCAGTAAAACATGATGAACTGGCAATCACCTATTTTGAGGCTCCTCTGAGTTTACAGAATTACAAGGACATTCTTCAGTTGCTGACTGTGTACCTGCTAAGTAGAAAAAAAGAAATACAATCACCAAAATATTTGGAATAAAGCGTCAGTGTGGTTCAAATGGTACATTTTAGCATAAGAAACCGATTTTACTGGTTCACTGGTAATAGATAATCTACTTCTATACAATATTTTCATCTTAAACAAATCTAAAAAAATTCAGAAGTTTCTTCACTCTATCCCTTTTTGCAAATGAAAGAATTCAGAGACACAGCAATTTGCTATAAAAGCTGTTAAAAGGAAATTACAATGCCTGATGCATTTAATTCTAATCTCTCAAACAGATATTCCTCTACAGGTAATAACAACTGCACAAACACATTTGCTTTTATTTGCCAATATTCCTAATGGTGGTAGACAGCAAAGGCTGCAAAAACAAAATGGAATTACAGTAGAATTGCTGCCTAGCTAAAGAGTAAGTAGTATATTCAAAATANAAAAGTAAAAAAAAAAAAAAAATGAACTTTCTTTTAAAAAAAGCAATCAAAAAACCCAAACAAAACACAAAAAATCCAAAACCAAACCAAACCAACCAAACAAAATCAATCAAACAAAAACCCCTGACATTTTTATTCCAAGCTTGACAAGAAATTTTAGTTCATATTGCAGGATAGAGTTCCTTTTTTATTTGAACACAAAATCTCCCACACACACCTAGGCTGAGCACTACACAAGCATTTACAAAACAGCACAGGTACCTGAAATTAAACAAGGATTCCCTGTCAAATAAAGTAAGATGCGTAGATAACGTACCTTCTTCATCTACAGAAACACTGCGTATTATGACAGGACTGGAGTACGCTGGCAGTATCAGAGGTAAATTAGATGGCACAGCATAGCCACAGGGGACAGGAACGGAATATCCACCGGACAAGTTTGGACTTCCACATTCATCTTGAGGACTTGGTTCTGGTGATGAGGATGGATCCTTGTCTTGGACTGGTGAAATATTTATGACTGAGTAGGGATTTACTTTGGCTGGAGTGCCTTCTGCAGCAGGTTCTGATGTCCGTAACTTCTCACTGTTTTCCAAATTATCAGCTACTTCAGTTGAAAAATTAAACAAAAAAATAGTTTTATTTTTCATACTTGTTCAAGCTGCTTAATATTGCTCTTAATATGATATGATCCCTACTATACAAGTTGCTTACAATCTATGACTCATAAAATTCCCACACAGTAGTGCTATCCTCCCCATTTTACAGATGAGGAATGCAACAGCAGCAAAACAAGCTGGGTTACAAGGATGCCTATGGAAAAACAATAACTGGATTCTAAATCCTGAATATAAGATTTCTGACAAGTAGCCAGGGTCCTCTTTTGCTTGTCATAAGCACACAGCTCAAAACAGCTTTAAACACTGAAGGTTAAAATCTGGATTCTAGATAAATGTGGAACTTACAAACACAAATACAAGAAACATTTTAGGAATAGCCATGAGGAGAGAAAGAGTTCATTGGAGGGACACTCCTCAAAGAACAGTCCTGAAAATGCTCTGTTAAGAAAAGGGGAAGGAAATAAGTTTCCAACTTTTCCTCTTCAAAAATAAATTATTTTTTTCTGTTACGCAAAGTTCCCAGTATTGAGACAAGCTGAGGTACAGCAGAACCAAAGGCCCCTCTGAAGCAAGCTGCAGAACTGCGTTCCAAGCAATGAAAAGGTTTTGAGCTGTAAGTACAACTTCACAAAAGGATGAGCAAGCACCAGATTTTCAGGGAAAGACGGTATTTGAGTTCCAGGATGTCAAATACAAAGCCACCTGAAGAGTTACACATCTTTAACTGCCAGGAGCACAAGGACTCCGCTTGCAAAAGGAAACTGGATCAAAGTCAGCAAAATCAGCTGTTGTCATTTTGAGCCAAATACAGCTATTTCCAGACTATACATCAGCACTGGGAACATCTGCATGTGTTGGAACAAATGTTGTAATGTTTAATAAAAGAAGACTTCTGTTAATGAACAAAATTAATATATTCAGACTCCATTTAATTTTGTGCAAGCCATCTTAAGATGAGCAACCAGCAAGCTTAGCTGTGAAAACAGCTTATATGAGCCATCCACACACCATTAGAGCTTAAAGGCCATGAAGTTTTCCTGCAGCATGGCACTGTGACTGAGACCAATCCATTGGTTTGGCCATCACACTCGGATGGGAAACCTCACAGGAGTTACACGTGATGGTCATTTGCCTTATCAAATCTACCATGAGTGCAACTAGCAGGAATATTCAACACACTTGTGTGGTATTTCCATGGAAACCTCTTTTTACAAGTATTTTTATTGCATTGAGAAGAAAATACATCCTATTATCAGTCTTGACAATTTTGCTAGCGGAGGCACAGCCCGATGGGCTGACCCACCTGCAGCGTTAGCCTCTTGCTGCTCTGTGTTGTTTCCGGGCTCGGGAGGAGGTGGCACGAGGGCTTGCCTGTCCGCTTCTGGTATCTCATCTCCGCTGTCGAAGTCAAACTGTTCTCCCTCGTCCTCCTCTTCATCATTCGTACCCGTGGCTTTTGGTTCATGCTCTAGAACTGTGCAGAAAGACACGCTTTTGGCTGTTTGCTCTTAGCAATGATTTCACAGGACCAGTAAGCGCTCCACATTACAAATGAAGCTTATACAACGAACTCTTAGATTTTTATGCTACTGGAACAGAACAAAAGCTCCTTGACATGTTGATAACCTCATGCAGTTTTCAATAATTCCTTTAGTGCAAACAACGAAATTACTTGGAAAGCAATTAAGAAGTGGTAATGCAAATACCCTTGCTTTTGTCATAATGAACCAAAACAACATTTTTAGGAAAACACTTAAGTAGCTGATTCTTTAAACAAGAAAAAGTCACGCATTAATTTATTTGCACAGGGACTTTGCGACTTCCTAACTTCAAGTCATTTTTCCCTTTCTAACTCAAACTTGGATGTCTATTCTTTCTTAATAATGTCAAAATGCCAGTGGCAGCAACTTTCTTCACACACATCATGAGAGACCGGCAGATCGGTTTTCCTACTCCAGTCTGAGACAGTTTTGAACCTACAACCTTACGCAAGATGCTACTTGCCCTATTACCACACACACAAGGCGCACTGTGGTGGAGCTGGGGGAGCTGACTTTTCAGTTCTCACCTTTGAAGAAGTAATGGCTGAAACAATTACACCATAATACAGATAGGAAGTGGGAGTGCAGGTCGTTTTTTTGGTTTTTGCTTGTGAAGAGCCTGCAGCACAGATTTAGCACCGCACATGGGGCTGGGAAGGGGGAGCAGGAAGAAGTGCCAGGCAGTTTCCCTTCGTCCTATTGTTCTTACCCACAGGAGTCTCAAGAACCCACAAAGATTTAAACTCCTTAGTGCCTTATCTACCACTGGTGTTGCTGGGCGCTCGCATTGCAAGAAGGCTGCTTGCAGCGTGCAAAGCTTCTGTCAGAGACACTGCAGAGGAGCTGCAGCAAGGGATGCCCAAACCCACCCGGCTCCTCCCTGCTTCCAGAATCCTTCACTGCAACTCTCTGAAACAAAAGGGCTTCACCCCTCCCTCCCTAGGCCTTCTCCTAGCTGCTCTCCCACCTTCTGGCGGAGAAACTTTGGGGCTGTGACCTCCAGAGGAAGAAATGTAATCTGTATGTAATAAAATGTAATAAATGTGGAAATTTTCTGTCTCAGCTGAGCTTCCTCTCAAGCTCGTCCTCAAACCCATGATGGATACCTAACTTTTATACAGGTGTTCGACAACATATTTGAAGTGTTATAAAAAAACCCACATAACTACAGCTTAAAAATATATACTAAAATAGGTAAATATGTAAATACACCAAGGTGTTATAAAAATATACATGAAGTTGATAAGGTTCCCCTGCCCCCTCTTAAGGTAACACAATATCAAAAACAAAGTCCTGCAAGGACAGTCGGATCTCCTGAGTCATTATGATATTATCAGCTTTTCTACCATCCAGGGCACATTTTGAATTGTTATGATAAAACCCCCACAAACCACAGCTCTAGACTGCTTAGATTGTCATGGTAATCAGCATTCCTGCCAAGGCTTCTGTTTCTTCAAGCAGGCTGAGCCAGCATATTTTATCACAGCCACAAATAACACCATCTTTCATGCAGCCTCTCTGTAGGAGAAAAAGTGAACTGATTGCAAAAATAGTAGGGAACAAAAAAGGGGTTATCCTGCATTTATTGTCGTGGTTTATGGCTGAGACAGCAGGACATTTAATTTAATTTTGATGCTTTTAAAAAATCCTTCTGTACAAAGTCAGCCTTTGGATTAAGGCTTTTCATTTTTGCTTTTGCCCACTAGCATTTTTTTTTTTTCTGAACAGTGTAAAAAAATGCTGCAGAGCTCTACCAAGTGATTCAAGATAATCTCAGCATTCTTCCCAATTCAGCATCCATCTGACTAGACTGTACTGCTTGCTGCTTGACAGTAATGGGGAAAAGAAAGAAAAGGTGCGAGTGTGTTTTATTTCTGTTATTTTCTGTTTCTTTACGTTTTCAGTATGTCTGCGTACTTCAAATTTGGAATACCCAAAGCTGTGAAATACCAAGTGGAGTGGTTTTTATGATTACCAGTGTGGGAAATGGTTAGTCATGCAGGCTAGGCAGGTAAGCAAGTAGATGGCAGTCACAAGCAGGTAACAGCCACAAAACCACAACTTTTCACGTACATTCACTGCTGCCCATCACTCTTCTTGTTGTACTATTTAAGTGAACCACAGCAGCAACCACTTCAAATACATAAAACAGCTCCATCTGCGCTTTGTATGGTGGGAAGAAGGGGAAGATGCGGTTACTGGAAGGAGCGGAACATTTCTGCAGGATTAGGCCAGCTGGGAAATGGAGGTGTTGCTGGAGCATGGCTCTGCTGAGCGCCATGAACCCACCTGCTCGCTGGAGGTCAGTTCTAGACATCGGCAAAATAAAAAGCATGTATGCTTACAAAATGTCACAGCAGCAGCAGGCACCTCCGAGTATTTTGTGGCTGCTAGGTAAGGGAGCTTCTGGATGCAAATACTTCCTTAGAACATACAAAGGTAACTTAGGTATCAGATGCCTGATAACTCCCTACTCCAGCACTTTCACACTGATGCAATTCCCCAGGCTCTCAAGTCCAGCCCAGTGCCATTTGTCAGAGACAGACAAGACTTGCCACTGGCAAAAGAAAAAAGGTAATTTGAGACACTAAAAGTAAAAGGAAAGACTCAGGGCCCAAGAGCAAAACCTGGCCGACTGATGCACAGCTCCCCTTCAACATGCCTCCCCATTCTCCCTAGAAAAGCAACCAACCAGTATTTTGATTGTGGGAAGAAATCCTAACATAGGAATTGATTTTCTCAACTCAGTTTTAAAAAAAAAAAAATTAAAAAATTGAAAATGCCACCTATTTTTTTTCCTATTATGGCTATTAATGCTGCTTTGTTTCATTTATTCAGAAACATTTACTTTGCATCAGAAATAAAGAAGGCACAGAACCCTATAATTGGGCACTAGAGCCTGGAAAGAACCCCTAAATCGCATCGCTGATGGGACAGTGTGTTAAAGTTACAAAACAGACCAACACAGGAAAAAAAAAAAAAAGAAATTCCTTTCACAGATTACAGGTCCTTCAGAAGAAAGGGCAAACTGTAGACAAAACTTCTGAAAGTTTAAAAACTGTATTTCAGCTTTGCATCACTTCTGCATTTGTTTAGTCCTGTAGGTATAAAGATAAACCTTAACCCTTTAAATTTATTGACCCCTTCGGTCTCATACTTAAAAAAATATTCTCCTTTAAGTTTTTAATCTCAAGGGCGTACTATTTCATCTGATGAAAAAAGTATTTTAATAACAAAAATAAAGAGAAGGTGAGGGACTTTCTGCTTCAGCTGAAGAGCTGCTCAGCACTGCAGATAAATACAGATTATGTCATACCAAAATAGACATCTTGAATAACTAGTTTCGAAAATACGTACTTTTCCTACAGTTGTTTGTGTTATGTCAAAACACTCAAAGCACACAAAAGCACTTGGCAAGTGCTACAATAAATTAGGAAGACACACAGCATAGTCACACATGGGCTGAATCTGGCTACAAAAAACCACCACAGATATTGCAAAATTTCATGCTCATTAAGAAAAAACTCCAGTTCCTCCAAGCCTTTAACTGTACATCAGAAGATCAAACAAGAAGTGCATTTCCAGGCAATTGTGCTTGCAGAGAAAAACTGTGGAGTTGGGGGAGATTTCCAAAGGTACCCCCCCACCCCCAAAATATCACAAGGAACTACTTGGTTTGGGTTTTGGTTTGTTTATTTTTTTGTCGAAGTAATAATTACAGACTGCTTAGTATTACAGAATCTGACTGGAATTACTTCAAAATATTAAATTAGTTACTAAAAATCCAATTTGCCTTTTCACCACTACTCACATCCTTAACTTTATGGGTGCCAACCAGAGCAATGAGAATACAATAACTGATTAAACTTTTTCATGTTCTGCCAATACCATTCTGCAGCATTTGCTCTGCAAATGCTTCAGGGAAATTACTGCATTTCTGAAATTTTCTATTTGGAGTTTTAAAGCATGAAAAAAAATAAATCTGATATAATGGAAAAACTACCTTCAAGTTAAATTAAGTGTGAAAGTGACAATTTAGGATTAGAAAAAGAAATAGATATTCTCATAGTTCTTAGCATGACTTTTTTCTGTGGCATGTTATTCAGTGAAATGACTTTTTCTTAAGCTTACTTCAAAAACAAGCTAACTTAGGCTGTGTTTACAGAGACCTGCTGGGGCATAAACAAATTTAAACAATTTTTGGTTGCTCTGCCAATTGCAAAGCATTCTTGGCACCATCTGCTTTCCCATTCATTTTCCTTAAACTATTTATAGTTCAATGTAACACAGCTAAAGAGTTACAAATTTAAGTGACATTGATTTTAAAGCAGAGATTAAGCTAGTGAAGCTTCATTAATAATTCCTTCAGCAGTTCATTTTAGAGATACGGAAGACAAAATAGCTCTGCACTTAACTATCAAGTGCACTCTGAATACAGTGCAAACACACTGAAAAAAAAAAAAAAGCACCCCAAAAATTTTGTCCTCCCTTGCAATCATGTAAATCAGAGATAATCCTGAGGAAGTCAACTGAGTTTCTTCCACAGAAAACCACAATAAAGGAAGAAAGAAACAGAATCCCACGCAGGAGCAGTTCAACAGTCTGGAGCACAGTAACAACAAACCTGGAAGCCCTAGACTTAAACAGGCATGGCGCCATCAACAAATATGAATATTTTATGTTATGTTTTAAGGTTTGAAAAACATCTTTAGAAATCGAAAGCTTCTATATAATTTGGAATGTCATCCTTGCAATCAGTTGTAGCCCTTTTTTGTATTAAAGTTAGCAGGGAACTATGGAATAAGAAGAGGAAATGCAGCTATTATATTTTAAAGACTCCATGATAAAGAATTTTCTAAAGACTGCAGGGCATGGTTAATATGCATCTTCTCAGATGGGAAAACGATTTTTCCTTTCTCCCTCTTACAGTCAATTTTCTTCCAACACATAATATTTTTATTTTTTTATTTGGGGGTGGGGAGGGACAGGGAGAGATGTAGAGTATAATCTCTGTTGTATATTCACTGAATGCCAAATTTTCTTTTTTCCTCTAAACAGTAAACGTTTTTAGTCACTTACATCATATCATCGCCTTACACTGACCAATGAAGGAAATAAGTGTACAATGCTTCAGATGGAAAATATCTAATTATTATTTAGTGAAAAAAAATATTAATACAATTGAACCTAAAGCAGACTGTCAGGAGCTGCTTGTTCTTATTCCAATGTGCAGTTTTAAAACATTTATCTTTTTTACTCCTTTATTTTAGATTGCAACAAGACACTTGGGACTGCATAAACCCGTCTTCCTTCAAACTGAACTCCCCCAACACTTTAACTTTCTACAAATTCTTAAGTATCTTGAAATATGCAAAACATTTCACTAAAAAATATTGAAGTACTTTACTATCTTACAATATTTTTAGGTATTATAAAATTGATAACATACAAAGGTTACAAATCAAAGCAAACAGCCAGGCATAGCAATTTAAGTGCTTATTATTTAGCTTTGATACATTCCAAAGATTCTCAGGTGAGATACATTTGCCTTTTCAGACCCTTACTTATGAAGAGTTAAAATTTGCCCAGCTCCTTACCTTAAGTGTACAAGGCACTAGATAGAAATAAGAAGTGGAAGCGTGCAGATACCAGGAAATAACTGAATTTCTGAAGTTATCATTAATTTTATAAAACTAACCACTAAGGCCCAAACATACCATGCAGACTGTGCTCCACGATGAACGGGCTCTTGAACTGTTCACTTTTTATTTCAGGTGAAATTTCGTAGAAGAGGCTTGGCATTTGTCAAGAAGCTGAAACTTGTGCTAGAAAACACTTGTGCCTGCAAAGCTCCCCAAATTGTTGACCAACAAGTTGTCCAACTCGTAAGCCTTTGGAAAACGACAGTTGATTCATAATCAGCAGGAATTTGCAAAAAGGTTTTAAGAGACTCAGTCAGCACTGGATAGTTTCTCCCAGCTTTTTAGCACTAGTTAGACTGTGTTCCTACCACCAGACAGCAACATGGTATTTTCTACCTACCCATATCTCCCACTTGCAACCACCACTTCTTCAGTATCGGGAGAGAAAACTGCAGTTAAATACTCTTTTGCTCTGGTACCCAAATTACACGTCTCTCTCCTGCCTTTCCCAAAAGATGCCTCTACTGGCACCTGCACAGGTGAGATGTACAGAGCGAGCGGGCAGGGCAGGAGGGACTCCATAAGAGGAAGGCTGGCTTTTAGGAGCAAATGCTCCTGCAAACACTGCTCTTCACCAACACTTCCAAGTCACAGGTCACGTTTGCCAGCACACCCCTGGCCTCCGTAAATCTGCTCTTCATACGGTCACGCAGGTGGAAAGCCTCTATTTTGCTGGGGGAAAGAAAAGTCTAAAGCAAAACTGCACACAAACACGTGGGTGAGCACTCCTTCCCATGGGATGCAGGTCAGAGCCAAGGATTCTCAACTCGCAGTTGTGCTAAGCTGGCGCGGCAGGGAACCCAAGTCCCTGCGGTACAGCCATGCTGCGAATTACACCCAGCTCGTGCACGCATCCAAAGCGCGACCACAACACCAGCCTTACAAGTCTCTGTGGAAAACAGTTACCAAAAAAAAAAAGCCTACAAAATTAAACAGTACATATTCAGGCAAAAAGTGTTTCCAGTGATGGAAACAAAAGCAAAACCACATGAATTAACAGCCTCTCCTTGCAAATAAACAACAAATAAGTTAAAATGTTTCTTTAATATTTCATAAACACACACATTACACACTGATTATGTTGTTAAGCACACACAACAGATATTATTGTTCTGGATGAAAACCAAACTCAGAATTAAAGTCAAAAGAACGATGAATCTGCCTGCTCAGAGAGTCAAGTTTCAGAGACAGACTGCTAACAGCAGCATGCCTAACTAGTACTGAAGAATTTTATTTCTTGAAATAAAGCCCAGTTCTGTGGATGCAGGAAAGATTTACAAATACCAAAACCATTGAACCTTACAAACTACTCACAGTGCTAAGAACTAAGCTTAAAGTTAGCTAGAAATTAAAAGAATCACAGAAAACCTCAAAGGTCTAAAATAAAAACATTAGACATTAATTAGGCTGGCCAGAGAGCAGCAGCACCATCACCAACAACAGACCTGTACCCTTTCCAAGTCCACGAGATGCTTTTCAGTGCTGGCTACGCTATAATCAGAAAGGTTGCTACGTAAAATGAGCATCTTTGTGATCATTTACTTTAACTGCCTTCATACTTAGCACACTGGTGACACTGGTATTGCCTGCCATGACCAGAAATGTAGACCAAGCCTGTTCCCAAGCAGGTCTTCTCCACCTCAGCACCATATAGATAGATTCTACCATCAAAATTTCACCAAGCTACGTTGCTGATATGGAACTAGTGAAGTCCTTAAAAGGAGCTGCTGTAAGGAAAGTATGTACAACCGTTATTTGGAAAACTGCATAAATACATGACAGATCCCTATCTATGCTGAAAAACATCTATCCGTATTAAAGGCCATCAGCTTTCCATTAGGACTTCCAGGTCCCTTTCCCCAGAGCTGCTCTCCAGCAGGTCAGCCCCCAACCTGTCCTGGTGCAGGGGGTTATTCCTCCCCAGGTGCAGCACCAGACACTTGCCCTTGTTGAACTCGCCCATCGGTGTGAGCATCCCCATGGCACAGGAGCACACAGGTCAGGTAGAGCACATACGTCCTTCTTCCAGCCCCTGGAAAAACCTGTACCAGGGTAACAGAAGATTTTTCAGGAAAAATGCCTTTACCTAACAACAGTTATTGAGCTCAACAACAGACTATTTAACAATGAGATCTAATCCTGCAACAACCCTTCTCTGACAGACTCAATAATCTTCTGTATTCATTTTCATGAAACTATGACAAGGTCACATTTCCTGTAAAGATTAGTTCAACGAGGAAGAAAAAAGAAATTCAAAATAGAGGGTTGGAGTTTTTTTCCCCTAAAAAAAGTTTATCACGTATCTCTTCCTCAGATTGCTAGGCATTGTTTCAGTTCCCGTCTGCAGCAAAAGCCAGCAGCACCTAATAAATGTTTCATTCAATAATTCAGACACTTTATTTAACTTATCATAATGCAAACAAGTTTTAACACACGTTCATGCACAAGATAAAAGAATTGTAACAATGTATAAAAGTAGTAAATCTCTCTGTAAACGCTAGAGTAGAATCATTAGGGAGGCTTCAGGCATGGTTAGTGAATATTTACTGGGATCAGTGAAATGGAATTAGAAAAACTCAAACCCCCAAAATCCCTCTGTTATTTGGCAGCAATTTATCCTGGCAAGTTAATGCTAGATACGAGTCCTAAAAAGGCAAAAGAAGCTAAGAAAAAAATAATATAATTCACACGTCTTCTTATATGTTGCCTGTTTGAAATTAAAGTTTTGGAACTTAGCTTCAACAATATTTATTGCAACAATACATGAAAATCAGTAAGAATTCCTTTACAATTTCTTTGTCTTTTAGGAAAAAAATACTTTTAACTCCAGACCAAAGATAAAGTTTTGCTGCCATCCCTTGGAAGCTCTTTATCTTATCATCAATTGCTCTTTTCTACTAGTATGTCTGAGCCTTGTCCCTGCACAGAGCTAGCAAGTTAAGTCCAGCCGTAAAGACACCTCATCAAGCATCTGAGTGAACGGAAAAAACAACTATCACTTATTATTCATAAAGCAAACATTAAATACTATCAAAAGGATGAGGTCAACTTCTCAGAAATCTATGACAGTGAATCCCATTTGATCATTTAACACATTATAAACATCTAACAAGTATTTTACTGGATTACTTCAAAACTAAAGTAAGATATCATCACATCTATGTAAACTGTGTTTTCTTTGTAGATGCTAAAATCAGAAGTAAGTTACTAATTAACCTAATTATTTTCTTTCTATTTCTCGTTTTTCCCGATGCTCAAAGACACTTGCCTAGAGGAACAAACACATACTTAGGAGCGACATGTGACACCATGGCTGCATTTTTGCAGTGGGAATTTTCTTGTTACACTGTTACACAGCTTGTCTGGATTGTCACACAAAATAATTGATCCTTACCTTAAACAATGCATTTTCCTTTATTTACTGAGAGAAATGTGATCTTTAGAAATAAATAAATTGTTCTGTTACAGATGGGATGTCAGACACCAGCAAGCTACTGCCAGCTTCAAAAACAAGGGACCATTCATAACTACAATTCATATTCTGTTCTCATTCTTCTCAAATCTTGGCTCCCCTTTTACCATCATTTGTAACTGTCTGTATGCTGAAAATAGATATCTAACAAACAATGTCGTTTAGCTGAAGACCAACTCCCTTTATAGCTGCAGTTTAACTTAAGCAGTGTTCTTATTTCAATCCCCCAGTCATAGTAACATCATTTTATTTTACTTCAGTCTGAAATCCAAGCGTATGTTCCCCCAGCGCTCTTCACTTCCATAAACTAAATCATAAAACATACAAGTGCTCTTCTTGTCAATATTATAACAGCCCAAATTTAACTGCCTCTTGTCTCAGTCACAAAATCAGCTTGTTAAAACATTTAAAACCTAAATAAGCTATGAAATCATTCACTAAACAGCACAAAACATAACTAAATAATCTGAAAGAAATAGATTATCAAGCAGAATAAAAAGCAGCTGCCCTAGCAGTGAAATACAGTTGTCTTTACAGTGAAAGACAGCAGCCATCCCACAGCTCCCCACTAGGGTTAATAAAAAAAATTTCTAAGTTTTTTTTGTTAGAATATGTAAGATCATTCCCAATTGGAACTTTTATGAGAGTATAGTGTTCCTAATTCACTCTTACCTGCAGACTCAAGCCAGACTTCCTTCTCAAGGACAGAGGAACTACAGCTATTTTTTTCTCCGGCACTGGCAGGCAAACGACAAAAAAAACCCCACCAAAAACCACTACGGAAGGACACAATCACAGCACTTGATCATATACAGGATATCCAGATTTAAGTCCTTGGCCTTCTCGTTCTATGCCTCTCTCTATCACGAACAAAGAAATATCCCACCCACAGCCCTCGAGAGCTGATCACTTGTGTAGAAAGGTGTACAAAATGCTTTTGTGACTGGTGTCTAGGAGATATCCTTAGTTTTCAGTTAAAAAAAAAAAAAATACATATAAATTTCGCCCCACTGAAGAACATCTTGGATCCCAAACTTCAGCAGGACAAGGTTTCTCACCCAGCTTCACCCACGGTACCGGGGACTGTGGTGTAGGTGAACGAACGCCTCACGCGTCCCAGATGAAGAGTTACAAGTTACTCCCTCTCAGCCAAAGAGAGCACTTGGCAGTAATACGAAGAATATGCTATTAAATTCACTCTCACAATGTCCTTGCGTGAACACTGAAATATCACTACTTCACTTTGAACTTTTAATATAAATAACGCTATTTTCCTATAAATAGGAAACAAAATACATCGTCTGTTTACGATGCAAGAACTATATTGCCATGCAGCCGTACTCCAAATCTCATCACATATATATTAGCCTACCTTGATAGACGCAATTATAAAACAGAGCTTAAAGCTTATTTTAGGTCTTACTACTTTTGTAAAAGTCAACTCAGTGTAGGACAACTGGGATGAATTGTTGGCAAGGATACTCAGCATAAGGAAATACACCCAACGTTTTCTCAGTTTTCACCGAGAAATCAGGAGAGGTATAGTGAATGCCATGTACCAAAAATAGAGAGAGATATGATCAGAGACGAAAATGCAAAATCAGGAGCCTGTTTGACACAGAGAGTGCACAAACACACACACCACCCCCTCAGCTTTCCTTGGGCAAGAAGCTGTTTGTCAGGTATCCATCCTGCTGAGCCAACAAAGCTGGTTTTCCTTTTGAAACAGGCTCCGATAAACACCTCTTAAGTCCTCACTTAAAGAAATGGATTTCCACTTTGCAAGATCGTAATAACTTTTTCAACTATAGAAATGAAAAACAGCCAGAGACCTTATCTCCCAATAAAGTAGTAATAGCACAAGCACAGGCCATCACACGTAAACGCCATGCCAGCATTAAACATCCGATCTCCAGTCCTAGCTAGGCAGCGTGAGAATGACTCCTCCCACAGC
The DNA here is from genome assembly GCA_013400135.1 of Rhinoptilus africanus. Taxonomy (NCBI): domain Eukaryota; kingdom Metazoa; phylum Chordata; class Aves; order Charadriiformes; family Glareolidae; genus Rhinoptilus; species Rhinoptilus africanus. The sequence goes on along the minus strand of VXBO01002539.1, from coordinate 246,808 downwards.
AGAGGCACAATGTGATTCCTAATTCTCAGAATTACCAGCTTTTTAATTCCTCACTGCATAGCCTGCAGTCCACAGCACATTCTTTTCTTGTCTAAGTGGGTTTGGGTAAGGATTCTCCATTACAGCAACCAATTAAAAACATCATTATAATTTACAGCCATGATACAGTTTGCCATTTGCATTTAGCTTTTTAAAAAGGATTTTTTTTTTTTTGTTGATAAAGAGAACAAGAATCATCCTCTATTTATTTCACAAAACAGCCATGGAATTTTTTTATGTATGAAATCTTAAATACCAGCACTTTCTGCATAAATTCACATGCACAGACACACTAAAGAAGGGAACATGAGCCAGTACTATCATCTCAAATCTCAGTTTCAGAAGCAGGTTTTCCGATTATGCTCTTAGCCAAGGAAGCCTTTGCTTCTGCCCCCCTACAACTGCTCCCTGGCTGCTAAAATATGCATTCATTCAAAAAACATAGAGAAAAATACTAGGGAATTTTTAATCATAACTAGAAGAAAAATCTCTTTTAAAATCAGCCTGGAGGAGGGAGCATACAGGCATTAACTTTTCTCAAGTTCCTCAGTACTCGAATTTGCTCCTGGGTAAGGGAATTAACTAGCACAAACTTGTCACTGCTGAATTAACAACGCATGAATGGAATGTCCAAACAGCTATGAGCAGATATGTTGCATAAGCATAATAAATGAAATAAATAAAGGCAAAATATGTTATCTTCTGTTCTTTTAGCGCATGACAAGAAGTTTCCCTGTCAAGAAGTGGCAGAAACAGCTTTACTATTGACCTTAACTGTACCTCAACTTCAGAGATTCAGACGCTTATTGCTAATGAAAAGACATTATTTAACATGAATTTAATTGCATAGCTTTCATATACATTCTCACAACATCCCCTAGACAAAGATGGCAGTTTACCATTATTTTTCCCCCTTTGTACACATTAGGATTGATACAAATCAATGTATGGAAGTTACTTGTCAAAACCATAGAAAACCTACTTGACAAGAATAAAATTGAGATTTATAGTACAAGGTACACACCTGTAAATGCAAAGGAACCCACGCAAATTTCAGCACTACAGCTGTATTAGTTAGGACAGCAAACAGGTAAAGGAAAAAATTCCCACGAGGTCACAAGAACTTTGAAAAAAAAAAAAAAAAGAAAAAAAGAAAGTGATTTCATCTGCGGCCCCAGGATTTTAGAATCATTATGCAAAGGCTAAAAATATGTTTTTATGATGTATCAAAGGGTCCTGCACCCAACACACATCAGGAACCTCATCCTCACTGCAAGCCACAGTAACCCACCCCTGCGCCCACTGTCTGAAGGCACTGGCAGGTGCTCCCCACCCCTTCTGAGCAGACACCATGGGTGTATATGCATGCCAAAAAAACCCTTGGCCATTACCAAAAAAACCCCTATGTTCCTTTCCTTCAATTGTTATATGTATTTGGAGTTGTACTTGGCCCTAAAATTCTTACTTATTTTCCACCTGCAAAATGGCTCATGAGAATTATGTAGCAAGTGAACGAAAGCGTATGTTAGTGTAATTATCAAAATTTATCTTCACTGATATTGCCTTTGTTAATATGCTTTTTTAAGAGAGTTAGCAATGGTAAAGTGAAAAAAAACCCCAACAAAAACAACAACAACAAAAAACCCCACCCAAGTTCCAATAGTTTCAGACAAAGTTTTTTGAGATGAGGGGCAAAGTGTCCAGTGACACAAGATCAGGTAGAGCAGAATCTCAATTTGTTAAATGAATCTAATCCAAGCCTATTAAAGAGGGACGTGTCTGAAAACAAGGACGTGATAGATATAGTTCTCCAAGAGCTTTGCAGAAAAAGAACCTGAATTCTGGAATTGTACTGAAGTACCTCACCTTGAATTTTTGTCAGAGTATCCCTGACACGTTGCACAAAGTTGGAGCTGTTGCTGCAATTATTAGCTGTCTGAACAACGGCAGCCCCTGCTCAAGTGGAAACACTGATTCCTTAGGGATGACTCTTCCCTCGCAGCACTGCATTGCTTTGGAGATGGATTATCTGATAGAGACAGTTTCACAGTAACTGTCACTAAACAAAACAGAGCTAAATTCAGGGTCCTGACCGCATGGATTAGGACAAAGACAGGAAAAGCATTTTTGCCAACAATAACCTCAGTGATATCTTGGAGCATAAATAAAAATGTCAACAATGCCGGCCAGAAATCTAATCCATTAAAAGCTGATTTCACAGCTTTCTGCTTCTTTCACATTCCCAATTTCCTAGGTAGTATCTAGTAACAGACCTTTATCTGTGGAAGTGTCTAAATTAGAGAGAAAGTAGTTTTGACCCAGGATGGCAATTTGCAAATTCCTAAAGAGCTATGGCTTAACAAAACTAACATTAATCCTCTTTCATACTTAAATGGCTTCATATAGGTATAAGTTCTGTGTTAACAATAAGTAAAATGTCCTATAAGAAACAATGTCTATTAATAATATATTAATATATACATATATCAATGCATACAATAGAGTGCAAATCCATAAGTAATACTGCTGCATATTAGGGACAGATCAAAAATTTATGGGAAAATCGCTGTCTATATAAAGTATACTAGTAAGTTTATCAAAATAAGAACAGTTGCACTGGGTTCAACCACAGGTCTCCGCAGCCCATGTCTCGATAACCTTGTGCTTTGGGATGATTAGAACACGTGTATCGCTCTTATCCAAAGAAATCTCACAGCATCCAACTATCAAAAGCCAAATCCTTTTAAGATTTAAAATACATAATACCAAACACTACATAAAGGTGCGTTTACAGGAAATCAAACAGGAAAACAGGGAAAATACCTAGCCGTATTCCCTTACAGAAAACATAAATGCCAAACACGGTGTCTTTCTACATCCTGTCTTTATGCCCTGTGAAACCTGGGCTGCAGAAGCAGCCATACAGCTACCAGCACACAGCAGGCAAGGGGCACCTTGGTGCTTGGTGGAAGCAGCACATGCCCTAACAGAAAACAACTCACCCCTCTCTGTCCTCTCAATTTAGACTCCAAATCTGTCCAGCCATTGAGGCATTGGTCCAAATGTCCTGCCTGTGCCACAGGCTTCACTTGTTTTTTTTTCTCTACAGGGCACCGTGTGCATGAACACTTGAGGCTGCCAAAGCACATGATGAAGATGTGATGATACGGTCTATGCAAAGCTGCCTCAGAAAACACATATTCACAGATTTGGACTGTAAGGACCAGTTTCCCCCCAGGTTTCTTCCCATCATGCTCTCGTAAAACCAGCAAGCAAGGTCCAAGAATAAGACAGGGTAGATGGCAGGAGCTCATGTTTCAGCAAAACACCACTGGGAACAAGCCTTCGGGTGATACGGGGAAAAGGAGTGTTGGGGAGGTAAAAACACTTTTGGAAATATAATCAAATTGTTACAACAAAATTGGCTTAAACCCCAAATTATTTCAATTACCTTCTGGTGGTGGGGGAGGGAATTCCTCTGTGTCCATCCTAGTGTATCCACCGCGCCTTTAGCGGACTGAAAAACCCTGCAAAAATGAAGGGAACATGTTTTGCAGATGAACATAATTTCCAAATACTGAGACACTCCTTTTCAATTTGGCCAAGCTCATACCTATTAGCTAATACCATTATGGAAGAGAGGAAATGTGCCTGGCTTCCAGCTTCAAAATACATCTAGTCCAAATTTTTATGTGCACAGCCCTCAGTATTGTAGCCAATTTTTGTAATGATCTCAATAAGGCAGCTGAAGAAAGATGAAGTTTTCAAACTCTTTGGTACTCTGCAGCTCCCACTGTGACAATCACAAGCAGATTATTAAAACATGTTATTTCAATGCCTGTTTGGAGTATATATTCTGTTTCAAAATCTTCATAAGGGGGATAAAAATTCTAGGAAGTGCATCAGTTTTGATGATGCTTTTCTCCATTTGGCAATCAGAAATCACAAGTTTTTACCATACACTTTATATAGTTTCTTCTTTTCTTTTCTGTGGCAATCTTAAAAACTCTGCTTGAGCCCCTTTCCTTCCACCTCTCCGAAGTAGAGTGAAGTAGCAGTAAGCAGACTCCTGAGCACCTTTCTCTTCCCTCCTCTTTTCTCAAATGCCATTGGTCTCTTGTTTTAAGAAGAATAAACCTAGAAAGCATTCCCATACTTTGGTCCTGAACACACACTGGGAGAGAGCAAAGACCAGAACTTGTGAGAAAAATTTTCCTTCCTTGTCCATAACAGTACTTAATAGTGATATTCCAGTATCACCTGGAAAGGAAAAACTGGACCTGTTGTGCTGAGCAATCCATACACTTTGCCCCAAACCCATTTTCACTCTAACTCAAGAGACAGCATATCAAAAAGAAAGATTTCGGAACAAGACTAAGGAGGAAAATTAAGTTTCCAAAAGCCACAAAAGACTGTGGAAGAGCCAGTGCTAAATTTTCTGTCCTACTCTTGACTAGCTCATAGACGTTAATCTCAAGACGCTACCGTTTCTGTTTGAAACACCACTCAAAACAGCTCAAGCTCTGGGTAAATCTCCATAGCTAAAGCACGAAAAGAGTCAGTTGAAGGAGACAGCAAAATTCAAGGTACGGTGGAGAAATAACAAACGGAATGAATCGGGATACACAGACCAAATCAATTGCCACTTACAGAAGAGGTGGTAGTGAATGCAAGGGAGTGCCTCAAAAAAGTATCCAGCCTTCAGAGCTACCAGGCAATTTACCTCCCTGAGATCAGCTACGCAAGGACAACTCATCGGGACAGATGTGCCAGGAAGGATAACAACCCTCGTAGCACACGATCCTCATATGATGAGGCATAACGACTTGCATATTCCAAGCATTCAAAACCCCCTTTTAAATTGTCTTAAGCTTTGCTAATTCCTTATTCAAATCCTAGACAAAAACAAGTAGCTTCAGAGCCAAGGCTCAGAAAGAATTCATACACACATCCAGCCACTGCCTACAACATACATAATACTCCATTATGTGCTTCCACTGTACAGTGTCCCTTCTAAAGCCTCCCTCTACAATGTATATCTGCAGAGCTCAAAGGCGTGTTCGTGTGTACAAATGTCTGGAATGCATCTTGCCACACCAAAACTGTCAGCCAAAATGAACGGAAATTATGGTTTGAAGAAAAGGCTATTTTTCTCTCTTTTACAGTTGAATCGTCACTGAAACATAGATTTTTAAGTGTGAAACACACAGTAACCAGCAGACCTCTGACATTTAGTCTGAGCCCCTTTTCCAAATACATCTTTAAGAGAGTAGCTAAAAGGCCTTCAAAATGTTCTTTTTATTTAAACACATGAAGCAAGTTTTTTAAACACCTGTGGAAGTTAATTTCAACAATAGTTTTAAGAATCGGTTTCTTCCTCACAGACAAATACTAACAATTAACACGCAGAGCTGAGCTGTGGAAGTTTTCAGCTTGTTTTCTGTTATAATCTAGCTCACAGTGACATAACTCGAATTACACAAGAATTGTGTCGAGGAAGGACACAGACGCAGTGTTAGAGTCCTCGCCACTGACCTGCTTGCTCCCATCTGAACAGTGCTGTTATTCACAAGAAGAAAGATACACTTTCTCACTTAAGAATGCCTTAGGGGTTGGAGTTATCCATGGCACTGATCCATCTTGAAGTTCGACAGATTTTTCTCTACTTTTTAGATGCTGAGAAAAACATTGCAGCAGCAAAGAGAGCTTGTGTACTGTACATTCCAGTAATAGCCTCCATAAAAATAAAATAATTGCCATTTTATGTAGTAGATGGCATGTTCATGTAACAACCTCTAACAGCACCGTATTTCAAAGAGAAGTTTTTCACTCTTCTATTGAGTGGCACGGGAACTAACTCAAGCCAAAAATGTTTAAATCACGATTAAGCCAGATGATTTAACTCAGCTAGCAGCATATGGCACAGCGCATTTTGTAGCTCAAGTGGTTCCTCCATTGATTTTGCTCCTAACAGAGTTACACACCTCACAGCTATAGACGTGCGTTCAAACAACAGTCATGGAAAGCACAGTCCAAATTATGCTGAAAGGGACCTCCAAATGTTCTCTCATACACTTAGGACACATCTTCAAAATTAGATCAGGTTGCTTAGGGCCTTTTCCACCCAAGTTCTGAAGCCCCCCAAGGCGGAGGTTTCATCACCTCCCAGGGCAGCCTCCTCCTGTGCTTAACCAGTCCCACCAGGAAGAGTTTTTTCCCATATGCCCAACTGGAACTACCCTTGCAGCAGCTTTTGGCCATTACCTCTCACTCCCCTGCTGTGCACCTCTGAAAGAAGCCTGGCTCTGTCTTCTTTCCAACCCTGCCTTAGGGAACAGAGGGCTGCAATTCAATCCTCCCCAGACCTTGCTGCTCACAGGGACAAAAAGACGGTTCCCTCAGCCTCTCCTGACCTGTTCCCACCCCCTGCCAGGGCAGCGCCCTTCGCTGGACTCGCTCCAGTTTGCCAGTCCCTCCCGTGTACTGGGCCCCACACTGAACACTGTATTCCAGATGCAATATTGTGACCACTGAGTATATGTTATCTAGTTTAACATAAAACTATTTAAGAAACCGAACAACTATGTGCTTTTAAGACAGAGAATACCAAGATTTTGTTCCAAAGGTATTTAAAAATTCCAATTGGAAAAAAAAAACCTATTCAATATGAAACACATGAGCTATTATATTCATGCATATTGCATTATAAAACTATGAATCTGAACAATTGAACAACTGCCCTGATGTACTGGACATAGCGGCCTTCCAGTACTTAAAGGAGGCCTACAGGAAAGATGGGGAGGGACTCTTTATCAGGGAGTGGAGCGATAGGATGAGGGGTAACAGTTTTAAACTGAAAGAGGGGAGATTTAGATTAGATATCAGGAAGAAATTCTTTACTCTGAGGGTGGNCACAGCTATAGACGTGCGTTCAAACAACAGTCATGGAAAGCACAGTCCAAATTATGCTGAAAGGGACCTCCAAATGTTCTCTCATACACTTAGGACACATCTTCAAAATTAGATCAGGTTGCTTAGGGCCTTTTCCACCCAAGTTCTGAAGCCCCCCAAGGCGGAGGTTTCATCACCTCCCAGGGCAGCCTCCTCCTGTGCTTAACCAGTCCCACCAGGAAGAGTTTTTTCCCATATGCCCAACTGGAACTACCCTTGCAGCAGCTTTTGGCCATTACCTCTCACTCCCCTGCTGTGCACCTCTGAAAAAAGCCTGGCTCCGTCTTCTTTCCAACCCTGCCTTGGGGAACAGAGGGCTGCAATTCAATCCTCCCCAGACCTTGCTGCTCACAGGGACAAAAAGACGGTTCCCTCAGCCTCTCCTGACCTGTTCCCACCCCCTGCCAGGGCAGCGCCCTTCGCTGGACTCGCTCCAGTTTGCCAGTCCCTCCCGTGTACTGGGCCCCACACTGAACACTGTATTCCAGATGCAATATTGTGACCACTGAGTATATGTTATCTAGTTTAACATAAAACTATTTAAGAAACCGAACAACTATGTGCTTTTAAGACAGAGAATACCAAGATTTTGTTCCAAAGGTATTTAAAAATTCCAATTGGAAAAAAAAAACCTATTCAATATGAAACACATGAGCTATTATATTCATGCATATTGCATTATAAAACTATGAATCTGAACAATTGAACAACTGCCCTGATGTACTGGACATAGCGGCCTTCCAGTACTTAAAGGAGGCCTACAGGAAAGATGGGGAGGGACTCTTTATCAGGGAGTGGAGCGATAGGATGAGGGGTAACAGTTTTAAACTGAAAGAGGGGAGATTTAGATTAGATATCAGGAAGAAATTCTTTACTCTGAGGGTGGTGAAGCACTGGAAAAGGTTGCTCAGAGAAGCTGTGGATGCCCCATCCCTGGAAGTGTTCAAGGCCAGGCTGGATGGGGCTTTGAGCAGCCTCATCTAGTGGGAGGTGTGCCTGCCCAGGGCAGGGGCTGGGAACTAGATGTTCTTTAAGGTCCAACTCTAACCATTCTGTGATTCTGTGATTCCATGACATGATACAAAGGTTACCAAAATATGGAGCTTTTCTCACCTTATAAAACTGATTTCCCAAACACAGTATAACCTCTAGTTAATGACTGAACCCGTCCCCTTCCATGCTCCACAGCAATCACTGAAACACAGGGATAAACAGCAGCTCTTGATGTGACCTACCCTTAAAGGTTAAGATCTCCCATGGGCTTCCAGCTGCCCGACAACTCACCTGACCCAGTGCTCACCACCTTCTTTCCTGCAGCTGAGGGTAAAGAGGTCGCAGAGGCTGCTGTGGACCACAATAGTGGTCTACAGATTGCCTCTTTCCTTTCCATCTCTTCCTCCCCATTTCCCATACGTACACAACGCACAGGAGGTGCCGAGAGAGAGGCCAAGGAGCGCCCAGACACTTTTGTGAAAGGCAGGTGACCCAGTCTGGCCCTCGCTTCCCCTCTCTGCTTCTCCCAGTTTTCACCTGGTCCTTTCCTGTCAAACTGTTAGAAGGAACAGGCAGCTCTTGTTCATGTTTACAGACTGGAAGAGGAAAGACGGCTTTCCAACTCTGCAAGTTCCCTGTTTAATTGTCTGCTTAGAGCGAGTTAGTCACTGAACCAATCTATCTGAGCAAACCCACATCAAGAAAATATTCCGAGCCTAAGGGACTATAGCTGTTAAAAAAACCCGATTTGTAGCAAGGCAGCATGCTTTATTCCAGCAGTTTAGCTAGTAACATTCTAAGTTTGTCTTTAAAAAACAGCAGCGTATTTTGCATGTATTTCAGAAGAAAAAAAAAAATTCAGATCCCTTAATACACTGCAATATATTTAGGCCTCACCAAGTCTGTAAAGATTTCTAAATTTTAAATACATATTTAAGAAAATATAATTAAAATACCACAACAAAATCAGACGCTCCTGGGCAATGTTTCTCACGCAGAGAAGTCCCATGCAGTGGAAGCAGTCGCAGTCAGATCTCAAACGGCACTTGCACCAGAAACCAGAATTGGCCGAGTGTTAAATGATCCCCAAGGACAGCTCCCAGCGCTAATTCCCAGAGGGATGGAAGGAATGATCTATGAGGAGCAGCTAAGGAGTCTGGACTTGTCTAGTTTGCAGAAAAGGAGACTGAGGGATGACCTCGTTGCTCTCTACAGCTTCCTGAGGAGGGGATATGGAGAGAGAGGTGCTGATCTCTTCTTCCTGGTATCCACGGACAGGACACATGGGAATGGTTCCAACGTTGAGTCAAGGAAGGTTCAGGCTAGGTATTAGGAAACATTTATTTACTGAGAGGGTGATCAAACACTGGAACAGGCTTCCTAGACAGGTGATTGATGCCTCAAGCCGTGCAGTGTTTAAGAGGCATTTGGACAATGCCCTCAATACCATGCTTTAACTTGCGGCCAGCCCTGAAGTAGTCAGGCAGTTGGACTAAATTATTGTTGTAGGTCCCTTCCAACTGAAATATTCTACTCTATTATTTCAAATTTTCCACCGAGAGGTCTGCAGTGTATGGAAGGAAGTCTGCAGTGTCCCACAGCAGACCTTACTATCTCAGAGCATTAACATCTCTATAATAAAAGCCGGTGGCCTGGCATCCATGAGACAAATTCTGATTCCATGGGAAACATCAGTTTTACCAAAAAAAAACAAAGCCACCTTTATACTTGTCCAAAGACTATAGAAGAAAGTCAGTGCTCCTCTCTGTGACTCAGTTTCCCTTCTCATTACCTCCGGTAACTCCTTCTGCCCCCAGGACTAGGTGGTCTCACAGATACGTCTGTGCATCAAATTTCATTTGATAGTTTCCTCTAATCGTGGGATGAACAACAGACCACCAATTCTCAGCTACCCAGATACAAATACTGATCAATATCTGCATTTCCACTTCATCAAAACTATTTTCCGGTAGTCAGTACTTATGCCAGAGTCAGAAGGCAACAGACACAGGACCGATGTAGACTGTACCGAGACAACAAGGCAGCACAGCGTTCATACCTGGTGGCACAGTACCCATCACCTGAACTCCCAAGAGGCACACGCAGACAAGTTGACCAGCTCTGTCACCCTAAGAACTGTAAAGGCAAATTCCTTCTTGTTAAGGAGTGTGCACTATAACCGCAGCGACATCAGGATTCTTCATCCTTAGCAGCGCAGAAAGAATGAGCCAGTGAGCATTTTTTAATAGAAAACAGAAAAGATGAATCGAGGAGATTGATTTACAAGGAACTGTGACTCACGAGGAAAGCTTAGTGCAGGAAAACTGCAAAGCAACTTCTCTGGGAAAACCTGAAAGCCTGAAAATTAAGTTTAAAAAAAAACTAAAAAAACCAAACACAAAGCTGTGAAGACAAAGCCCACGAATGTCTAAAATCCTCTTGTGTCCACATCACTTACTGAATATTGCTGTGTAATGCCTAATTGAGTCGTCTTCTACCCATAACTACAGAACCTCTGCTGGGAAGTAAATCTTGCTGAAATGTGATATATAGACTCTTTTGAGAGTGCAGAAAAGCAAGGAGAAAAAAGAACGTAGAAGAAAGAAGGTTAATTTCCTATTTTTTTAAAAAGCACCTTAGGATGTCTCTGTTACACAGAAAAAAATAAGAATTGATAGCACAATTTGTTATCCATGGAACACTATTCTTAAGAAACACAAACTGTAGACTTTTTTTTAAAAAAGATGTTTTTATACTACAGTGGGTGTGAATGGAGCAGGCATTTATATTACGAAAGCTTACCATTACACGCTGTAAGCCATAGAAAAAGGCTGCATCAAGACTGGATCATTATTTCTTTTAATATCTATTTGGTTTTATTAATAGCTAACAGTTCTATACTGTACTAATTGTATTCTTAAATTTATCAAAGAAAATTACCTAAATCATAAGCAATGGAATAATAAGGAACTGCATAGGTTCAAGTAGAAAATAAATATGAAGCCCAGTTCCTGGCTCAGTTAAATCTGGGGAAATTCTATTACCAGCTGCAACACAAACAAGGTCAGATTCGCAGTGATGCGCAGTTTTCAGACCGCATGCAGAGCTCACTTCCACAAAAACTGCTTCACTTCTTTTTCTGCCCCTCTTTATTGCACCAAGCAGCATCTTGCTAAAAGCTAGAGAACACCACAGCAGCCAGCCCCAAAGGAGCAGCAATATTGCCCTTACATCTAGTTAGAACCCCCCTTACTTCAGTTTATGACCATTGCCTGTTGTCCTGCCACCTTCTTGATAACCTGCTGGCAGGCGGGGGCAGGCTGCCATTAGGCCCCCACGAAGCATCCCTTCTCCAGGCTGGACAAGCCCACCTCTCTCAGCCTCTCCTCCAGGGCAGTGCCACAGCTCCCTGACATCGTGGTGGACTCATGCTGAACTTCCTCCAGTTTATCCACATCTTTCTCGTACTGGGGCAGGGTGAGGTGCGGACATAAAGCTGGATGCAATATTCCAGGTGTGGTCTGACAAGTGCTGAGTGAAGGGCAACCCTTCCCTTCGAATGAGCAATTCCTTCTCATGTGCACAACCTTGCCCTCATCCTTGCTGCATATCACAAAGTTCCTGCCAGCGAGCTCCTCCAACCTGCTCAGGTCCTTCGGAATGCTAGCCCTGACATCAAGCACATCCACTCCTCACCCCTAAAGCCAGTATGGCATCGTCTGCAAACTTCACGAACTAGGGCTGGTCACCTTCCAAGTCACGTAATAACATTCAACAGGGCATGTCCTATGACAGACAGCTGGGGCACTCCACTGGTTACTAGCCTCCAGATAAGCCAACTAGCCACCTCCAAACCCAACCATCCCACCATTTTTTCACCCATCTAGCAGTACACCCACCCTGATCATAATGACATTCTGCAAAAGACCTTGCTGAACTCAACACAAACATATGATTTTATTAAGCTCTGTAGCACTATACTTAATTTACAGATGGGAAAGCCAAGACCTACAAATTACTGAAGGACTGAGAGCGAGTATGGGTAAAAAGTTATTGAAATCAGGGAAGGCAACAGGTTTCCAAACATGCACCTAGGGCACCTGACTTTCAGTGAATTAGCTTTTGCTCCTGCCTTTTGTGCTGGCAACTGTTTGAATACCCGAAGGAAGAAGAGGGGCATCACCCCAGATTTTAGAGGCCATCCCAGCAGTCAAGTGTATCATAACAATCGCAAGCATCTGAAGAATTAAAAGCGCATGCTGGCATCATATACTTTTAATCAGGACTGGTTTATTATTGTTTTGTGCCACACAAACTAGAGGACTGTGTTGCTGATTCAAGACTATGGTCTTACACGTTGCGCACCCAGGCAAAATAAAAATATATGAATACTAAGAGCATTTTTCATAATTTGCTCTAAATTCGATGGCAATCAAGTAACTTCATCTGGTAATGTAATCTTATTTCTGAAATTTCCTCTTTTAAACTTAATCTAAATGAGTCCCTTCCAATACTGAAGATCAAGTATTAACCTTCAATTGAAACACCCTCAGGAAGATTTCTATTTTTAAGCCAGAGAAGATGCTTGCATGATCCATTACACTTCAATTGTGATGTAAACCTATGTATGGTTTAGTTGTATAGACATTATTTTAATACACATGTAATTAGATTTATTATGCAGAGAATTTATATATAATTTTATATAATTTTTATGTAAAAAATGCATCAAAATAGTAATTTAATCTAGTAATTCTAACCAGCCTCACATCTCACACATAAAACCCAGTACTTTTGTGACAGAGAAACCATATTTTTGAAAATCATTTTGATTGCCCATCAAATCAAGTTCTCGGCTTTCAAAAAAAAAAAAAAAAAAGAAAAAAGAAAAAAAAACACAAGAATATAAGAATATCAGCTTCCCAAAACAGAAAAATAAATACGGAGGGGGGATGTTTTTTATGGCTACAGTCAATAAAGCATTTTTTTCCCCCTCCAATTGTACTTGATCCACACATCCACCCCAAAAGCAGAAAGGGCTGGTCAAACTTGCATTAAATGCATGAGTCCTAGTTTTACAAAGCATAGGTTGTCTTTCAAGATACTGATGACAATTGATGAAAATTTCCATCAGAAGCTCTTTCCAATGATAAAAGTGAAACGGTACACTGACCTGAAGATTCAGTTCCTGCGGCTTTCTGCAAACCTAGTCCTGACAGAAACACTTCCTAAACATTTTCGATTTGGGGGTAATACGTCCTTGGAAAAGCAACCATACTGTTTCTCATCGAGACTACAGACGATGAATCACACCTCATGATTACAGAAGTGTCCAACTGAACAAATTTATTTCACCTGGTGAATTATTAAGAATATAAATACAGACTCTTACTCCCATGTTTCTGAAAAAATATTTGGAGTAAAATATGGAAATACATTTCTAATCATAAATTATTCATAATGTATTCTGTAGAAAAATGAAATAACACAGACTTCATTGATTTGTTTTTTGTAACACCAAATATTATTCAAAGAAATCAGGTAACGCAGCCGTTAAAACATCAACTAAAGTAAGAAAGAAAAATAGTTATAGCACCCGCACGGAATAGCCCTCATCTTCAAAACATGTATAACGGAAGGCAGTTTCCCGTGGAAGTGTAAGCTCTGTGTCTAGTCCTAACACCAGCAGTCTTCACTCTTTCCTTGATTCGCAACTGACTAAGCAGACCTCTTCCTTCTCCAGCTTCTATAGTTCAAAAGCAAAGCTTTAAAGACTCATATTAGCCAGCCCACGGTTTGCAACAACAATGAATATTATGTATAAATTTCTAAAAGAATACCAAGAATGTGACACTGAATGCTTTAAAATGGTGAAAAACACAAAGTCAAGAGGCATAAGCTCAAGACTCACTGTGGTCCTAGCAGGAGACCTAGATATCGCTATTTACTTCCCAACAACTTAAGATCCCATTTTACAGATGAGGAAATAATGTTAATGCCCTTTCTTAAAATTTCTGAGATCTACATTCTGTAACTCTACGTGGGGAAAAAAAAAATCCTGTGATTTCTGCAATCTGTTTGAAAGCATTTCTAGAAAAGAGATTACAGAACAGAAGTGAATGTGAATGTTTGACCTTGAGCCTGGATCCTAATAGATTGTATTCATGGTTCAGTACCAAGTAACAAGTATTGTACAGTACAGTAAGTCACTGAAACAGATTTTCCCAAGATAATGCCCCTATTCAGCACCACGTAAGTAGAACAATTTATTTTGCTCTGGTGAACTGCTTCACCCACGCATTTGACATTAAGCTTCAGGCTTCCTGACTGAGCAGCAAACATGTAGGACATGAATCAATGATGTGCAGTTATGCTTCACTTCCCACAGTCCTGCTGATTCAGGCAATTCAGAATAAACTATGAATCAAGTTTTTCATCTAAAAACACAAGTTTGAAAACATATTTTTCGAATCTTGTTTAGTATTACTCGTCATCATCCCCTTATAAACAAGTTGTACTTTCACATGTCCCTGGTTTCAAAATAATCTGAAGTATTTTGGTGCAACTAAAATTCAGATTCTTTACTGCAAAAAAACGTCCAAGTGATTAAATTTCAAAAGATACTAATAATGCAGCAGTTTCCTTCTGCAGATATGCGACAGACCTTTAGTCCCAAGATTCTGCTCTCTGCAAAACACATATACACACAATGACATTACTGAGAAAGAGGTAAAAACAGAGCATTAGGACATAGTTGATAACATGCCTGCAGTCTCCCAAAGCAATCCTCAGTCTTCAGTTCATGAATCCCTGATAATTTCCAAGCACCTAGGCTTGCAGCTTTTTCACTCTTCAAACTAGTACATTCAGAAACACGTTTACTAATATTAACTTTCCACTAACAGATGTAGTAACAAGAAAGACTTTGTACAAACAGGAACAGGAGTGGAAAAAAATACCTGTAATGAATGCTAATTTTGACAAAAGGTGGTCTTGGATATGAAAAATGTTTTGCTCACTTTTTGTAGAACATACACAAAATTAAAGACTAATTCATACCACTATCAATGAAGCTTCATGTGTTACTCTGTTGTAACACGCAAAATGTACAAAAAGAGGCGCTTGACAATTCCATTCATAGTGTTCAATTTTACACTGTAACTCCAAAGGAAGTTCCTCTAAAAGACAACTGCTGCAACAGATATTCCACATGAAGCATCCAAGGAAAGCATGGAAATGCACTTGAGGTTCAAAAAGCCATCAGGAAGCTGAACTTACAGAAAGTCAGTTTCAAAAATGCCTTTAAATTTAGAGGCCGTTAGACAATTGCCCATGACATACCTTCTACAGGTCTAAACTAAAAACGTAAAATGGACAGACATAATTAAAGAAAAAGTGAAACAGAAGTCACCTTACAGAAGCAGAAAGA
The DNA here is from genome assembly GCA_013400135.1 of Rhinoptilus africanus. Lineage (NCBI taxonomy): Eukaryota > Metazoa > Chordata > Aves > Charadriiformes > Glareolidae > Rhinoptilus > Rhinoptilus africanus. The sequence continues at coordinate 231,396 of VXBO01002539.1, read as the reverse complement.
AACTTACTATCCCGCATACATAAAGATGAAGAAAATAACCGCTACACACTGCTCATTTCTCCATCACATACAAAACTCGGAGCAATGTAGCATTAGAGATGACCGAATAAACTGACTGCAACTCTGCACAATATATAAATTTTAATCTGAAATTCTGAATCAAAATCACTCCTCCTCCTCCTCCTGGACTGCAGGATTTGTTTCCCGACTTCTTCAGAAATAGACTAAAGTTTATAAATTTTCTGCAACAGATTCTAAAAATAATTTCTACTTTATATAGAAGCAGTTAATAGACTTCCTGTTTTACAAAGGAGTAATGCACTATTCCCAGTTGCATTAAATTCCGTTAACAATTACGAAGTTTGACAATGGCCCTCCAGGTTTGAGACAAGCTTGTTGTCTTCCTTCAAATGTTTATAAAACTATGCACGGACTTCTAAACAGCTCAGAATCAACTGAAGAACTCCTCTGGTGTTGAGATTTTTTTCATATCGTATTTACTAATGTTGAGACTAAATACTCTCAACTGTAAAAGAAATGGAGAATAAAAGACAATCCCTCCCCAGCAGCAAGCAGCAGTGTCCCGACAAAAAGGAAAAAAAAAAAAGGACATATGAAATAACAACCAAGAAAACAAACAGACAAAGAAATATCTCTGTTAAAAAGAGAAACTTAAATAGAATGACATTAAGAAACTCCAAAAGCATTTTGAAAAAGCTGTGATATCTAACACTAAAAACTCAGCCTACTCAAAACTAACCCTGTACCTTACGAAGTTTGGATTCTGGACATCTTAAAGACATGCTATACAGCTACTACGTTTAGAATAATCAGAACCTTTTATATTCAACATATGACTAAAGTAAGTGTTTACATTTAATGTTTCAACCTGGTGTAAGTCAGCACATTTCCACTGAAGTTAATGGGCTAAAAGAAAAGCTCAAGATGCTGAGGTACCTAGACCCTCAATTTCAATCACAATAAAAATGAGAATCTAAATGCTATTCATGTAATACTGGGGATTTTTAAAAGTTGATCTCAATACATGCTCAAGCTTGTTTCACAATATTCTACTCTGGGAAAGGATTGTCACAGTCTACTGATGAGCAAAACCATACCCCAACTGCTGAGAGTAACCGCAGCTCCTGGTCAGAAGAGGGCTCCTGCCCACGGGCACAGAGGGAGGCAACTGCCTCACCACTACTTTCCTGTCCTCACCAGCGTCCTCACCTCTAAAAGCCAACAGCACGAGACTTGCACATTTGATCTCAATGTCTCGGAGCTGCGATGCCAGCCCACACACACCCATCACGCAGCACTACGGCTCCTCTCCACATCCTGTGGTGTATGGACTCACAAATCCCAAATCATAGAATCATAAGGTTGGAAGGGACCTCTGGAGATCATCTAGTCCAAGCCCCTGCCAGAGCAGGGCCACCTTAGAGCAGGTTGCACAGGAACGCGTCCAGGCGGGTTTTGAATGTCTCCAGAGACGGAGACTCCACCACCTCCCTGGGCAGCCTCTTCCAGTGCTCTGCCACCCTCAAGGTAAAGAAGTTCCTCCTCANGCAGGGGGTTATTCCTCTCCAGGAATATTCCTCCCCAGAAAATCCAGAGGATCCTGACAGGTCCTGGCACTCAGCAGGAGCTGACGGACAGCATGTTCCTCAATCATCTATCTGCTTCCATGGTCCTTTCTCCCACCACATCCACCTGTGGGTGTCTCCCACAAAAACTCCACGCACTGGACACCCAGTGCCTGTCCCACCGCACGACACCTGTCACCTCTCACATAGTAGGTCACGTTTCATGTACACCACCACAGGTAAACTAAGAAATGTGTAGACTACATCATAAGAGTCTTAAAATCTCACTGTAAAGCCTTCAGAAATATCAGATTTCAAAGTATTGACTAGAGAATTCCTGTTCATAACCAGATAAACACATGTAACTACTTCATGGGCTACTATGCCTGAGGGTGAAAGAAAATACAATAAAGACAAGACGGATTAAACAAAGCAAGTCAGACAGATTACCAAGATCAAACAGGTCACCCAAGAGAAAAGAATGAAGGGCCCATTGAAGAAAACAGCTGAGGAGCCAGAACCCCTGCCTGAATAATGGGCTTGCAGTTGTAGGCGCCCAACATGTCCCTTGTTCAAGCAATAAATCTGTGTCTCCTGAGCAGAAAATTTAAAAAATGTAATACTTCATTTCTACTGCAGAACAGATTACTCACCAGGGTTCACTAAGCAGAGTAAAGGCTTTGGGAAAACATTTATTTTCTTTACAATAACGATAGTAACAACATACACTGGTATATCCTCACTATATTTACTCATCATGAGACAGCTTTTAAACAGTCAATCTTACTTATTTCCTGACTCATGCAAAAAAAAAAAAACCTCCATCTTTTTATGGTAACAGTTAAACTGCACAAGTGAAAAAAAGAAGGTACTTTTTATGGGGCAATTAAACAGCTGCAAACCTGCTAGCACAAGATAAAAGACACGATCTTAGTAGCTTTGGGGGGGAAAAAAAAAAAAAAAAGGATTGAACAAATACTTGAATGAAAGAGAACAGAATTTTGGATGGATAAAATCTTTTGGGGCAAAAATGCAAGCACCACCTAAAGGCCTTTAAAATAAGCCTTTTTTATGGGCAAATTACGGATAGCTGTCCTTCCAAGCAGCGGGTTCTGCCTCCTGACAGAGCTCGCTGCCTCTCCCAGGTGAATGGCTGCCCAGTCTCCGAAAGCTGGCCTTCAGGAACAGGGTATCCTTCAAAAGTACCTACACGGGATCACCACGAGCAACTGCCTAACTCCTCCAACACTTACAGCCTTAACTGCAAGGAAACCAAAGGCAGTTTTAAAATCTCCTTTGGAAAAAAAAAACCAAACAAAAAACCAAACACAGAAACGGACAGCAGTTACGTGCCAAAATATTTGTCCTGTTTCGAGAAAGCCAATTTCATTGCAGACGCCAACTGCAGAGCTGGCGTTGCACAGGGTTTTTAAGGAGGAAAGGCGCTCCAGTCCCCCCGGGGGCCGGGATTTCCCATAGCCTTGTGGGCACCTGACGGGGCGGTGAGGGGCGCGGGAGCCAGGCAGCCCCCGGCGCCGAGGAGCGCGCCAGCAAAACCCCGGGGAGGCGGGAGGGAACTCCACCACGGATGGGGAGCTGGAAGTTTGGAAAAGGAGCAAACGCGCTTATTAACGACGCCTCGCAGGCGCGTACGGCACCTCGCCCAGCCGCCGGCCGCAGCCAGGACCCACTGAATCACACCCTGAAAAAACCGAAGGGGTTGTTCCTCGCCGCCACCGCGGCGGGCAGAGACCCCCGGCCTCCACCCGCTGCCCCGGCGGGACCCGGGCAGGAGGGGCGTCTCCTCACGGAACACCGAGCCCACCCTCCCAGGGACGAAACTTTCCATCACCGAACACCGGAGCGGGGACCCCGCCGGCTGCGGCTGCGGCCGCGGCGGGAACACCCCCCTCCTCCTCCGCCGCCGCCAAGAGCTCCGAGGCCGCCGCCCGGCCCGGCTCGGCCCGCTCCCCGGACACCCCGCTCACCGCCACACTCACACACCGGCCCGGGCTGCCGCCGCCGCCCGATCGCGCACTCGCCGCCGAGCGGAGCTCCCGAGTCCCGGCGGGGCGAGGCGCCGCCCGCCCCCGCCGCCGNGGGGAAGCTTCACAGGTGCAATTCTGTGGAGGGTGCGCGCGTTACGGTATATCCATGTGCACATCCGTCACGCTCCGATGGAAATAAACGCTCCTAAGTAGACCGTAAGTCCTTAAACATGTGACGAGTCCTCGACGTTTCAGCACCGAAAGGGGGCTACGGCAAGGGGGGGGGACACTCCTTACCAGGGAGTGGAGCGGGAGGACGAGGGGTAATGGCTTCAAACTGAAAGAGGGGAGATTTATATTGGATATTAGGAAGAAATTCTTTCCTGTGAGGGTGGTGAGACACTGGAACAGGTTGCCCAGGGAAGCTGTGGATGCCCCATCCCTGGCAGTGTTCAAGTCCAGGCTGGATGGGGCTTTGAGCAGCCTGGTCTAGTGGGAGGTGTCCCTGCCCAGGGCAGGGGGTGGGAACCAGGTGATCTTTAAGGTCCTTTCCAACCTGAACCATTCTATGATTCTGTGATAACAATCACAACTATTTAATATTGCTTAATATTATTTAAAATCTTTGGACCACTTTTGAGAATGGAAACTTCAAGCTAAATGCTGTGCAAAGATCCACCCACCACCCAGGGGTGATCCTCGCCTTGCATTCATGCGACAGCCAGGGATGAAATACGCCCAGATATAGTAAATTCATTATCATGACATGAAAATGTTAGTAGAAAATGGTGGCATTTCCAAAGACAGCTGCTTAATCCACTTTTTTTTTCTACATTTTCTACATTAGGGGACAGGAACACCTTTCTTACGAAGAAAGACTGAGGGAATTAGGTCTCTTTAGCCTGGAAAAGAGGCGACTGAGGGGGGACCTTATCAATGCTTATAAATTCTTGAAGGGTGGGTGTCAGGAGGATGGGGCCAGGCTCTTCTCAGTGGTGCCCAGTGACAGGACAAGAGGGAACAGGCACAAACTTGAGTATAGGAAGTTCCACCTAAACATGAGGAGGAGCTTCTTTCCCTTGAGGGTGGCAGAGCACTGGAAGAGGCTGCCCAGGGAGGTGGTGGAGTCTCCATCTCTGGAGACATTCGAAACCCGCCTGGATGGGTTCCTGTGCAACCTGCTCTAAGGTGGCCCTGCTCTGGCAGGGGGTTGGACTAGATGATCTCCAGAGGGCCCTTCCAACCCTGTGATTCTGTGATTTTTCATTTCTGTATATTTTAACAACAAACATTCACAACTATCCCATGTCTTCGTGCAGGTTCATACAAGCTGAACTACAGAGTATTTAAAAGTATTACTTTCAAAAATGTTTTCATTTTCACAAAGTTACTTCTTTTTAATGCACAGTGTAAACTTAAAACAGTTCTCACATATCTCTATGGGTTCTACATAAGAAAGAAAATGAGAATAGAAATTTGGGTCATATGTAAAAGTTACGGCTGGGTACACAGTTATGGCACTCAGTTCGGCTTCCAGCAGAGACCACTTTATCCTCTTGTTTCTGTAATTTTTTAAATATGTTGCACATCACTCACATCCAGCTATCATTTCAAGAGCTGAAATGGCAGGGAATCGGTCTTTGGCAGACTGTTTAATAACTGCTTATCACTAGAGGCCATGTTAAAGAACAAACACATAGAAGATGGAAGAGTTTGGGTTGAAATGTACCTTTAAAGGTCATCTAGTCCAACCCCACCGCAATGAGCAGGGACATCTTCAACTAGATCAGGTTGCTCAAAGCCCCATCCAAGCTGACCTTGAATGTTTCCAGGGATGGGGCATCCACAACTTCTCTGGGCAATCTGTGCCAGTGTCTCACCATCCTCACAGTAAAGAATTTTTTCCTAATATCCAATCTAAATCTTCCAGTGTGAAGCCATTACCCTTCATCCTCTCACTACATGCCCTTGTAAAAGTCCCTCTGTGTCTTTCCTGTGGGCCCCCTTCAGGTGCTGGAAGGCCACTATAAGGTCCCCCTAGAGCTTTCTCTTCTCCAGGCTGAACAACTCCAGCTCTCAGCCTGTCCTCACAGCAGAGGTGCTCCAACCCGCTCATCATCTTTGTGGCCCTCCTCTGGACCCGCCCCAACAGGTCCAGGTGGGGTCTCAGGAGAGCAGAGTAGAGGGGCAGAATCACCTCCCTCAACCTGCTGGCCACGCTCCTTTTGATCCAGCCCAGGATGTGGTTGGCTTTCTGGGCTGTGAGCACACATTGTTAGCTCATGTCCAGCTTTTCATCCACCAGTACACCCAAGTCCTTTTCCGCAGGGATGCTCTCAATCCCTTCATCCCCCAGCCTGTACTGATACTGGGGGTTGCCCCAACCCAGGTTCAAGACCCTGCACTTGGCCTTGTTGAACCTCATGAGATTCACATGGGGCCACATCTTGAGCTTATCCAAGTCCCTCTGGATGACATTCCATACCTCAGGCATGTCAGCTGCACCACTCAGCTTGGTGTTGTCTGCAAACTTGCTGAGGGGGCACATCTAGACTAAGTGCATAACCACACATATCTAAACCAAGTGCAACTAGCTCAATTCCATGATTAAAAATACCATTTACTAGTAATATCCTTCTCCTTTTGGCAGAAAACTCATTATCCAAGCCTGTTAATTTCTCCTTTCACTGATAGAGACACAAATGTCAAATCCTTCCTGTAGTCCTTTTTGGAACCTTTTTGATCTTTGAGAACTACTTCTTTCATTACAGTGACCACATTTAAACATCCTTCTCTAATTTCAATTAAAAGTCACTGTGGAAACCTTGTTGGACAAATCCAACAATAGCAGATCAACTTATAAAAAGCAAAACTAACTTCCAAAATAACTTCCACTCTTCCTACTATTTTCTAAGGCAACACCCTATTAGCAGTCATAATCTCATCATTGCAATCACAAATTCATTATTTATCTATCCATAATTACTTGTCTACAGTTAAAGTATAGATAATGGCTGTCTCCAGAGTTAACATGATGCTTTTCCTAACTAGGTCTTAAGAAGATGATGTTTAAATTGTTTTTACTGGTGGTACATGCACAGCAACATCTCCCCAGACTTTACTTGCTCTCATTGTTCCTTACTGAGGCTTCCACAGAGACACCTCTCACCTCCAAGCTACCATCAGCCACACATCTACGCCGGTCCATGCACTCGTCACGTTAAGGACAGCATGGACACTGAGCAGTGTCCTGGCCCCATGCGACGCAATGCTGTGCGGAAGGGACCCCTTTTTCTCTCCCTGGAAAGTGGAGTGTTTGAGTGCAGACTTCAATTTTAGGACACCTAAGCATATACAACATCCTTCCTGTGGCTTGCTTTCCAAAATGTTGCATGAAATCTGAACAAGATAAATAAAAATTAGGTTACTAAGTTCTCCAGTGAAGCCTGGTTTTCTAAGGTTCTTCCTTTTTACCAGCTGACGTAGCTGGTGCTTTCTCTTAGATAGTTTTCACCCACTGGAAATTCAGAAATTATTTCTTCTGTTGTTCTCAACTGTGTCCCCCACAAAGACAGTATTGTCATCTGCTTACTGCAGACCTTTGGAAACCACTCAAAGCCAGGACATCCAACAACCTTGCTTAACTTGAGCATCTGCAGAACTTATGCCAGAGCCTTGTAAAGTTACAGGCCCCCTCCACTTCCCTTACCAAATAAGGTTGAGTGGTGATACTTTATTTTTGTATATACATATATAAATGTATATTTTTTAAAGGCAAAGCACACGGCTTTCTTGAATTCAGACTATTACATGCAATAACATTTGGTTTAATAAAAGCATTGCACATACACATTCTGATACGATGCCTGCTGCTGGCCTGTCTTCCAGGTCTCCCTGAAGCACTGGCACCACCACTGGGAAACACCCTGTCAGTTCTGAGCATACCAGTACAGACCCGACAACTGAGTTTTAGAATACTGCCATGTTTTACCAGCATAGAGCCACTTTGACAACACCTTTAAAAACTTTTGAGGAGTCTTTGCAAGTCAAATTCTCAGGCTGCCAATTCAGACAGTCTAGGTACAAATTTCCCTAAATTTTAATATTCCTCTGCACTGGAGTCCTTGTTACACCAACTCCTCTTTGTCACGGGTAGCACATGAGCGATAGCACAGCTGATGCCACAATATACTGTGGGGGGTTGACCTTGGCCAGCAGCCAGACCCCCACCCCGCTGCTCTCTCACTCCCTCTCCTCAACGGGATGGGGGCAGAAAATAAGATGGAAAGCTTGTGGGTCAAAACGAAGAGAGGGCAACTACTCTCGTGGGGAAAACAGACTTGACTTGGGGAAATTTCATTTATTGCCAATTAAAATTAGAGTAGGATGGTGAGAAACAAAGACAAAACTAAAAGCACTTCCTCCTCCTTCTTCACAGGCTTTGCTTCACTCCCTCATTCCTGACGCCTCTGCCTGCCGCACCCAAGGGGCACGGTGGGATGGGCAATGGGGGCTCTGGTCAGTCCATAACAGCTCATCTCTGCCGCTCCTTCCTCCTCAATTTCCCCCTTGCTCCAGCGTGGGTCCTTCCCACGGGCTGCAGTCCTTCAGGATAAACCTGTTCCTGCCTGGGCTCCTCCAGAGGCTGCAGGGGAATCCCTGCTCTGGCGCCTGGAGCAACTCCTCCTCCCCTCCATCTTCCTCTCACCTCCCTCTCTGCACGGTTGTGCCTCTCACTTTTTTCCTCACTCCTCGCTTTGCCTCTATCATATTTTTGCCCATTCTGAAATACATTTTCCACAGAGATGCCACCACCCTGACTGCAGGGTTCAGCCGTGCCTTGTTGGGGGTCGGTCGGAGCCAGCTGGAACTGTCTGTGTCCGGCCCGGGACAGCCCCGGCCTCTCCTCACAGCCCCCACTGCCCGGGCACCAGCTCCCCGTACGGTAATATGCACAAGTTATTTCTGTAACACAAAATTCCCACTTCTGGGAATTTTTCCAAAGGAAAAAACTTGGATGAATTCACTGTCAGGGGAGGATCATGAAGCACTAAGGTCATGCAGCCGTGAAAGGCAAATGCAAGCTTCAGCGGAAAGCAGAGCTATTTCCAGGGGAGGAAAGGAAATACTGGTGTAGTACAAGGTACCAAGAAGACTTTATATGAAATACTGTGTACAGCTCTAGGCCAACAACATTTAAGAAAAAGGAATTCAAGAGGGGAAAAGTTGCAAATAAAAAGTATTAGGAGGGCTAGGAAAATAAAAGAACAAGATTGATTTGTACTCATGAATATACAAAACAGCCTCCAGGGGTAAAAAAATAATTATGTAAGGTAAAAAGGCAATGATAATACAAGAATAAATGACTATGAGTTAGAGCACACATTAGGCTCCTTCAGCCATGGGCAGCACATTGTTTGGGACTAAAACAGGTCCTCACACTTGTCCTCAGCCAGTGTCACTGTGACACTTCAAACAAGACCCTGCTGAGGAAAAAGGAAGAGCTAAAGCATGAGACAACCTCCATATTCAATGTCCAACTGCAGCCTGGTCATCACTCTACAACATAACCACCAGTCTCAGCTACCTCATCCCAAAGCCTCCTCATTTTTTTCGTATTTATTTCCTATGACTTCTGAGCAAGGCTACTGCTGCTTTCCAGGGTACGCTTCCTTCCTGTAAATGTGACCCACAAGACAAGATGATCAAGCCCATGTTAGGTGCTCCACGTCTACTGTATGCAACCACCTCTTTGTACTTTCGTAGTTTGCCTGCATGGCCTTTTTTCAAGGTTATTGTAGTTATCACTTGATTTACTCTTAAAAGATCCTGACAGCAGAACTGCATGATGCAGAAAGGTAGGAAAGTCAGACCTCTGCCTCCTATAAAATTAGTCCTTTCTCAGGTATAACCCCCCCACACACACTTTGTGTAAGCCCCATGATTAAACTTCCACAAGCACAGTTTTGGTGGCAAAATGCAGTGTTTACATGACAAAGTGCTTTTGGCACTAGAAGTAGCCAAGCAGCAGAGCAAAGCTGCAGACACATACAGCAACAGCACCATAAAAGTCAGACTGAGTACCTGGAGCTGCCACAATCGATTATCAGGACTAAAACAACGCACACCCTCACAAGTCTGTACAGTAAATGTCAGAGAACATATTGGTGAAACAGTGCCAGCTTGCACAGCACTTCAATGTGAACTAAGTATTCAAAGCAGCAGAGGCAGCTGAAAAGACAATCACGGAATCTCAGAGTTGGGAAGGACCTCTAGAGATCATCTAGTCCAACTCCCCTGCCAAAGCAGGATTGCCCAGAGCACATTACTCAGGGCTGCATCCAGGCGGGGCTTGAAAATCTGCAGAGAAGGGGACTCCACAGCCTCCCTGGGCAGCCTGTGCCAGTGCTCTGTCATCCTCACCGTAAAGTTCTTTCTCGTATTTGATTGGAACTTCCTGTGTTCCAGCTTGTGCCCATTACACCTTGTCCTGTTACTGGGAACCACTGGAAAGAGTCTGGCTCCATCCTCCTTCAACCCACCCTTTAGATACTTGTAAACATTAATAAGGTCTCCCCTCAGCCTTCTCTTCTCCAGGCTAAAGAGTCCCAGCTCTCTCAGCCTTTCCTCATATGGGAGATGCTCCAGTCCCTCAATCACCTTAGTTGCCCTCCACCGGACTCTCTCCAGTAGTTCCCTGTCTCTCTTGAACTGGGGAGCCCAGAACTGGACACGGTATTCCAGTCATGGCCTCACCAGTGCAGAGTAGAGGGGGAGAATGACCTATGAGGAAGTGAGTATTTCAGACCAGAAGCAATGCAGCCTTTATCTGACAAAGCCAGTATTACATTTCCACTCTCCCTGCTCAGGTCACATCCGCAGGGACTCAGCAGTGACCCTAGCCAACCCACCAAAACATACACACACAGAGATAGCAGCAAGGAACGGCACAGACAATTTCCTTGCTGTTGTCTTCTTTGTGGACACGCAAGCAAGCCCCACTCCGCTCCTTTCAAGCTAGGCCTGTCTGCCACCTTGAACACCATTACGTCCTTGTACATTTGCTGCATCATTATCTGTCATTCCACCTCCCTCAGAACCATTTTACTTAGGGAAAAGAAAGGCACAATGTGCAGCACAAATGCTTGCTTCTGCTCTGTTACATTACCACTAGCAGAACACACTAATTAGCCAATCGGATCCAGAGCATGCAATGTCTCTTCTAACACTGGAAACCCATCTGGGGGCTGACAACTAGAGCAACAAGCATAATTTGCCTAATTAATGACTGACACATTTTTTTTCCAAATTATCAACTTAAATACCAATGTCATGATCAAAAGATCGTAATTGCTGAATAACACTGTCAGAAAGCGTGCTCTAATACTTTTCTGGGAATATGGTAAGAACTACTAAGTAAAATATATTTACCTATTAACCAAAACCATCTGAATAGCAAAACGTTAGTAACACTGAAATTCCTTTTATAGACTAGTTACACAAGAAAAGGACTTTATTCATACAAACACTATTATGCATTGTTCTTCTCATCCCAGTCTGTACCCACACACATTCCACAGTTAGTAGAGCTTTACACGTGAATGTCTTACTTCTGCTTCAATTAGCAGAGGCAGCTAGCAAAATTATGCCAGCCAGTTGCTTACGCAGTGGATTCTTACAAGAATAATTAAACCACCACCAGTGGCTCTACTTTCCTTTAACTCACTAAGGCTAAAAAGCATCAGTAATTAATTCTTGCAAAGCACCACACAAGGCACACGTTTAATGTTTAGAATTGTATTTTGTTATTTAGCAATGAAACAAGTTTGGGTTTGTTTTTTTTCTTTAAAGTGGCTCACACTAAACCATGAAGTGTCACATGATATCAAATGAAGTGTCTTCACAGTTAGAACCTAATGCAAAAATAGGCAACACACTTCAAATACACAAGCCAGAAGGGTCATTTCCATGTGATGCTTTTAAACCGTTTTTAATACCTATAGCACAGCTTCTAGGGTTTTAGTCATGTAACTAAACGTACTTGTGTTAATAATGTCAAATGTTGGTGAAGGGACATTAGTTTACAGGTTTTATAGCTATTTCCATGGATATGACATCTTTTTAGTGCATGTACTGCAAAAACTGTTTAAGCTACAAATAGCAAGTAAAAAATAACAGGAATTATTTTCATCAGTAAATGAAACACAGCAGACAATTATTCAATAAAATACTTTTATTTATGTACACAGTGTAAAGATGCTGCACCATTCAACAAACATTCTATTGTACAAGAGCAGACTTGAATTTGGTTAACACTTCTAAATTCACTTTTAGTGGGAATCTCCCTGAGGTTAAGAAAGGCGTCTTATAACTATACATGACATGGACATTTAATGTGTTAACAGGAAAGAAACAAAAAATCCTGAAAGATTTGGACATGGGTATTTAGTGGAAAGAAGGCCCAACAATACATGCTGGAAACTATTAGACAAAGAACCTTGCTGTGGTAATTTGACAGCTGCAAGGTCATGACCAGTACCGCAAGCAAGAGTGAATCTTACATGGTGGGTGGGAGGGGAAACTATGACAGGTTTTGTAAAAAACATAAGACAGGACACAAATGGAGGCAAACACAAACTGTGATTTAGGAATGCTGTATGAGGACAGTAAGAATTATATGCCTGGCCAGGGTGTCTTAAATTAGACATTTTTCTTCAAAAAACCCAAACAAACAAAAACCCAAACCCCAAACACCCCACTCCCATCATGGTTTTATTGTTTGGTTTGGTTTTTGGTGCTTTGTTTGTTTGTTTTTTAAAAAGCTTCAGCCAGAAAGGTGACACAAACAGCACTCCCTGAATAAGCCTGTCCAACAAGAAAGGAGGGTGAAGTCTCTAATCATCACCTAAGCAAACAAAAAATTCACCCATAAACATACTGTGCAAGAGTTTTCTAAATCATGGCAGCAGCTGTGAATGTGACCTGATCCAGCCACTACTGAAGAGGACTGTGAATTTTTCTACATCTGATTGCAGATGAGGCCTTTTAAGACAGGTCCAACAGGACTGGGATTAGTTTCACATTAACAAAATTTTATAAACTTATTATGGGTAGTTTACCTTTGGGTTGAAAAGCAGCACTTAGTTATAAGAGTAATTAGACACCAAAATCCTCAGATAATTTTTTAAGTTTTGTTTCAGAGCAACGACGGAGTCATCCACAATCAATAACCAGAAAATCCTCCAGAAAGGAGCAGCCTAAAGGCGGTGAAGAAAACACTCGGGTATATATAAAAAAAGAGAAGTTCTGTGCAACAGAACTGGTAACTGCAACTCTAGGCCATCAAGATGAAGAAGAAGGGTTGTCTGTATTTTTATGTCCTGCTCTGTTTCTAGCTGCACTTTAAAGTCCCCTCACACCAACAGAAATAAACTGAGTGCTGTTATTTGCTTTATTGCATAGCTCTCTTGTTTTACCAGGTCTAGCAGCGTTTACTGAGTGAATTTAGGTATTATTAATTAGATGGTTAAGACATGCAAAAGGTTTTTGAGATATTATATAACAGTATCTGCACAAAAAACCTCACACTAAGATGCATATTAAAAAGATTGTATTATGATAAAAAATACTTTTAATGAAAATATTTAGAATCCACTTAACATTATACAAATTAATAATAGAAAATATTAAACTTTGGAAGTCTAGTGCCACTGCCATAACTATCCACCTGGCTGCTTGGACCACACCTCATCGCTTTTATCAGTCCCGAATTCACTACTAACCCCAACCCTCCATATTGTTTTATTTTAGCGTATAGAAACTTTGCCTCCTTTAGCCAGCCACTGTAAGAACTAAACGCTTGGCCTAAACTTACTTCTCTTCTGACACTTCCATTTTCTGTTAGGATTCTTCAGAATTCTGTAGCTGGGATTTTTGTGCTTACTGCCTTGTTTCATTGAATCCAAACCTTTAAGTTTTATGCTGCATAAAGCACACCATCATTTTGTTATCTAGTGACTTCTCTGCCTTCCATAAGGTTTGGATTCTGCAAGATATGCATTTGCATCATATATTTGGGTTCTGTTTCCGAGCAATTCATCCATCTGCTTCCTTCTGAAGTACTTTTAACATTATTCTCTCTCACACACAACCCTTCAGGAGAGGTACCTAATTTTCAGCTTTAGAGAACCTTTTTTTCTATACGATAGCATCCAGACAGGCTACACTGACAAAATGCTGCAACCTCATTCTGGCCTGCATAGAAATAATAAGGTAGCTCAAAATTTAACTTTTCTCTACTGAATATCAGTAGGATAACAGATAGTGTTGCTCTGTAAAATTACTTTGACTCTCTAAGCCTAGTTTTGACTGGGCGATTTCATATATTCATCACTTCATAGAATCATAGGGTTGGAAGGGACCTTAGTAGATCATCTAGTCCAACCCCCCTGCCAGAGCAGGGCCACCTTAGAGCAGGTTACACAGGAACGCGTCCAGGTGGGGTTTGAATGTCTCCAGAGACGGAGACTCCACCACCTCCCTGGGCAGCTTGTTCCAGTGCTCTGCCACCCTCAAGGGAAAGAAGTTCCTCCTCATGTTTAGGTGGAACTTCCTGTGCTCAAGTTTGTGCCCATTACCCCTTGTCCTATCACTGGGCACCACTGAAAAGAGCCTGGCCCCATCCTCCTGACACCCACTCTTCAAGTATTTGTAAGTGTTAATTAGGTCCCCCCTCAGGACCCCTAATTTTGATCAGGACTTGATCGCTATCAACAAGATCCGGCTATACACTTGTGACCTAACAGTAAGATGTCTCCTCTCCCTCACAGAGCAGCCCTTCAACTCTGTGCTCAAACAAAGTGGATTAGGGAAGACAGCAGGCTGACCACTAGCTTCGTCTCTTCACTCCGAACAAAATCCAAGACATTCGCACCAAAAATTAATAAAATGGGGTTGTTCACACAAGTGTTTCCCTTACATATTTAAAACAGTATGCTCCACCACAGATCAGTACGCAAAGCCTCTAACACATGCCTTGACCTAAAATCTTGGCTTGAGCAGTCTTATTACTTCGGGAAATAAATCTGCGTAGCAGTCACGTAACACCACATACCAAAGTTTCAAATGAGGGGCTTTTTTTCTCAATAGTTAAGGGTGTCAAAACTAATTAATATTTTTCTCATTCTCCTGCCACTAGGTGTCACTCTCTTCCATCGTGATCTTTATACCGTCATCCACTGTCCAAAATTTCACCCAGTAACCATCAGACCAATACTATTAGCGGGAGAACATGCACCACAATTTGCCAAGCCCCTCTCTATCTAAAAAGCAATCCTATTCCTTAGGTCAAGGAAAGATTTAGTGATGTGGCAGACAAAGCGCAAAGGATTGTTAGTGTCACTTTTTATGTTCTTCAAACTAAAATTAAAATACTAAAACAACAACTGAACTCCTAAAGGGGGTGATAGGGGCTTTCCTCCACAGAGGAGTCATCTCAGTTTCTAAAACCCTCTATAAGTAAGAATTTCCAAAATTAAGAGGAACCATAATAGGAGCACTAGTGGAACTAATTGCATGACGTGTCATGTGGGACTTACAAAGAAAACTTTACCAATCAACCAAAGATGAAAGAGTCAACCATTCTACCATTGCCCCCTGTATTTAATTGATTTCAAGTCCAGAAGGGACCACCTAGCTAGACTGATTACCTAGCCAGACCACCAGTATAACGAATGCCTGCATTCCTACTTGCTTTTTTGTGGTAAATATGAACTCATCCCATTATGAGGGCACCCTGGAAACTACAACTCACTTTGACAGTGAACACTCAAACAAATATCTTCCTAAAGTGCATGTAAAACAAGAAAAAAACAAAATACAACAAACAAAAAAACCCCCCACCCAAAGCCCAGCCATGACTGCATTCTACCACTGTCTCCAATTCAGCCATTTGGAATGATATAATGGCACACAGAACTAGGTACCCATGCATACCTAACTTGGGTCATAATTGTTCTTAATTAAAAACTTAATGGAATTTCCAGCATCAGTATCTCTGATGTATGTGAAACAGGATTCAAGCTAAACATGATCCAAGCTGAGCTTAATAGACAAATAACTGTTAAGCCACTTTGAAGCATTAGGACAAAGGATACCATTAGAGAACATGTCATTACTAAATCATGAAATACTGTCCAATGTGACAAAAATGTTGGTGTAATTCATAACCAAACAGTTGAAGGTCTTACGTGTATGCACATATGAAACACAAACAATGCTTTTAAATACTTCTGGTGCATACAGAATACTACCAGCAAGGAATCACTGTGTTAATAAGCTTCTTGCAAAAGCTTCTAGTTCATGGGCAAAGAATTACTTTGCACTGTATTCTTCCGCTACCCTATTAGGAAACAGCTGTTTCAGTGTTATATCCTCTTCTTTTGATGTGTTTCACCATTTAATTTTCCATTTTCCGTTGCTTTATTTTCAAAGTTCCAGTCAGTTGGGCTGAGGAGTTGCTGAGTTTTTTTGTATGTCCAGTATGGGTTAAGTATTAGCGTAACAGCAAACAATCCCGAGAATAAAACAATAAAATGAAGAAGCCCCAGATTTTCCATCACAGAATTCCAATTAAAAATACACACCCACCACATGTGATAAGTAAGAATCATGCGGCAGTGAAACAGGTGGATCATCACCCACTGGTTTGCCTTCCAGAAAAAGGTATTAGCACAGCCGGCCTAGAAAAACAAGAACAAAAAGTACGCAGAAGTGAGATTGTTACTTCGAGATAAGGCACTGAGGAATCTGTACAACTACTGCAAATACTCAGCTTTCACATAAACACACTGTCAGGCGTTTTTTTTCATGTAGAGCTATGATATTCCACATGCATATGGTATCCCAAACTCAGACTGAATCTATACCACCTCACTATCCACACGCACACAGCATCACACAGAAACCTATGTGGAAGACTACAGAAACATCATCACGACAAAAGCAGGTATCACAGTAACATGGGTCATCAGTTACATTAATGTAGTCTTGCTGAAAAGCTATCTAGATAAACTATGCAAATTACCAATGGAAAAGCGAGATGCATGAAAACTGCTACAAACATAATTTGAAAATGATCACGTTCTTACCTTTAGAAGCATCCAGGAAATGCACGTTGAGGGAGTACTCATCTCCAGTAACATTCCCATCAAAGGCAGATAATGTCCAGATTTCACATTAATTACTAGACCAGCCAAGCCACCAAAAGCAAGCAAGTGATGAACTACCAAGAATACATCAAATGTTCTAAAAATAATGTTGGACATGTGAACAGCTACATTTTCAAGCAAGAAAAATCCAGCAGCTATTAAACAGTTAAACCAACTCCACTTTTGCTGTGAATACACTTTGTCAGCATGAAAAACAGGATCTATGAGCAAAGCCCATAATCCAGCAACACAACTCTGAAGTCCAAACACACCACGTGTGACCGCCATATTCCAAAACACCTTCTCCTTTGCATACAAGGCACGATAAGTGGTACTTATCCATGAAGACAACCAGTGTGACAGAAGAAATACTCCCAGGTAGATTAAAAAACCAGCAGCTAAAAATGTCAAACGAACTTCCCATAAAAGATAGTCCCAGTCAAAAACGGTCCCAAACACTGGATCATCGTTTGTAGGATTCATGTCTTCCTTTTTACAGAGCAAGGCCTTGCAAGGGGCTTGACACTTCTCGCCAGCACTACTGTCTCCTTTATGCCTACTTAGCCTCTGCTATTATGCAAACCAGAAACCAAGAACTCTTCTTTTCCATCTGGAACAAAGAGAGGGGAAAAAAAAAAAAAGAAAAGTAAATTTTTAAGGCATTCATATACCATTCCAAACCATAGAGAATGCACTTCCACTGCAATTACAACTTTGGTCGTGTTGCCATTAGGCACTGCCGTGCCAAAGACAGGTACACAGACAAAAAAAGCCTGTTTAAGATTAAAAATTGGCCTGCAAAATCTGTACTAGTACAAAGTAATGCACTGAAACAAAAGCTGAAGAAGGCAAAGAAGGAAGGCAAGAAAGAGGAAGAGAAAATAGAATACAAGAAGCAGGCTCTGTTTTCTTACTTATGAAATCTGTATTGCAACAACAGCGTGTGGTTATTCTCCTAATCCATTATTCTCCCACTCCTCTGCTTTTCCCTCACTGATTTTTCACCACATGCTACAGCTTTGGGGGTAATTTAGAATTTGAAATACAGATCTGGGATATAAAACTACAAAAATTTAATCCAGGAAGTGGGACCACTTATGCAGAAAAGGGCTCTCAGGATCGTATCTCAAAACAAGACTTTGCAATCAGTTTCTGAACATTAAACCACTTTCCAACAGAAAACATATTCCAAAAATGCAAGAAGAGTATGGAATGTAGACAAGCAACATTAATATGTATTATTAACAACATTAGTGTAATTAACTGAACAGCCCAGCAGTAAGTGCCTCAGGTTAGCTGAAACTTCCTGAACACACCGTAGTTCAAAAACACAAGATTTGTGGGGAGGGAAAAGCCAGATAATACTGAAATATTTGAACGCCAGCTGATTTTATGAATTATTTAAGCAACATCAGCGTAACCATTAGGCCCACAACAGCCTGTAAATGCTGAAAACCACCACACGTTTGGGAGCTGGGTGGGAGCGACATGAAAAAGACACTAAAACCATCGCGTACAGTGCCCCTGCTGAGATCATGGTACAGTTTGGGTTGGAAGGGACCTTAAAGATCATCTAGTTCCAACCCCCCTGCCCTGGGCAGGGACACCTCCCACCAGACCAGGCTGCTCAAAGCCCCATCCAGCCTGGCCTTGAACACTTCCAGGGATGGGGCAGCCACAACTTCTCTGCTCCCGCCTCGCTTCACCGTGCCACAAATGCCACTACGGTAACTCAGATCCTGCAGGGAACTGCTCACCCTGGCCTTTGCTCGCTGATGTCCCCCCTTCCCTTTCCAAGACATGGAGCGGGGGGCTGGTGGCCCCGGTCCGGGAGCCCCACGCCTGACAGGACGGACTGAAAGGTGAAGCCCCACCATGTCCCCCCACCATCTCCCGGAGGCAAAAAAGGGGCAAACCACACTAATCCGATGGCACGGACAAGCCCTGAANGCGCTCCCGGAGCCGGGTCCGACGGGCCGGGAGGCACCGGGCGCGGCCGGTCGGTGCCTGGAAGGTGTTTTCCTTCACCCAACAGCAGTCCCATCAGCACCACTGAAAAGTTAGGAATATCTAACAGGCACTTGTTCAACAATAAAGAATGAAAAAAAAAAAAAAAAGTAGCAGTGATGCCATAGCCAGGACCTTTACCTGTAATTATCCAGTTTCATTAAAGGCAGCAAATTATTAAATGGCTGTCACGGGAGTTCTGCTACATGATTCTCTCCATACTTGTGAAAATCGATGCTGTCATCCCAGTGACTCAGCCCGGCTGGATCTTGCGGGCATCACCGGGGCAGGGACACCGAAACCACACCGGGCTGGGCTGCAGCCCCGCGCCCCGGGTGTCTTCGCCAAAAAATGCCTTCACCGAAAGGGCTGTCAAACATTGGAACAGGCTGCCCAGGGAAGTGGTGGAATCGCCATCCCTGAGGTGTTTAAAAGATGGGTAGCCATGGTGCTGAGGGACGTGGTTTGGCGGTGGGTTTTGGCAGTGTTAGGTCGATGGTTGGACTTGATCTTAAAGGTCTCTTCCAACCCAGACGATTCTGTGATTCTGTGATTTAGTTTGGCTTCGACACGCGTGACTGGCAGTGACTGCAAGCTTCACTGGGGAAAAGCTCAGTCCCACAATGGACCAGGCGATTCCATAAAAATGTGACCAAAAAATAAAATCAAATCGAGCCACAGCTTCTCTTACACGGAGGACTGGCCTAGAATAGATGAAATCCTAAACTGGATCTACTTGTGGTGAGAGCTGGGAAATCAGTCCTGGAAGTCTGACAGGTGCTTGGTTTCCATCGGGGGAGAGGGAAGTGCCACAGTTCCCTGGGTACAGTTGGATCCTGCCAGAACAGCAGGATAACAGGGCAGGAGGGGGATTGTGCGGTTGCTTTTGATTGCTAATGTGATAACCCTGTCCCTGACGGACCCCCTGTGAAAACTAAGACCTGTTGATCCGCCAGCTCAGCAGTTTAGATACAGGCAGCCAGCCTCAGCTGCTTATGGAAAACACTCTGGGATCAGAGTCTACCGTGTGTGTCTCCTTCTAACGTGCTGGGCGTGAGGCATTACACCTTCCCCCCGAGCTCCTCTACAGACAGCCCCAAGGGACACCAGGGTTTGGCCGTGCCATGGCCACACGCCCAGACACTGCCCGTCTGCCACTGGCCCGACTCACCCACCGCTTCCCACCTGCAGCCTCACCTCTGCCCAGGAGGCACGGCTCTGCCGCAAACACAGGGCAAGAGACTTCAGCCAAAATACTTGTTTCATGCAGGGAGTGATCAAGTGACAGAGATCCTGATAACATGGGCTGGCAAGTTGGTCTTGTCAACAGAAGGATTCATCTTTGAGCAAAAGTGAGAGTAAATTTGTTGCAAAGCTTTGGGATATGGTCAGAGCCGTTGACTAACCCTGATGGGGAAAAAGAGCTGTAGGGCCTGAGAGATGCTAAGTGCAAAAATTTGGAGGAACTGCCACTTGGGAAGTGCTTCCTAGCTGGTGGTGGATATTCATTTAATAAGATGCTGGACCTCTCCTGGGTAACGTGAAAAGGATGAAAATGCTGAACAAGCAAAAGCTGAGAGAGCTATTGTTGGAAGAAGCTGCTGCCCTGAGTAATGTGATGGGGCTGATGCATTGGTGGCATGTGTTTTAGCTTCCTCTAATTTTATTTTTCCCATAGCTGTCTTTAAAGAATTCCTTTGAATTGTAACATGTTGAGGCAGGAAATTCTTTTATTTACAGTACTGTGATTGTACTGTAAAACACAAGATCACAGATAGGCTGTTGTCTTTCTTGGGGATTTTCCTTCTCTTCGCTGCCTGCCTTGCCATCTCAAGCAAAATCTCATCGTTTAATTACTAACAGCTGTAGCCATGATGTAATAGTTTAGTGTTACTTTCTGAATCTACTGGTACTACAACCATACTTAGTGACAGCTTTTTAATGGGTGCCTCATTATGGTAATTATGATCACTTCAGCTATTTCAAAATAGTTCTTCCTGCAGTGGGGCTCATCTTCCATATTATGTCATATTCAGTTCTCCCTTTTGCAGCCATTCTGTCTGGATGCTCCCAGCATGCCCTGTCCAAAGCTAAAGTTCCTGATTGTCTGCATTGTCTCAGTTTTGGAAGACTTTCTCGGCATCTTCATAATGCCCCAGCTGGAAGAGCCACGAGCACCTCCAGGCAGGGAGCCCTGCCTGCAGTCTGGATGGTCCGCCCCTTGTAGCTAAGAGACTCTTTATACTGGTTGGGTAACGCTTGCCTGCAGTCAAGAACTGAAGATTTTTTGCACTTTACAACATCTGCGTTTGGTTGCCTCAATGGCTACATCTATACGGCTCCTCATGTGGGGGCTGCCTTTCACTTTGAAGCAGTGTGGCTACGTCCCAACAGCCCACTGAATATGATTTTGGCGCACATGATCTCCCAAAATATCCATAGAATCGTTGGCTTCAGAAGGTCACGTTGACCAAACTCCTGCTTCAAATGGGACTAATGCCCAATATCCAGGAACCGTCTAGAAAAGTACTAGTTGGCACAGGCCAAACTTCTTTCAGGTAGCATACTAATAATTAAATATTGCATGCAGTAATGAATCAGTAGCTCCTTTGTTGTATATACTAATACACAGATAGCTGATGATAGTTAAAAATGTCTTTAGTTCTATCACTTTCTTTTTTTTTCCTTCATTCCCCAAACTGGAGTGCCATAATCCCAAGTCCTTCTCCTGCTCCCTGTACTTTCACAGGCAGACTTGTACCCTCTCAGTGGTGCAAGAGCACCTTGAAGCCAGGGGCTTAGGAGACATGTGTGGAGGACACAAGGCCAACCAGTGAGACCTTCAGTGAGCGGGGAGCCTACAGAATGTGCAGTGGCTGCAGGATAACTATTATAGGACATGTAGGAATGCTCCTGCGTATGGATGGAACCATTCTATGATTCTGTAGTACAGAACACAGGCAACTGGTGCTTCTATTGCCATTGGCACTGAGTTGAGAAACGTGTTTTACAGTTGGGTTGAGAAAGGAGTTTCAATCCCATTATCAAATTAAGCCATCCATTGCAGACAACTGTTTATCCTGTAAAGGTTTGCCTTGGACTTGCAGGGTCAGAAAAGTCCAGAATAAGCCACCCTGAATTCTGCCTTTTGCTATGGCAACAAAGGGGAGTTTTCTGCCTGCAGGAGACATGGCCTGATGGTGAAGTGGACAGAACTTATCTGTGGCAGCAGCGAAGGGATGGAAATTGGAAGGAATCCTGCCTGATGAGGCTGTTCTCTGGTCATTTTATGGCGCTCTCTCACCCTCTGAGTAGAATGTGAAAGAACTGAAGCTACTGCCTTAGGTTATTTTTATTCATTTTTTAATTCCAGAGTACCAAAAACTTGTAGTCAGTGATACTGCATGTTCAACTAATTCTAATGTGTGTAACTAAAACTGGAGCTGCTAATTGTTCCAATAGAGGATGAAAAATCTACTGTGACTTTAAAAGGCAAGACGTCATTGACTTCTTAAAAGGTTTTAGCCCTCTTGTCCCAAAGTTTAAGAAAAGCGAGCACATTTACAGACACAGATGCATGCATATACACATAACTTGTGCTGACCTGTCACATAATCATATATTTTCTGTGACATGCTTCTTGAATTCTTTTTTTAAACTGAAGTTTTCTCCTTTGCCACCTCCTAATCTGCAGTCTGCGTTCAGGTCTATGGGAGCTTTACCACTAATTGTGGGAGCTTTGCTTCAAGTCTGTGGGAGGTTTACTACATGTCTGCCTCAAGGAACTCTGTGGCAATACCAAACATATAATTTCGCTTTGTTAATGTTTTACACATACTCTCAAAGTTTTCCTGATTCTTGTCCAACAAGTACTTATGCAGTATTCCTACATGCAAACTACAGTTACTCCAAGGAGCACTTTGAACATGCTTGTTTAAGACATTTTTCCTCTCAGCTAATAGGAAGCATACTTGACTTCTTTCAGAAAACCTGTATTACAAGATTTTCATGTGTGCCAAAGATTCAGAAGGTCTTTAGATTGCATAAGATATTCATCCACCCAGGCTGGTTTGCTTTCCTCAGTACTTGGAGATCAGCACCACTTTATACAAACTCTTTTTCTGTTTCAGTTGTGGTCGGTTTTAAATGAGTTAATCAACTCCTTATGTTCCAGAACAGGCAGTGACAATAGTTGTCTTGAAACACCTGATGTTCTCAAAATTTTAAGAAATTCAGATTTGCTAAGCATCCAGACTTTGAACAATGAGTTGTGGGAAAAATCGCAGCAATGAAACTGGCTCTTTTTGCCTGCTTGAATCTCTTCAGAAGATTCAAATAATATAGAACTGGAGATTCTTTGCTCAAGATTATCCCCTATTTCTCTTTATGAACATTTAATGAAAATGCTGGAGGTATACAACTGCTGTTGAGTAGTGCCGTATATCCCAGTCCCACTAAAAAAGCTTTATTGGGTGTAGACACAGTTCAGGATGTTTATCATACACATGCTGACCCTGTGACTTCTGAACATTCCCTGTACACTGCTTAATTGGACCTCACCAAGTACAGCTTTTGGGCAATTGTTCCTTCAGTATTTCCTCTGTTCTCATTCTTTTACTACCATTCAAGGCTCCTTTTTCTACTAATCCTAATTCTACTAAATTTTCCTACTCCTTTTTCTTCTAATCCTAATTTATTTCTATTTTGATACAAGACACTCCCAAGGTCTTTCCTGCTTGGTCCAACCATTTCTCTCAAGAATTTCTCTAAATCTCAACTTCTCTCTCATTAGCCCTGCAATTAATCTGTAATGTGTAAGATGTTACTGCTTCACTTCTTCTTTATCTCCTTAAGTTTGCACTTCACTCTAAAGCCTTCTTACTCTCTTTCCATTTTGCAAGCTTCCCTTTATGCTCCATAATACATGCTACTTAAATATATGTAATCATATAATTTTTTTCTCCCTCTTCTCCATGACTCTCTTAGACCCCTGGCTAGTCAATGCTTCTTTATGCTCCTCCCTGAGGATTTTCACCTCCTAGTGCCCAGCATCACTGGTGATACTATAACCACTTTATTTTGCCCCATAGGAATAATAAATAAGAGTAATACCGACCGTATCCAGTCCTGGATGTAAATTCCTCAGTTGCTTCTGGTTGGCTTCAGGTAAAGAGCATGAGGTGACGATACAAGCTTGGGTTCACAATTGAACCTTTTTATTCCTCCTTCACCACTCTGCATGTCTTAACAGTGTTCGCTGGAACAAGTTATTCTGCCTTAGTAGTTAGGCTCTTGCTTCACAGCCATAGTCATGAAGCTTAGTCTAACTGGTGTTTCAGGTTTACCCAGAATCTCTAGTCCTTCTTTTGCATTTCTCACACAGGTACCTCCACTGCCTCTTCAGGAATCAAAGGAAAATCCTGTGTCTGTCTCACAGAATATATGCTTATCATTTTGGAGTTTTATTTAGCTCCAGGTAATCTCACCTGAGTAGAAATGAAGGACTTTACCAGCAGCCAAAATGGTGTTGTCAAGTAAGAGCAGCCAGTGACTAGCTTACCCACTGGTCTCTAGTAATGGTTTGATCCCAGATTGCCACCTCAGACCATCTTTAAATTATATCTGTAGGCAGCTTCAGGCAGTTCCTGTGGAAACTGAGCTGAAGTCAAGTACCTTACAATTACTGTTCGGCAACGGCGGGCAGCAACTAAGAACATTTCTGTGGCCTCAGTCAGTAATCTAATAAGTCTACTTTGGGTAATTTCGGTAAAATGACAGTAAATCCAGCATATTGACAATGTTCTCAACAGTTTAAACTACTTCTTGGAATAAGCAGTCCATAAGCAGTAAAGAGCATGGAAGGTGACAAGCTATTTCCCTGTTTTCAGCTTCATCCAAGTGGAGACACTCAGGTATTTCACAAGTTGCAGTACTGTGCAATAGTGACAACAGTATAAAGCAACAATTAATATTAGAAATGCAGAACAAATGGGAGAAATTTAAGATATGTTTAACAGGAGCTGAGAATGAGCTTTCATGGCAAGCTATTCTAGACTTGGAAAAGATGGAAATCCTTTTTTATGTAGTCTATTTAAATTTAGAATAAGAAGATTCTAACCATTTAATTCAGATATTCATAAAAATAAATTCTACAAACCCATATTAATGTAAGTAAACAGCAGTTATCCAGTCTTTTTTAATATTTAACACAGTTTTTAATTTAACTAATCCTCTGGTGCTGAAAAACCTTCCTAATACCTCATTTCTCTCCAAAGTTAGCTTCATATGCAGTGGTCAAGAGTCAAGCATTTGATGTCTGCCACAAATCTATTGGAGTGTTAAATGAGCCCGGAGTTTTCCTCATGGTCTGCTATTTACTGCATTACAGCAGCTCTGTGGTGTGCTGAAACAGACAGCATCACCCAGCACATGACCACTGAATTGATTTATGCCAATACATGGTCAGGCCCTGTGTGGGATTTTTCCATTTCTTTGTATTCCATCCTTCCTGAATTTTCACGTTCAGTAAAATGTAAACTGGCCTTTATGCTATTTGACTAGGCTTTTGCATACTACAGTAGGGTTGTCAGATAGTTTAATTTAAAAGGCAAAACTTAAGACCTTCCATTCACAAGAATCGTATCCATAGAGAGGAAAGAAGAGAAGAAGAAAAAGAGAAGAAATAGAACTGTGGCCGAGAATTCTTTGCCAAGTTA
>VXBO01002539.1:193473-205784 GCA_013400135.1 Rhinoptilus africanus | reverse complement strand
CAGGGCTCTGCCACCCTCAAGGTAAAGAAGTTCCTCCTCATGTTTAGGTGGAACTTCCTATACTCAAGTTTGTGCCCATTCCCTCTTGTCCTGTCACTGGGCACCTCTGAAAAAAGAAAAAAAATTGGATTCTTGCAAGCTTAATCAAAAACCCCACTGAAATAAATCATAACAGGTTACAGGTATAACCCATTATAGTAGTCTGTAGAGTATTTTAGAGAGATTTAAAGGAAAACACACAATCAGCAAACAATAAAAGTTAAAAGAAATGAGGTTTTATATAACTTACCCTTTGCGCATCAGCCCACGGGAGATTTTCATAGTGCCTTTTGAAACAGTTGGTCGATTTCATCCAAAGTAAATATGTTCTTAAAATTTTCATAAAATGCAGTAGAAAGGAGTGCCCAGTTAGTACCTCATGAAAAGAAAGGCTGCACCACAAAACAGCAGTTCTCTATCCTGTTTGGCTACAGGCCAATCTGTTATCACAGACAGCCCAAAAGCACCAGCATCTCACCAGATGCGGCCACAGGGGCAGCTCACTCTGCAAGTTGCTGAGGACCATGCAAGACAGCCGGGACTAATATGTTACGGAAGTATGAGAGAAATTTATGGCAGAAAAATCATAGGAACCAAGTTTCCTTTGCCTTGCTTCTCTCAACACAATTTGATTTTGCGATTAGTAATA
Source organism: Rhinoptilus africanus (assembly GCA_013400135.1). Taxonomy (NCBI): domain Eukaryota; kingdom Metazoa; phylum Chordata; class Aves; order Charadriiformes; family Glareolidae; genus Rhinoptilus; species Rhinoptilus africanus. The sequence goes on along the minus strand of VXBO01002539.1, from coordinate 205,096 downwards.
GCTACTGAGAACCACAAATAGGCTTTTCAAGCCTAATTCTCAAGAAAGTTCACACTGAACTTTATAAAGATTTCAATGGGATTCCTCCCAATGAAAAACATGAGTGAGTCTTTGTGGACTGAGGCTGTAATCCATTAAACCTATGAGTAAATATTTCCTCACGTTCAAGGGGTTAGGATGCAGCATAGCCCCACTGGTGACCAGCAAGCTGTGGAAGGAGCCAGGTTTTAGTGGTCTGAAGGCTCAGATGAGCTACAGTTACATACCCACCCTCCTTTTTTTGCGAATGATGGTGCTACAGCACAACGCTGTATCTGTTTACTGGGCGCGTACAGTGTGTTAGAGAGGGGTGTTGGTTACTCTTTGTTGCATCCTTTTATTTCAGAAGACTTAGGCATTTGAAAATACAACACAAGGAAAAATCTAATATATTCTGCATAATTTTGCAGTTTTACACTAATGGAGACTCCTCAATGTAATGATTAACTTCTTACTAGATACTACCTTCTCACTTGCATAGAACTGACAACTTCCCTAAGCGTGAAGTCAGTGTGGTTTTCTTCTTGAAAAAAAGGTTCCTCATTCTATGAATAATGTGTTTTAACTGATTCTTAGTCTTCCTGTACCTCCTGAGAAATTATTTTGCGATCAATTTTATTAATAAGGGAAAAGCCTTGCTGACAGTTATAGCAGAGGTCTTCACTGTAACCAGCATACGTATTTTTCTACAAAGGTGACAGTCTGGACTGAACTTTGTACTGAAGTTGCTATTTTTGTGAATCAACAGAAAACTAATACCTGCTTAAACAAGCTATAGAAATCAATGGCCCTAATTCATTACCAGTTATTTGAAAAACAACACCACCCCCCCGCCTCGCATCAGGCATATCTTGTATATAAGGAATCCAAATTAAATAAATGTCTGAAAAAAAGAGAACAAACTGAAAGCAGAAGCAGCCAATTAATTAGTCATCACCTCTGTTACAAGGAGACAGCTTTGACAGTGGCAAGGTGCAGGATCTCTGCTGTGCCAGCCTCTCCAACAGATAGGCCATTATCAGAAACTAGATTTTAGCAGCTAACTTATTCTAACCCTGATCTGGTCTTAAGGCAATTCCAGGTTTCCTGAGAGACAAATAAAAGATCCCTCAGGAAATGTTTTTTCCAGATCAGGAACAGAAAAGGGTGAAATGTCTGCGCAGAATGAATCCTCTCTTAAGGTCTTTCAGCAGGAGTGGGCTCCCTTTTCCTTATAAAATGAAACTTAAATTTACCTACACTGCCAGAAATCAAACAGACTACCAAGGAGATAGCAGGTGTGCTCATGAAATCATTTTATGAGAGCTTGCTGAACGTTCAGCCCTTCAGCACATATAAAGGGACTCTACACCGACAAGGCAATAGATTTCCGTTTGCTAGGGTCATAGTTTCATTCTGCTGAAGTCACTGGATTTAAAACTGCATGCCAAGAGAATCAGATTAATCATTACCACTGCTGAAGAGGATAAACTCAAAGACAAAAAAATACTGTGAGTACTTCAGAATGATGGACTTCTGGGGAAATCTGGTCATCAACAACATGGAGCAACAGCAATAAGCAATAAAATACCAGCTTCAGCACAAGCACAAGCATAAGGATCCAGCTACACACTTTTTCTTTAGCCCATTTAAGTAGCTATATGTTCCTCATTCTCCATGATGTATTCAATACAGATCTGGCATTGGTAGTTGGAAGCAGCGTGAAAGAAGTGAATACATTGGCCATACCAACAAATCGCTTAAGTGCAATCTCTTAAATGAAGTTTTTGTGACTTGAATTATTATGACTTGCAGAGTCATTGTCTATCACAGAAGGTGAATTTTTAATGAACAGGCCTGAAGAATGGAAATGAGAAAATGCCTCCAACTTCTTCCTAGGTAACAGTCAGGAATGAGTTCAAGTACTAATTAGAGTGGTACTGCTGCGTAACAGAAGTCACAATAAGATCAAGGCCAGTGTCTTTAGAATTGAGTGGGAAGTGAATAAGAACAAAGAAGTGAGTGAGGGCAAATTAAAATTCAGCATTAATGGGGAGATATGCAGATGAGATTGGAATAGGTAGAAGCTGCCAGAGGAAAATCCTACTTCCTATTGTGCTCGTTATTTTAGAGAGATGAGAAATCAAGCAAAACTAAGGCTGGAGCACACATTCACTCCAAGATCTGACTGTGCTAGCAGAAGCTGTTGTCTTTAGCTGGACACTTCTCTCCCCCAGCATCCATGATGCAGCTTACTGCCCCTTCTAATCTGCTCCTGAGCTCTTTATGTGGCCGTCAAAGTATGTTGGCTTACTTTGAACAATAACCTGTCTCTGACCTGTCACATTTAGCTCCACGTAGGTAAGAAACAATTCCGCAAGCAGCTCATCTAACAGCTGGGAGGGAAGTATAGCATCTGGTAGGAGAGCCATAATGGCCTTCTAGCTGATATAGCTTGGAGCTGGAGAAGGAACTGTGTCCATTATCTGGCTCTCCATAATTAGTGGTGACTTCCATGACTTCCATTGGGCACAATTTCATATGCGAAAGATTCACAAAGCATCAGGCCATAATGGCAGCAAAAACAACATCGGAGTTTTACAAAGGAGAAATCTTTGAGGAAATCTGTGCACCATAGACCTTAAGTTAGGCCAGTGTGTGATATGGCTATAATGGCAGGAGAAAAATACCCAACATTGCACCAAATGCAAAGCAGCGTGTCATTTTGCTAAAATGAGCAGCAAATTGTCTTCTCCCTGAAAATACAATTCTTACTACTTATATATACCCTATGTGTGGCCATTAGTGGATAACAAATAACTAATGAAAGAGAAATAGAAAACTGTGATAGAAGTGCCGGGTGAAATCTTATTGCTGAGAGTAGTCCATATAAACATTGCAGTATGGAGCAATGCTTTTGTCCACTTTCCAGAGCTTCGGTGTGTTGTTTGGTTTATAAGAATGGGATATACCTTCACTTCTAGGAAACATCCCGTCTTCAGACTGAAACTGAGTCGTCTTGGATGACGCACAGTCATCACCTGTATAGGTGAAAGACAGGTCACTATGCTGATCTCTCTGAAATGCTGAGATGTATATTCAAGTTACAGTGTGCTACGTAACACTACCTAATGCTCCCAAGCCCCCAGAAAACTGATTATTATTGTCATTTGACACACAGTCGCAGAGAGGTTAAGTGAATCACTCCCAGCCAAAAATAAGGCAAAGCGATGACTATGCTTTGGAAATGCCTGACTATGAGCTTAACAGGAGCCACCCTTAGATGTATATTACCTTGACAATTGAGCCCATTGTTCCCAGGCTGTGCTGCAATGCATTTTAAAAGGTGCAACAGTAATAAAACTGTCATGGGACATCTCTCAGTGGGATATAGTTACAGCCCCAAATAATGTCATCTTCTTTGTAAACCTTTTGGACGACAGTGCCAGTGAAAATGCCCCTATCTGATGGCAGTGTGACCTCCATGAGGGGTTGCTGACAAAGGTGGCAATATGATTTAGAGGACAGGATGTGTTCCAGTGGTCAATTTTAGGGTCGCTGCTGGCTGCGAGAGGAAGGAGATATCCTCTGCAGAGGATATCTCGGTACTGTGATTAGGCTAAATAAATGCACACACATAAGCCTTGCAACACATAACCAAACTCTGAGGTTGCTATTTGCAGTGGATAAATTAAAGAACACAGTGATTAATATAGGCCTTACAATTATTTACTGCAGTCTTTTGAGTAACACAGCTCACTGGACATCCATTAATTAATTTGCTTCAAGCCCAATAGGTGTTGCTGAATTAAAGCATGTCTATCAAATAAAAATCCAGTGTTGATTTAATTCTTTTTAGTGACAGGCAATCTTTGATAGATTATTTCACCAGTTAGTATGCACACAGATAACTAATGAGAGCATTATTTATAGTCTGTATTAGTTTAGCTTCATCTCCCAGCCACTGAATCTCGTTATACCTTCAACAGCTAGATTTGGCATTTATAAATTGTGATCAAGGGGCCTTTAATTTTTGGTCATTTAAATAGATCATGCTTTTAGGATGATTAATTGATCTATAATAAGTTTTGTAGCTTTCACCTATAATTTTTATTGCATTTTTATGTCTTTGGACACAGTATTCGAGTAATTGTTTTACCAGGGATGTGTAGGAAAATACTATGAAAAGGTCATTTCTACTTTCCAGACCTCTGTTTGCACACAAAGATTTCCAGAATGATCTTCAAAATTCTTTCAATGGTTCCGTTTCCTGAACACTATCATGGCGGTTTGTCCTACGTTCTTTGTGCTTGGAGTCATAGTCTTACTTCTGACTAGTGTCGGTGTGCAGAGGTTCGCTATGGGATCAAGCTGTTGATCTCCCACTAATCACTGCGTGCCTGCTCATGTGCCCTGTGTAAGCCTCCTCACCTGAGCATAGTTTTTAACTGAGATGCTGTAGCGGAGAAGGGGTAGATTTTTAAACAGTTCTTCATCTGTAATTTGCTTTATGAGTTCTTGTCTATTCCTGAAAGACAAGACAGGGAGTTTAAAACTCTGCAGAAGGACCCTTGGTCTTGACCCTTGGACACAATATGGAGGGTCTTACTTATCTACGTGCAGATAGGCAGTAGAAGGTATGCATTTTTAGATAAAAGTGTCTTTATATATGCACATATTTTAAAATAAAGTCGTTAAACTCCACTTGTAAGTACTGTCAACACTTTTGGACAAGAAAACATGGCATAACTATTCTCTTAAAAAGAAAACATTATGTTTAAAAAAACTTGCTCTTGTAACATATTATTAACTGAAAACTCTTTAAGAAAAGCAGCTCATAGACAGATATTAGACTAAGGAAGCTGAAGGAACGACAGAAGTAAGTGTGATATGATGTGCCAGATCCGTATCAAACCAGCTGGGCTCTGATGATATATGAACAGCTGAGGAGGGCAGAGAAAACGCGAGGCAGCCTGCTGGTCCAAGTTCAGTATGAGTGTTGCCCAGAAGACTCCAGGCAGTAGGAAGGCAGGGACATTTAGACAGAAATCACAACTAAATTCACAGTAAAAAACTTTTAATAACAAGGTGGGTCATGAGGGTCTTCAGCTGACCAACAGCAGGCTACCACCACTAGATTCTCACGGACAGTTAGCCATCTACAGTGCAGCAGCCACTCAACAGAAAATATTCATCCTGGAAGAAACCAGTTTTAACTGTTGCTGAGCGGTGACTGCTCAACAGCAAGGACAGTTAACCTGCTGCTGTAAACATATCGTAACGTGCACCCTCACGCTGTCAGTAGCTGCTTGCCAGGACGAAGGCGTTGGGAGTGTGCTTATGTGTGCATGGGGAGGGCATTGACAACAATCTGTCATCAGGCTTGTCTAATAAATACTCCTGTCACGTCTACTCCCTTCCTCCATTTCGCAGTACCCTCAGGCCCAATTCTCAAATCCCTCTCACCTCACTTGAGTGTCCACCTCCCCTCTCTCCTNTTCCCTGTTACTTTCCCCAAGGCCTGGGGCTCTTGAGGGCTGGGCTGAGTAGTAAAGACCGAGGCAAAGAAGGCATTCAATAACTCCGCCTTCTCCGCATCCTCCGTCACCATGGCTCCTGTGTCACAAATCACAACTAAATTCACAGTAAAAAATCACAACTAAATTCACAGTAAAAAACTTTTAATAACAAGGTGGGTCATGAGGGTCTTCAGCTGACCAACAGCAGGCTACCACCACTAGATTCTCACGGACAGTTAGCCATCTACAGTGCAGCAGCCACTCAACAGAAAATATTCATCCTGGAAGAAACCAGTTTTAACTGTTGCTGAGCGGTGACTGCTCAACAGCAAGGACAGTTAACCTGCTGCTGTAAACATATCGTAACGTGCACCCTCACGCTGTCAGTAGCTGCTTGCCAGGACGAAGGCGTTGGGAGTGTGCTTATGTGTGCATGGGGAGGGCATTGACAACAATCAGTGTCATCAGGCTTGTCTAATAAATACTCCTGTCACGTCTACTCCCTTCCTCCATTTCGCAGTACCCTCAGGCCCAATTCTCAAATCCCTCTCACCTCACTTGAGTGTCCACCTCCCCTCTCTCCTGCGAAGCAACACATCCTCAAGGTCTTTTCTTTTCCCTACCAAAACAATCCTCGAGCCCGTACTTCTTCTCTTCCCCGTGCCCCATCCCCAAACCTCTGCTACCAAACTACCAACCTTTTCTCTTAGAAGGCCCTTTATCCAAAGCCATGTGGGTGCTCCTGGCTGTCCTTCTCCCAGCATCTTCATGCCATAGTCTTTTAATCCTTGCCCCTGCTATTCCATTCCTATGTTTTGGCCTGCTCACACTTGACAGGTCAGGCTGGATAAGGCTACTTTAAAAGATGGAGAGAGAGTGGCTTAAAGATTGACTTCTCAGAGCAGTCTATGACAGCTCAGTTAGTAGTGTGTTTGCTTTCCTGCTGGCAGGATAACAGCTTGAGGTGGTCTGAAGGGAATCTTTTTCAGCTAAATCTTAGATCTTCTAAAATTAATGCTTGAAAGAGCTCCTTCTTCACATGAAGAACAAAATTTAAGCTAGACAACAAGTGAGGCCTTCATTGCATTTCTTATTTAGCATTTCCCAACAGCTGAGCGATGTTTCTCCAGGGGCTGACAACCCTGAAGGAACAAATGGCTTGATGCCCTATCTGCTTTTAGTTCAGACCTCTTGCCAGATGCACAATAGGATGGCAAAAGAGATCAGAAGTTAATTCGGCAGAAATGTACTAAATTAGGGAAGAAATATGGAATAGACCCCATATCGTAGCCATAAAAAACATTTATGTGCCCAGTTTTATGAGCTGCTGTGCAATGGTATCATTAAGCACCATCTGAGGAATGTGAAAGCTGAGCCACAGATGATTTACATCACACTTTTCACAACTGCCTGAAGTAGAGGACAGAAAATGTGCCCTGTAAAATCCAAGGACATTTTGGATTGGAGAGTGTTTAAAATATGAATATTTCCATGTATGAAGAGCAGTGTCAATATTTGAGGAGACTGTAGCTGAGAGGACAGAGGTAGTGAGCAGAGCCCAGATAATGTGGTAGAGTCATCAGACTGTCAGGCAAATGTTTAATGTGTACTGTTGAACATCTCTGTTCAGTATGTTACAAGCCTCTGCAGAGGAAAAAGGGGGGTGAAAAAGAGAGGGGACAAATTTGATTCTGGGAAAAAACCCACTAAAATGTCTTTTGGGCACAGTAAATCAAATATCAATTTAAAATATGTGAACAACATTCATTGTGGACTGCCTTATTGCAGGGGTTTGTGGTATTTAATGTTTCTGTTTCTAGTGGGGAAGAGACACCCTGGAAAAGCATAGGAAAAAAAAAAAAAAGAAAGAGTAGAAATCTCATGTTTGAGTTTGGGAAGAGTTTCTATATACGAAACTTTTTTGTCCATATTAAACCTGACAGCTGGTAGAAAAAAAGTGCAAAATTACTTTAAAACAGATTTCACACCCTTGTCAGTTTTGCACTTTGATGCCTTATTGCTCATTATTGCTTTCAAATTATAGCTAAAATTGAGATTATGTTCATTGGTATGTCTTCAAGAAGCCTTGATTTCCAGTTTCTTTCTTGTGATTTAGTAAATGTGCAAAATAAGATAACATTACAAAATATTTATTTCTGAAGGATGAAGGTCTGCTTAGATTGTGAAAGGATTGCTTGCCAGCCACTTGTTTTTCTATTATAGGTTAACCTAACACCCCTCAACTGTTTTGTTGGTGTTAGTTCATTTTAGTAAGTACATTCTAAATTAAGCACTGACGATGCATTAGAGTTTTGCTTTAATAAGACGGCATGGTTTGTCTCAGGAAAATGAAAAATGGTATAGTTCCTTTCCAACATTGCAGCATTTTTGTCTCTTGTATGTATGCATAGATCAATTGACCTTATGGAGTTTTCTGTAAGCTAAGCTGCGGGTGTACACCTAGCGTGTGGAAGAAGTAGACGTGCTTGTGATTTCTCTCACTTCAATGCATGCTTCAGGCAACTTCTCTGTAAAATGGAGCAAAGTGCAGCTTGAATACATGCTTTATTTAGGAAAGATTGGTTGGAGGAAAAAGTCACAGATGCTCACAGGTTGGCTCCGTCTTCAGACAGTCAGTGAATGGCGGAGTAAAGGGGTGTGATCCTAGAGGTCTTCAGAAAGGAATTTGCTCTTGGGAATAAGAGGTGGTAGAAAGGGTGCTCATGGTGTCTAACTCAGTCTGATGAATGTTATCTTCCCAATTTCCCTCTCTAGTCAGTGGAGAGAAAGTGTTTTCTCTAGGGAGTGCTTCTCAGCAGCTAAGCTCTGTGTGACCTGTGACCCAAGAGACATCAGGGCTTTGGTCATCATCTTCTAGGACCATACCTCTCATGTTGGAAACAGGGACTCAGCAGTAAGGAGATACCATTGCAGTTAGCATAGGTCAGCAATGCTGGCTGCAGATCAAGTCTACGTGCATCCCTGCGAAGGACAAGCATGCTTTGGGGAGCAATTTGTCTCTTTGACACTTGCACAGTGAGCCACACGAGATGTGAGGCTGGTGAGGCAGCAGCAGTGGGGCTTTGAAGACGAGCAGAGATCCATGCATGCCTGTGAAATCCTGAGATCCAGTCCTCTGCCTGGGTGTCTCTCACTGTTAAGGCAGCGGAGGATCCTGGGTTGTTTTTTCCTGGGTTATAAGCCCTATATTTCCCCACGTCTCTCAGAAGCAGCCCAAGGAGGGATGCTGACACAGAGTAAATGTGATTTTGGCAAGAAGGTACAAGACAGGCCACAAAATAGCAGGCCCATCAGTCTGCATAGGAAGCAGGCTGGCTAGTACTTTGGGTGAGCTCTGGCAGCCAGGCCATTACATGAGGAGTACAACAGTATTTGCAGGGATGAGAACCCCCTACATACACCTCCATGTCCCTACAACGCTGCTTACTCAGAGAGAAAAGTCATGGCAGGTGTGATCATCTGCTATTGCCTCGTGTGTTTTCACTGGCCCCGAGAGCCACACCGGACAAAGATTCACTGTGTGAATCATGCTCTGCCAGCCCATCTTCATGAATGACCATCCTTAGGTCTGAGGGTGCATTTCTGACCCTCAGGTGCAAAACAGTCTGCAATTTTTTGCTCATCTCCCAACAAATGATCTGGCATCGCGTTAGGGAAAGAGTATTGTAGGGTACAGAGCAATATCTGTGACGAGATGGAAGCAGTTGGGTAGGCAGATTCATGACAGCACAGGAGCAGGGCATCACAGCAGGGTTGAGGAACAGAGAGAGAGGCCCCTCTCCCCAACCTCTCTCAGGACTTTGGGATTTTAGCCCTTTTCTGGAAAGTTAATTGACCACCTGCTACATTGGGACCATTTTAGAGACAGAAGGAAGACAAATGTCTCTTGCATCAAGCTCTCCAGGTAGCTGTGGACCCCTGGAGGCAGCCCATGGAGACTGAACACCTCCAGTCGCCCACCATGCTTGTTCAGTCTGTCTGGGAACATACCAGGACACACCATCTGCAAAGCCAGTGGAGTTGGCACTTCATCAACTGCCTTGGATTCTCCACCTACTTGCCCGAGAGAGCTTGAAGCAGCAGGAGGTTCTTAATCTACTCCAATCCAATTAGAGGCAGAACAAGGAAGAAGCACAGCATTATACCTCTGATATAGAAGGTACAAATTAGCTCATTCTCTCTCACTTTCTCTATCCACACTACTTTTTGCCTTCGGACTGATTGCAAACCACTGCAGAGCTGTACAGGTTACTATTGGTGATCCTGGAGCCACACCAGCTGCCCCAGGCTGATGGGATCCATAGCCAATAGGTCATCCTGCATAGTGCTCTCCTGCAAACATGGTCTGGTACTTGGTCTTCATGGGACAGAACCTGCCAAAGAATGAGCGCAGCCTGAGCTTCAGAGAGACGGCTGCAGTGCTGGAGAAGAGCATGGCTCAGGAGACCGCATGGAGACAGCAGTGCAGTGGCAAGACCAATAGCTCCTTAGGTAGCTCACTTGGATGCTCTTAAATAATGGCTTTGTTCAGTTAATTGAGTATTTGTGTTTGGTTGAAGAGCTGCGCTCTTCTTGTCTGCTCAGGCATTCCTGAGGCCTTTGCTGTCTCATTGTTGCCTCTCCCTGGCCCGGAGCAGCGTAGAAGGTAGGTGTCTCCCCTCTGCATGAGGGCAGAGGGTCCAGAGTCCAGTGCACAGCTGGTAGCAAACAAGTGTACCTGTGGAGAAGAGAGCAATGGAAACAGATATCCACCATGGCTCCATCCTGCGGTCCTTTGGCCTTGTGGCTGTCAGGGCTCCAGAGGACTTTAACCCACCAAGCAGGGGCTTAGAATCATAGGATTGTTTAGGTTGGAAGGTACCTTTAAGATCATCAAGTCCAACCATTAACCTAACATGGACAAAACCACCACTAAACCATATCCCACAGCATCACATCTACCCGTCCTTTAAATACCTCCCGAGATAGTGAGTTAACCCCTTCCCTGGGCAGCCTATTCCAGTGTTTGGTAACCCTTTTACATGAATAAATTTTTCCTAATATCCAATCTAAACCTCCCCTGTCACAACTTGAGGCCATTTCCTCTTGTCTCATCCCTTGTTACTTGGGAGAAGAGACCAACCCCTGCCTCGCTCCAACTTCCTTTCAGTTAGTTGTAGAGAGTGATAAGGTCTTCCCTCAGCCTCCTTTTTCCCAGGCTGAATGGTCCTGGCTCCCTCAGCTGCTCCTCATGAGGCGTGTGCTCTGGACTCCTCGCCAGCCTCGGGAGGCCTTGGCTACAGGAGAGCTGCAGGCAGGCCCCCCGCGCACATGAATGCCTTCACAGTTGTCGTGGTTTTGGCCGAATTGGCCACTCGGAACGACAGATGGCCCTCCCACCCCTCTCTCCTCGGAGAGGAGAGGAAGAGATAAGGAGATTTACGAGTTTAGAAAAAGAACTAAACTACTTTAATGAAAGAAAAGAAAAAAAAATAAGGAAAATAAGAAATAATAAGAAAATAAAATTAAAAAAAAAAGTATACAATATATACAAAACCATATCCAGCTCCCAGGATGACGATTGCATCACCAGCANAGTTAGACGAGGCCCAGCTAAAAAATAAAATTCTGAATTAGAAAATTGGTTCCAGTTTACCTCAAACCAGGACAACTACCATTTGTGCCCCACAGTGGAACAGGATCCAGTGTGGTCAATGTGTGCCCAAATGGCCAGTCAGTAGGACTTCTGATCAGCCGGCTTCGTAAGGTCAGAAGGTTTTATCTTTCCATATGGCTGTTCGTTTGCCCTGAGGCACCCTAGAAAGCAGACTCAACCATGAAGCTTTGGAATTCAGGCTCCACTGACAAAGAAGCAGCTTCAGTTAACATTTGTTTTTCCATGTTTCTGTTTACTTTCTCTAATTAAAATAGGAGATTACTTACAAAAACTACTGTAGCGGCCCCAAATCAAGCCAATTAGATTCTTTCAGAAACGAAGGTCTACAAAAAGTCAGCAGTCTAACTTGTCTTGCATTCACAGACCAAACTGATCTGTGGGTGTATCTTGTGACTCTTCCAAAAGGAAG